>BFEA01000513.1:892312-907354 GCA_003427395.1 Chara braunii | reverse complement strand
TATTGTGATCCTTAGGGACGCCAGGGGTCTTGTAGGGATGGATATTGACCCCTAGAGGCTCCAGGGTCATCTGGGATTGGATGCAGGGTTATGTAGAGTGGGATAGCGACCTTCAGAGATTTGAACAAAATCATGGGCATTGAAGACTCAGACCTAACCTTCAGGGTTATGTTGACCGGGGCTTGTGTCAACCGTTGGTGTGTAACAACTGATGAGGTGCAGTCACACACTACATGATGTTTTTTTGGAGGGACGCAATTGACAGGGTTTAGGGGTATATGAGTAAACCTCCACGACTACCGCCTGAAAGATCGGGCCAACCCGTGCAGGCAGAGAAAAAAAACTGTGCTGGTGTCTGATTCTTAATCTAATGGAACGACCGAAAAGTTCAGCCCTCCTGTTAACCAATACCGTAGTACAACCTGTTAATGGTCTTATAGGTTCGAGGAGGATGATTGGTGGGCCTACTAGGAGAAGATGGGGATACTGGCGTTGGGTTTCAGAAGGTCGTAAAATGTATTATTATTGGTTTAACAGGCTGAGGAGGAGGATTGTGTGGCCTGTTAGGAGGTGATGGGTTTAGGGGGGAGGACAGGTGTAGAGGTGATGAGGTTTTGGAAGGTGTAGAGGTGTAATGATGTATAGTTGAAGGGACATGGGTGATGATAGGAGGAGCATGACATCAATTTTGATTGGCTGCTTTTGCATCCAAAGCACGGCCTCTCACTCAACTCACTGCTTTCCAACTTGAGTAATGAATAACCTCATGCATGATGGATGACTCCAATCAGGAAGTCGCTCGATAAGAGGAGCATGAATGATTGGTCACCAATGGTCAAGGGGAATCAGCGGTTTGGAAAACAGGACTGATGCGGAGGGAAACTGCTTGTTTGGTGATGAATGGTGGCTAGTCCTGGAGACACATAGATATGTTGAGGTGGGTTGAGATGGGTTGGTAATGAGTTATGAGAAGGGTGGAGTTGGGGAGAACGATCTGGTCGGGAAGCAGGTTGACAAGGGTCGGTCCTTGAAACGTAGAAGACTTGGGGCATACTCACACTGGGACTCTGCAGGAAGTATCTGGCTTCTAGTTCAAACAGTTTTTTAAAACTTGGATCGGTCGTTGACATGTAGAATTCCTTGTCTGAGTGTGCGCACTATGAAAATCAATTGAGCACTATCATGTCATATTGCTATATAAGCCACAATGAACTTCTACTGTCTCTATTTTTCAGAGAATTTGTGTTGCTTTTTAGGTACTATGCAGAACTACTGTACAGAAACTAGTTTTTTATCCCTATTTGTATGGTGCGGTGTCTCACAACCAATTTCGATGGGCTTTCAATGAAATGCAGTGATGGGTTGCACTGGTCACCTATGTGACTTCACTAGTTGGTGGTTAAGGTCAACTTAGTTATGGGATAAGTATCGATGTTTAGCTGATGCAGGAATGATTGCCGGTTATTAATAATGGGTTACACTGAAGATTGCTGCATGGGCTGAGGTGATGAAAGGACCGATTATTAAATGTAAATGCGCAGGAGGGATTGGCGCTGACTGAGGTTACCGTGGCGTGTTGTTGCGATGACAAGCAATTAGGATGGGTGGATAAGCAGGACAGACCGATAATGTGTTGAGAAGGGTTGAGGAAGACGAGCTGGGTCTGGATTGCAGTTGGTTGATATATCTGTGTCGAGGGGGATAAGTATGGCTGTGTGCCCCTGCCCTTCCCTGAGGGATGGCCATTAAAGGGCAGCCAATAGCTGCAGGCACAACTGGATTGTCCTACGAGAATGATAGTGCATGTTGGGTCATGAAGAAATGGGAATGATGCGGACAATGAGTGAACGCGAAGGCAGTGAAGTGTAGGTAAGCATGATTGTGTGCTGGTGCCCTTCGCAAGGTACCCTGAGTGGTGATTACGATTGTGGTGGTAGTGAAGATGATGATGATGATGGTGATGATGAGCAAGGTGGTGATGATGATGATGACGACGAGTATGGTGGTGGTGGTGCTTATGGTGATGATGATGATGATGATGACTGAAAGATGGTGTCCATGGGCGGGAGCGTTTTGGCTTTCCTGACTGGTAAGATGGTGCTGTGCGCTGGTTATGACATCTTGATTAATGGCAGGACCGGGCGAATGAGATTTACAAGAAGGTGGAAGATTTGAAGTCCATTCGAGGAAGGAGCCAGGATGCGATTCTGGCGGCATGCCTCTACATTGCGTGCAGGCAGGAAGACAGGCCCCGAACATTTAAAGGTGGACGTGGTGGGCTGTGTAGGAAGAGGTCAAAAACAACCGGATTTTTCTTCCTTCAGAAAGCACAAAAAAAGCAAACTGTTTAAATCATTGTAAGAAAAGCAAGCATGCCTGCCTGTCTTCACGCAGCAGGGGGAGCAGTACCGGAAGGGGAAGCAGTGAGAGAGAGGGATTGGATGTTTTTGTGGCAGAGATACTGTCTGATCCAGTTTGGATGGTGAGGTTAATTCTTTTGTGCCTCAATCCAGGGGTTCAAGTTAGTGGGCAGGGTTTTTTGTTTTGTTTTGTTTTCTGATTTGTTCTTGTTGTTCTCCCTATGCATTCTTTCTTTTTCTTTTTGTTTTTCCTGTTCCCCCTACTGGCAACCTCTGTTTTCTGCTTCTCCTCCTTTCCTCCCCCTCCTCCCCCCCCCCGGGTCCCGGGTCCTCCCGGTGTTCACCATGCCACAACATTCCGTACTTCTAAACCAATGCACACATGGTCATCATCTACTGCAGTTCTTTGTCGTAAATCAGCATCAACTTGTGTTGTGCAACAGCAAAATGAAGTGCCCCGGATACTTCCTTCCTGCAGTCCGTCAGGATGCATATTCCACGTGGACAGCTCCATCAAAGGTAGATTCTTGGCAAGTCTAGCAACCGCATGGGTGAGAGGCTTGACAGTGCCAACATTGACGGAGTAAAAGTGGTTACCACAGGGCCGATGTCAGGTTCAACATGCTGCAGTGAAAAGTCGATGACCTCCTGTAGGCCATGACCTAGATAAGTTCACTAGTCTGGGGCCAGGCAAAAGAGCTTGGTGGTCTAAACCACCAGTACCTAGTGCGTTTTTAGGCGTTAAAGCAGTGGATGAATCGGCCTACCGCTGAGGTCTGTAGTCATTTGTGTCAGAGGGGGCCTAAGAACCCAGGAGGTACTGTTGGTTAAGCCCTCTTGCTCTGCAGTTCAAAACACAGTTCATGCTGTGCTAAGTACAGTTGCTAGCAAGTAGGCATGAACATGACTCGATTACATTACCTGTTGCTCTTGACCTTGTTTATAGCATCGGTTGGGCTCTTGTCAGCCTTGCAACCAGTGCGTGTGTGAGGTTTTAGCTTTGCTGTACGCAAGTCATTGATAGTCACCCGGGACCGCATTGGTTAGGCATGCCCAACCACCTCGGCACAAACATGCGGTGTTCCCTGCTTCGACCATGTTGCTGGAAGAGCCTGGAAGACTCACGAATATTTCCGATTTTCATGAGCAAGGTGGATGTAACCAACTGGCGCGTGGCAACTGTCTGGCGCCCGGCAAGATTTGCAAAAAAAATGGTGAGTTCAGGGCTCAATGAGGTTCCGGGGGCCCGCCTGCACTTAGGGCGGGCACGGGTCTGCTGCATGGGCCTTATGCGGTGTAAAATCCTCGCCCTCCCTCCTCCTTTACTTCGATAGTCCCCTGAGAAGTCCTTGTACAGCAGGCTGCTTCCCTTTCAGATTTCTTTCATAGCTTGAGATAATCTGAGGAGCAGTCTTCATTAACTCTTCTCTTGTGAACCGCCGGTCTACTTTAGGATCAGTATGGTATCTGAACCGCACTTGATTCTGCATCTGCGATTTCGGAGGGCGTCCCCTGCCTGGACACTTGGGCACAGGCATCAGCTTGTGGTCAACAAATTTGTCAATGTCCACGTGTCCGTCCGTGGTCGGGGGCAGCATTCATCTTCTTGAGGGAAACTGATCAGTTTCAGCGAAAGGAGCCAACTTGGATGCGTGGAAAACAGCGTGTTTACGAAGGTGACCAGGGATGCGAATGACATGATGGCCCATCTGGTTGATCTTCTACTATGTCCAAAATTTCCCAAGGTCCAAAGTACTGTGGCATCAGTTTACGAGAGATTCTCAACTCCTGTCCCAACTCAGATGATTTAACCCAAACTCGTTCACCTACCTGAAATGCTGATGGACGTTTGTGTCTGTTCTCAGACGCAACCATGGCATTCTGAGCCTTTGTGATGTGCTCGACAGCCTTCTGCAGCAGCTGTTCATACTTGACAGCAAACTCTATGCTGCCTGCTGCTGCAGTTGGTTGATTTTCGAGTAGCAGGAAGTCAAGAGCAGATCTTGGCTTCCAACTGAGATGCAGTTGGTTGGGAGTCATGCTGGTGGTGCTATGGACAGCGTTATTGTACAGGCTGGCGATGAGAGGTAACTTGTCATCACAGTCATCCTGACTTGGTTTAATATAATGCGGAAGCAAGCGCTGCACTATTCTGTTCACCTGGTTGGCCTGCCCATTTGATGTCATTTGCAGTCTGGGCCCCATTTGTTGGGCCGTACTTTGCCATAGTTCGCTTGTGAATCTGACATCCCTGTCACTAACGATGGACTTCGGGAGGCCGAAGTCACGTACCCAGTTGTCCATGAATAGCTTGATGACATGGTCAGTCCTAGCCGTCTCAGGCATAGCGATTAGTCTGTCATACTTACTAAACCTGTCAACAATGATGAAGATGCAACGTTTGCCGCTCTTGCTGGTCACGAGAGTATCCATGAAGTCCATGGACACGCTCTGACCAGGACCAGCAGGGATAGGCAAGGGCTTAATAAGCCCAAGTGGTGCCTGCGTCCGCGGCTTGTCCCCTTGACAAATCTGGCAAGTCTCTACGTATTTCTTTGCATCATCCAAAACGCTGCACGAAATTTGGTGCTGTCTTTTTATAACCGAAATGTCCGGTTGCATCGTGACTCTCCTAAAAATAAGCTATGCGAAGACTCTCTATACGAAATACATAACCGTTTATTCCCGCCCTTCTCAAGGAATAGCAAGCCATCGAACAACACAAACTCGTCTGTTGTGGCCTTATCTTTACCCTCAAGAATCCTTTCGATAGGCTTCCACCATAGACCGAGGTACATCATCAAAAATCCCAAACTCAGTCCCTAGCGCGCCTAGATAGTTTGCCCTACGCGATAGTGCATCAGCCACTTTGTTGTACTCTCCCTTCAGAGGGTCGAGCTTGAAGTCATACATGTCTATCACTTCAATTCACCGCTGAAGTGCATCGGAGAGCACAAGATGTATCTTAATCCAGCGCAGGGTCTCATGGTCAGATCCCACATAAAAGAATCTACCTTGGAGGTAGTGCCTCCAATGGACTAGTGATCTATAGAGGGCATAGAGCTTTCACACATACGTGGACTTGGCCAGTTTTTGAGATGGCATCGTTTGCTCATGTACTCGACATGCCTCAACTCTCCCCCCTCCTTTTGCGTAAGGACAACGCCTATGCCATATTGGCTGGCGTCTGTGGTCACTACGAACGACAGTTCAGGATCCGGAAGTTTGAGGACTTCGTAGTCCGTAAGGTCATTCTTTAATCTCTTGAAGGCTGCCTCGCTCTCTTTAGTCCACACCCATGTGGTGTCAAGGCGCATGAGGTCGGTTAGAGGGGAAACTATAGTGCTATACTTCTTCATAAACGGGCGGTAGCAGCACGTCATCCCCAAGATTGACCTCACCTCAGTCACAGATTGTGGTTTGGGCTAGTCACCTATGCTGGCCACTTTTGCATCATCCGACCTCAGACCATCCACAGAAATCTCGTGATCTAAGATCTTTGTGCGACCGAATTCACATTTTTCCAAGTTAACCTTATACTGGTGCTGTCTTAGGAGCCCTACCGTCTTCACCTGAATAGAACGCTTGATAATTATAGTTGTATTTGGCACAACTTTCCAGATGCGGCGATAATGATCGGGCGTTCTATTCAGGTGAAGATGGTAGCACAATTTTCACGTGCTCAACATGCTCCTTTACAATCCTACTAAAGGTAAGGATATTGTCGAGGTACACGACGATACACTCGTCTAAGTAGTCATGAAAGATCCGGTTCATTGCGTACTGCAATGTCCCAGGAGCATTGCATAGACCAAATGGCATCACCACAAACTCGTACAGACTGTACTTGGATTGGAAAGCGGTTTTGTGCTAATTGCAATCTGATAGTATTCGGACTTCATATCTATCTTGGTGAAGTACCAACATCCTTGCACTTTATCCAAAAGGTCGTCTATGCGTGGTAGGGGCTCCACGTTCTTAACGGTGATGGCATTAAGGCCCCCATAGTCAATGCACATTCTTAGGGTCCCCTTTTCTTAGGGGGACATACTTGGTCGGATCCGACCCTTCTCTATGTGCTCCTTGAGTTAGCAGCGGAGCTCATCTAACTCCTTAGGAGACATCTTGCATATTCGCCCTCTAGGTACCTAGCTACTCGGAATGACTTCAATCATGCGGTCAATCTCCCTTTCTACCACACTCCAAGCTCTGCAAAGAGGTTTGAATATTGTGCGACGACTGCTTCTATCTCTGGGGGTGATTTTACGGCCTCCCCTTTCTCAGAGACAGACTTGGTACGTACCTTCCTCGGGATTCTGCTTGTAGTAATTAAAGAAAGATAACGTACACATGCAACCATAGTTTTCCAGTAGTTTGCTAACCTTGAACTTTTGCAACCTAACGGTCCTTTCGTTTGACAACTTGTGGATCAATCGAACTGCGGCTAGCAATATGTCAACTGGCAATTTGTCACTTACTAGGAACGAGATCTTGTGTCTCATTTCCCCTCCTGCATAGGAGAAGGTACAAACTATGTCCTTGACATAGTTTTTGACTATTATGGAGTGCTTGTTGGCTTAGGTAGATGCTACAAACCTGCTAAGCTGTTGCACTTGGTCCCTTAAGCGCAGCCTATCCACACAAGCACGACTGATTAAATTTCGCGTAGAACCTATGTTTGCGAAGGCACCGACCTTTCAGCCACCTACATTGAGTTCTACCACAAAATGTTCACCCTTTGGACCTTTGTTCAACATCGCCCAGGAGTCTCGAGGATCTTTTTTAACCACTCAGTTTCTAACTCCTCTAAGGACTCGTATGCATCCATCGAGTAGAGTATCGATTGGTCTGGATCTGTCTACGAGGCGGTCACGCGGTCAATAGCCTTGGCCATCGTCTGAAGTGGAGAGGGTAAGGTAACCACTTCAACACGAGTAAGAGCGGCTCACACTCCTACTTCGCCTAAGGTGTTTCCTTGGGAAGTTCTTGCAGAATCACCACCAGAGCTGGAAGATCCCACTGTTACCATCGAGGACGCTACCTTCCCAGAGACCTGCTTACGCTTGCACTTGCTCATTGTGTGCCCATGCTGGCCCCAATTGATACAAGCGTCTTGCGCAACACGGTCTCGACACACCTTGTACTCTAGACCAAACTTCACCAATATTGGTGGTCCTTGGTCACTTCGACACTTGGGCTGGCCTACCTTCTGTTTCTTGGCTAATGGGAGCGACTACTCCACCCTTTGAAGTCTCCCCACTCCCATCTACCTCTGTCTCTTCACCAAGGTCAGAGAAGTTGTCAATCTCAGTCGCTTGGCCGTGACGGTCAATGAACATGAGATTGCCCTTCTTCCTCCAATCTTGAGGAAGCTTCTTTTTCCTTCCATGTACTGGTCCTTGCCGGACACTCCTGAGCGTAGCCTCTATGTTTAGGGCTTTCTTGATGAACGAGGTGACGTTATGCACGTCTATGCAGGCCTCGTCAACCAACTCATTTTTGACATCTGTGGGCAGACATCGCAAATAAGAAGTGAGGAGTACCTGCAGATCGTACCGCACACCAGGAACAACAATCAATCGCTCTACGATGTCTGTTACCGCGAGAACTGTTCGGGATCTCTTTGATCCCAAACTGGCCAGTGAGTTGGCGGCCTTTTGAGCCCCTTAAGGGTCATGCCACCTGTTGTAGATCAACTGTGCAAACTCCACCAATGTACGGCCGTGTGCCCAGCCATCGAAAACGTATCAGTGCTGTTGTCCTCCTCCGTTCAACCATCTGGCTGCAGATGATGTAGCGGCAATAACCTCTTCCTCGGTCCTTGTGAGCTTGTGCCTCACATACATAGGCACAATCCTCACCCAGGTATCTAGGTCGTCTTCCTTGTTGTCGCCAGAGAAGGGCCTAGGACTCAACAAGGGTATGTTGGGTGTCCAATGCATGGGCTGTACAGGCACCCTGTGCCTGCTGCATCGGTTGAGAAACCGGTGGAAGAGGCCGCTGCTGCGGGGGTAACTGTTGCGAAGGCTGTTGTACGTGTGGCTGCCCTGTAGCGGAGGCCGCTGGATGGGAAAGTCAAGAAGGTACTGGAATCCACCCAGTACTACCTGCTGCCTGGTGGGGGAATGCCAAACTGTGGGACAAAATATGGTCCCACTGGTGGCAGTGTCAATGAAGGACCTGCAACCATGGGGGGAGCTACAGATAGTTGGGGTGGCCTCACTGGTGGTCGAGGCGGCCATACCACAGCCAAGATTTGGTTCTGGCCAGCTACTAGCTCGACCAACAGTTCCTGCTGCACGGCCTGTGTTCCGGCCACACTCAACAGAGAGTTCCGAAGAGACCTGACAACAGGGTCAAGAGTTGACTCATCTATAGTTGCTAGACTTCTTAGCTCCCGCATCCTTGACCCTAGCCTATCTTTCTTAATTCTAGCTCTCTCTCTCCTTTCCTCTACTTCCTGAAACTGGCGCAGTAGCTCTGCGTGGAGTGCGTTTGTTTCTGCAATTTTCTGCATCTTTGACTCATGGTTGACCCTGACATACCCGAACTTGCACCTCACAAAATGGCCTGAGAAGACATAGCAGAGATGGTAGCCATCGCTGCATCTGCTATGACTCTAGCTTCTGCTGTTGTGGCTGCTGCTAGTGCCCTTTCAGTGTTGGCTGTTGCTTCCTAGCTCTCTGCAATATGCCCCTCTCCCTAGCTTCTCTCCGCAGTCTCCATTCCACTCCTGATTGTAACACCAAGAAAGTGGTCGACCGACTGAGAAAGTCTCCTATCTCCCTGGTCTAGTCATGCAACCTCACAGTCTTCGTCACTCATGAGCTACACATGGTATACAATCTGTAATAAATTAAATAATTATTCGGTCTAGCTTTGTCAGAAAGTAGCCTCCCTTTGACTAGTCTGAATCAGATTACAATGCGGCGAAGAATATTCAATGCTCTATTAGCAGCAGTCTGTTAGTTGTTTGCAAAGTCCGGCACAACTAACTAATAAAAAATTAACACATAATCATTTGCTGGTGTGAATGCAGAATGGAATATACAATAATTAACAATCAAACAGTTGACTGGAATCTTCCCTCCCCCTGTATCCCTCTTGAGTTGTCACTTTGTGTAGACGTCCTAAAGCTCTGGTCAGCAGCTTGTCTGAAGGTGTGCAATCGACCCACCCCTAACAATCGAACAGTTGACTGGAATCTTCCCTCCCCCTGTATCCCTCTTGAGTTGTCACTTTGTGTAGACGTCCTAAAGCTCTGGTCAGCGGCTTGTCTGAAGGTGTGCAATCGGACCACCCCTGTGCCCCAAGTCAATGCAGAACTGGCCAGCCTTGGCTGTACTATTTTTATACTCACGTACAGCACGAGTCGTGTATCCCCGCAGGAGTCTCTTTATAGACTGTGCGGGCTGGCTGTCCCGATATGACCTCTACTGTGCAGCAAGGAGACCAAAGGCCAAGCGGCATAGCATGCATGTACTAGTCCCAGCGGGTTGGCATGGTGACTGTGACCCAAATGCTTCGTCCAGGGCCCTTCATAGGCAACGCCCGTCTCCCACCAGCTTGCTCCTCAGGAAGAATGTCGACTCAAGGTTGAGGGCTCTCGACACTTCACAATGAGAGGACTCTCAAGACGCAATTCACTTCCTCACGGTAAGAAGTAACGAAGAGATAAGGTAAGGAGCAATATACCTCGTGTTACATGCTGCGCCTGCAACAGATTTCTGACCAGATTTCTCAACCACAGATTTCTCACCCAAAGATTTCTCACCAGTAACCTGCTGTGAATTTATGATGACTGGTCGATGCCTCGTGTTACATGCTGCGCCTGCAACAGGCTGCACAGGGCATTTCCAGGCCCCTGACGTTTTCAGGCCAAAAGCCTGAAAACAAGGGCCTACAGGCCCTGTGTCGTTTCAGCCTGAAAGCCTGAAAACAAGGGCCTACAGGCCCTGTGTCGTTTCAGGCTAAATCAGGGCCTTTCCGGCCCTGAGTGTTTCAGCCTGAAACTGAGGGCCATTTCCGGGCGCGCATGAGTTCGGCCTGCCCCGAAACTCAGGCACCAGACCAGGGTTTTAGCTCAGGCCATTTCTGGCCTACTTTCAAGACAACCTTCGTTGCAGCTTCAACCCCAGGGTCTGCCACGTTGAGGCATTGGCAAGAGCAGCCTCCTGGACGGGCCAGCACTATATAGGACTGGCCCGCCCTGCAGGCCGGCAGGTAGTTCCTAGGTACTTCCCAGGCACTTTACGTGCACTTCAGGAGGCAGGAGGTAAGTCTTCAGGATTCGGCAGCAGCACTCTGGAGGGGCAATGCAGGAGTAGTAGTAGCGTTAGCAGTAGTCTTCAGCACTGGGCGCTAGTAGCGTTAGCTGTAGTTTTCAGCGCTGGTCACCATAGCTATAGTAGTACTATAGGGAGAGAGATTCGGTGGAGGGCAGAGGGACTTACCTGGGGCGCTGGTACCTGCAGCACAGCGCCACCTTAACAGGTTAGTACCTGGCATATGAGAGAGAAAGAGAGAGAGAGAGTTCTTCTTCTTCCTCTTCTCAGTCCACCATCTCCCTCTCACCCTCTTGATATCTGACTTCACTGCATCAGCAGACTATGAGAGAGAGAGAGAGAGAGAGAGAGAGAGAGAGAGAGAGAGAGAGAGAGAGAGAGAGCTTGGTGACATTTGCATCCAGGCTCAACATTGGACTTCAGACATTTTGACGAGGGATTATTTGGGACTTGTAACGAGACTTGGTGTTGACGACTTTCCCATCTCTCCCCTCCTCTTCGTCTGATCCCCTCCTCTCCGTCTGTGCATGGCTGGACCTGGCGCCTCTTCCTGTGTATAGCGCCAGGCCCCTTCACACCTTGTGGTGAGAATGATGTATGTTTAGTTTGCATTGCGACATTGATTAGGCTCGTCATTAGTATTCTAGCCTTCTGCTTCGCTATCTTGTACTACGTGAAAGAGGTCAGTCCAGGTCAGGTCAGGACTTGTATCTAAGTCTTCCACTGCGCTGCAAAGCACCATTTTGTATGTATCAGAGTGTACACTGCCCGTTGAGATTTCACTTGCACTACATTGTCCATTCAGCCCTTCTCGTCACATTGCGGATCCTTGGTTATTATGTACATCGCCCAACTGGGCATGTAACAGTTGGTATCGGAACACTGCACGTGAATCAGGACAACCTGATCTGACACATGCGGGGACTAGGTAGCTGATTAGTTTTGATTGATTGATTAGAGCACACTAGTTAGCCCCCCAAATCACGATTTTGACCTCGCTGCCGAAAATCAAAATTTTTTCTTTTCTTGGATTTTGTTTTCTCACTATTTCTGTTGTGAAAAATCGAAATAGTGCAACATCTGAAATTCCGATTTCGTTTTTTCTTTTGAAAATTCAAAATTTCGTTGTTGAAAGTCTGGAATATCTTTTTTTTCGAAAATTTTGATTTCCTTTTGCAATTTCCCGTTATTTGGAAATCCGGAATATTATTATTCCGAAATCCGTTGTTTTTTTTTTTAAACGGTACGGGAATCCCTCTTGCAGTTACCATTCTCCAATTGCGCATACTCTCATCCGAGTAATTCCGAATTTTTTTTTTGTACTTTGTTTTCAGAATTCTTTTATCAGAAAATTATTTGTGGTTTGAATGTTTGATTTTTTTTTTCTCATTGTTAATTTCGCACTTCAGGGGAATTGGGGGGCCCTACTGAACTTGCAACCGAGTATGTTTTCTTTTTCTGGAATATTTTTGCAAAGTTCGAACTTTTCTTTTTTTGATTAGTGGCTCCTTATCTGGGCGATTTATCCCACCCCTCGCCATCTATGTTGTTGCCCCTTCTGGTCTTCTCTATCCGCTTCCGGGTACCCCCTGCGGCGGCATTGGTGAGTTGCCACGTCCGCAGGCCACGTCACCAGGACATAGCAGCAGTGCCACGTCAGCAACCAGTCACCGCAGCAGCAGGTCACGTCAGTGCATGGTGCTCACCTGCTCAAAGACAAGCGGCATGGAGCAGCAGCCATGCGAGACTACTGAGGCCTATGAGACCCGCATGCTGGACATGGTAGCAGATTTCAAGCAACGGGCAGCTGCGGCGACATCCGCACGTAAGAAGGAAGATGAGGAAGCAGAGGAACAGCGTCGCCTCGCTGAACAGCAGCGACAGGAGGACGCCGAGGCAGCAAGGAAGGCCGCAGACAAACGCCATCGACTACGCCGAGACAAACTTCTCGAATGCGAGGGGTATGTTGAGGTGATCGCTGGCGAATGGGCAGTGGCTGCTGAAGAGGAGGGTGCCCGCTCTGCTGTGCGTGGCCTTGCAACCACAATCGAACATGTGAGCGGCTTGGTCGCCACCTGTGCAGCACAGCAAGAGGGCATCCTCCGCGTGGACACCCTGGTCCGGAAGTAGATTCAAATTATTGATGAACTGCCCTCTGCGTGGACACCCTGGTCCGGAAGTAGATTCAAGTTATTGATGAACTGCTTGACCGGGTACTCCAGCTGGAACAGCAACTTGCAACAGCCACCCCCGCCTGACCGTGTCAACGTCTTGGACATCGACGTCGAGATTCTCAAGGACGTCGCTCTAGCGACAAATCAGCGGATTGACCAACAGATTTGTGCCGCCTCAGCGAGTCCGACTGCGACTACTCGCGAGAGCATCCCAAAGTTTGACGAACTGCCGATCTTCTGCGATGCAACGAAGACAGACCCGATCCCATGGTGGCGACAGTTCGAGTTGAAGTTGGACATTCACCACGTCATCAACCCGAACCGGCAGGCATACTTGTACTCCCGCTCAGGGGGTGCGTGCCAGGCATGGCTGGACAACATGTTGTCCACGCACAATGTCACAGTCTCCGAGCTGCATACGAAGATCAGCTGGGCTGATCTCAAGGCAGCATGGTATAAGCAGTTCCAAGTGGAGCCGCGCGAGCTTCAGGCAGCCGAGAAACTTCAACGGTTCTATCAGAACGACCTGCCAAGCACGAATTGGATCATCGAGTACCAACGCTTGGCATCCACTCCCAACTTGTGGTCGACATTTGTCGCTATCAAACACTTCTTCATCAGGAGTAGCTGCCCGGTGCTGTGCGGAGACGCTCACCACAAGTGAGCAGCTTTTTGATAAAGCCTCGCAAATCATCGTGACGAACATCGAAGCCAAGAATTTGGGCCATTCGTCGGCTGCAGGCTAGGGCAGAGGACAACATCAGCTGAAAGTGGCCGTGGTCGCAGCAACTACAGCGACAGACACTTCAAACGAGGCTGCCTCTTCTGGGGAAGGAGACAAATTGGCAGCCGCCCAGGATGGTGGCCGCCCCGCCAGAGGGTGAGGACGAGACAAACCGAAGACACACACCAATTCAGCCCCTGTGGCCGGACCAATGGCTCAAGAGCCTTGGACACATTACGATATCTCGGAAGGCGTGTACCGCATCCGTGCTAAGTACCGACACTGCTTGTGGTGCAACAGCGTGGTGCACGACACCGCAACGTGCCCAACTCCAGTCAAAGGCAAAATTCCCTTCGGGAAAGTGAGCACCTCTGAGAGTGATGCGGCTGCACTCTCGACGCCTTCGGAATCGGTTGCTTCGCGAACGACCTCTCTTCATTTCGAGGCACATGCGGAAGTCGACAATCCTCTCTTGTATTCTTATGAGGACTATGCTGCCCGACTCGTTCCTTCGTTGGGTTCTCAAGCTGGAGGACAAGATGTGTGTGCGGCTTTTTCTTCGTCCGGCAACAACAATAATGGATCGTCTTCAAGTGGTTCTTCAAGGGATTCGATGCACGAGATCAACATAGAGGTCTTGGACTCGCTGACGTCCGAAGGTTTTGCATGGCTTGCTCTCCCTTCCACAGGCTGCTTGCCGAGACTGCAATGCGCAGCACTATGCGCCCATCTCCACACGTACTTAGCCTTCTATGCACCACCATCGTCACTGGCAGATGACGAAGCTGCGGTGGGGGACATCCTTGTGTATGTTACCAAGGTGGCCCGCGAGTTTCACATGCAGCGGTACGATGATAACAACACACCGCTCCTTTATGCCCGCATCCAAGTTGGGCAAGCGTCCTGCAACGCTTTGCTGGATAGCGGCACGACTTGCAATTTCATCAGCCAGTCCTTTATCCAAAGGGCCGGCCTTGGCGCTCAAGTTCGAAGGAAGCCAAACCCGACGGCGATCAAGTTGGCGGACAGTCAGACGCAACAACTCCTTGATGGCTACATTGAAGCGGTGCCGGTTTATTTCGCACGTCATGCATGCGAACCGGTGACGTTTGACATCTTAGACATAGACTTTGACATTATTTCGGGGGGCAGTTACCGTTTGCAACGCCTTCGGCGCCGAGGTGCCGCGTACCATCCCTCTTCCGCACTCCTCGATCCGGTGCCAAGTTGTAACGGCCACGTCTTTTCGGGCCACTTGCGCTTACGAGCCACCGCGACGACAGAGATAGGCCTATGTTTTCTACGAGCCACCGCGACGACAGAATCTTCACCTATGGACTTGTCTTCGGACCCCTGAGTGGTGCGGTTACTCGACAAGTTCATCGATATCTTCGAGTCTCCTACCGGTGTGGTGCTGAATCGGCCGATCTCCCACGAGATCATTTGTGAGGCCGGTGCCATGCCGCCGAAAGGATGTATCTATTGCATGAGTGAGGAAG
>BFEA01000513.1:870309-891552 GCA_003427395.1 Chara braunii | reverse complement strand
TCTTTAGGACAAGGGCTGGATCCGTCCTTGTAGCTCACCATATGGTGCGCCAGTTCTCCTCGTATGGAAGAAGAACAAGGATCTTCGCTTGTGCATCGACTACCGCAAGCTCAACGCACAAACCGTCAAGAATGTGGGACCTCTTTTGCGGATTGACGACCTTCTCGAGCGTTTGGGTGGCGCAAAATTCTTCTCAAAGTTGGACTTGAAGTCGTGCTACCATCAAATCTCGATACACCCGCAAGATTGCTACAAATCCGCGTTCAAGATGTGGTACGAGCATTTTGAGTGGATCGTTATGCCTTTTGGCCTCACCAATGCCCCGACGACCTTTCAAGCGGCAATGACCAACGAATTCCGTGCGATGGTGGACCGGTTTATACTAGTCTACTTAGACGACATTCTGGTGTATGGCCGGACATTGGAGGATCATCTTGATCACCTTCGAGGAGTGTTGGAGACGCTCCGCTGCGCCAAGTACAAAGCCAACCGCGACAAGTGCGAATTTGTTCGGCAAGAGCTGGAATACTTGGGCCATTTTGTCACATCGGAGGGCATCAGTCTGTTGTCGGACAAGATTTAAGCAGTCCAAGAGAGTGGTCGGAGCCGAAGACCATCACAAAAGTTCGTTCCTTCCTTGGCTTAGCCGGCTACTATGAACGCTTCATCAAGGGATACTCTAAGATCGAGGCTCCGTTACCCAAGCTTTAATGCGAGGACCGACCATTCGACTTCGACGATAATGTGCGGACTTCCTTTCTGGCTCTCAAAACCGCATTGCTATTCGTGGAGGTGTTGTGCATCTACAATCCACTTTTGCCAACACGTGTCACTACCGATGCGTCCGGCTATGGCATTGGTGCCATCCTCGAGCAAGAAAGTGCCCGCCATGCACTCGATTGATGACGCACAGAAGAAGGAACTATTGACCTTCGTACACACGCTCAAGCGCTGGCGACATTTTCTTCTCGGTCGACGACAATTTCGATGGGTAACAGATAACAATCCCTTGGTCTTCTACAAGACCCAAGACACGGTCAGTAGCACCATTGCCCGTTAGATGACCTTCATCGACCAGTTTGACTTTTCCCAGACCACATTTCGGGCAAGTCAAACCGTTTTGCAGATTCTTTCACGGCGTCCGGACCATTGTACTGCAGTCTACTCAACTTTTGAGATTAACGACGACTTGCGGGAGAGCTTCATCCGCGGCTACCAAGTCGACCCCGAGTTTTGCGACAAGTACGCAAATTGCTCCTCTGCTAATCCGGCGCCATCACACTATCGGATCGAGGAGGGGTACTTGCTCGTCCACTCGCGAGGGAAGGATCTACTTTGGTTGCCCGGTCTTCTTGCGCGCATGGCTTTTTAGCAAGTTCCACGACAATCCCGCCACCGGACAGTTTGGAGTCAATCGTACGATTGGCCGACTCCGCGAGCGCTTTTGGTTGCCCGGTCTTCTTGACGATGTCACACGCTATTGCGAGTCGTGCGAGGTTTGCCGACGTTGCAAATCCCGCAATCATCGTCCGTACGGCGAGTTGCGACCGTAACCGGTCCCCTTCCGGCGAAGGGAAGGGATTGCCATGGACATTATCGGGCCGTTCCCCAAGCACAAGACCGGAGTGGATGGGATTCTCACGGAGGTCGACCGATTGACCAAGTTCACCATGTTTTTGATTTGCCTTTATCATGCCAAGGCATCGGAGTTGGCCGAGGTTCTTTATGCCGGTTGGATTCCAACCAAGGGTTACCCCAAGCAAATCGTCTGCGATCATGGCACTCGGTTCATGTCCGATTTTTGGTTGGCGCTCGTCAAACGATGGGGCTCGTCTCTCCAAGCCAAGTTCGGCTGGCCACCGCCAAACCGATGGCCAAACGGAGAGGGCGCATCAGACCGCACAGTTTCTCCTTCGCACTCTTATCCGTCCCGACCAAAAGGATTGGGTTGAGCGGCTGCCGGATGTCGAGACAACATACAACTCGCACATCCACCCGACTATCGGGACGTCGCCCTTCGAGTTCGCATGAGCCAACGCATGAGCCAACAGATGGCCAAGACATAGGAACGCATGAGCCAACAGGCCAATCGCCAACGTCTTCCTTGCCCATTCCGCGCCAGCGATCTCGTTCGGGTTTCCCCCGCAAAATTCAGCCTTGAACAAGATATCTCTCGCAAGCTCCTCCCGAAATGGATGGGGCCTTGGCCGATCGTGGCACCCGCCGGGGATGCACCCGAAGGACCTTCCTTCACCATTCAGGTGCCGGCCCACTTGCTCGTCTACCCGGTCTTTAATTGCTCCAAGTTGGCTCTTTGCACGCCAGCGGAACATGACGATTTTCCTGGACGGCGATTGCAAGACCCACCCTCTATGAACGACTTTCAAGAGGTCGGCAACATCATCTCCCAGCGACGCTACAGCAACAGGCCAACCGAGTACTTGGTACACTTTGCATACTGCAGTCACCGAGTTGACCGTTGGTTAACCTGTGTGGAACTCCAAGCAACAGCTCTGGATGTTCTCGCACACTACGAACGCAAGATGCAAGGCAAGCCGGTATCTTCGGGTCCACGTCGCACCCGCACCCACGTTCCATCTTCAGATAGTCAGCTTGGCCCTCGTCCCGGCTTGACTTCATAAGGAGGGGGGGGTGTTATATGCTGCGCCTGCAACAGGCTGCACCTTCAGGCCAAAAGCCTGAAAACAAGGGCCTACAGGCCCTGTGTAGTTTCAGCCTGAAAGCCTGAAAACAAGGGCCTACAGGCCGTGTCGTTTCAGGCTAAATCAGGGCCTTTCCGGCCCTGAGTGTTTTCAGCCTGAAACTGAGGGCCATTTCTTTCCTCATGAGTTCGGCCTGCCCCAAAACTCATGCCATTTCTGGCCTACTTTCAAGACAACCTTTGTTTGAGCTTCAACCCCAAGGTCTGGCACGTTGAGGCATTGGCAAGAGCAGCCTCCTGGACGGGCCAGCACTATATAGGACTGGCCCGCCCTGCTGGCCGGCAGGTAGTTCCTAGGCACTTCACGTGCAGTTCAGGAGAGGCAGGAGGTAGTCTCAGCAGCACTCTGGAGGAGCGCTGCACGAGTAGTAGTAGCATTAGCAGTAGTCTTCAGTGCTGGGCGCTAGTAGCGTTAGCTGTAGTCTTCAGCGCTGTGCGCCATAGCTAGAGTAGTACTATAGGGAGAGAGATTGGGCGGAGGGCAGAGGGACTTACCTGCAGCGCCATCGCTCCAACTTCGTCTTCAAGGTACCTGCAGCACAGTGCCACCTTCACAGGTTAGTACCTGGCATATGAGAGAGAAAGAGAGAGAGAGAGTTCTTCTTCTTCCTCTTCTCAGTCCACCATCTCCCTCTCACCCTCTCGATATCTGACTTCACTGCATCAGCAGACTATGAGAGAGAGAGAGAGAGCTTGGTGACATTGGATCCAGACTCGACATTGGACTTCAGGCATTTTGATGAGGGACTATTTGGGACTTGTAACGAGTCTTGGTGTTGAGGCGACTTTCCCATCTCTCCCCTCCTCTTCGTCTGATCCCCTCCTCTTCGTCTGTGGCTGGACCTGGCGCCTCTTCCTGTGTATAGCGCCAGGCCCCTTCACACCTTGTGGTGAGAATGATGTATGTTTAGTCTGCATTGTGACATTGATTGGGCTCGTCATTAGTATTCTAGCCTTCTGCTTCGCTATCTTGTACTATGTGAAAGAGGTCAGTCCCGGTCAGGTCCGCACTTGTATCTAAGTCTTCCACTGCGCTGTAAAGCACCATTTTGTATGTATCAGAGTGTACACTGCCCGTTGAGATTTCACTTGCACTACATTGTCCATTCGGTCCTTTTCATCACATTGCGGAACCCTGGTTATTATGTGCATCACCCAACTGGGCATGTAACACTCGGCACAACCCACAATGCAATGCAGTTCCACCTTGGCTTAAATGCCACATCAGCGGGCTCTCATCCAGGGTGCATATGGCACCACATCAGCGGGCTCTCATCCAGGGTGCATATGGCACCACATCAGCGGGCTCTCATCCAGCATGCATATGGCACCACATCAGCGGGCTCTCATCCAGCATGCATATGTCACCACATAGCTTTCCAGGTGCGCCCACACAACACTGGGACGCCTATACACCAACGCACAAGCGTTATTACTGCCGCACCTTATCCAGCAAAGCACCAAACAGCTGTTGCAAAGGAGCCAGCGGAGCGGCTCGAACCAGCTCTGATACCAAACCGCAAGGAAAATGAGCGATAGCAGAATTCCAGAATCCAAAATCACATTGAAAGCCAGAAAGTCTAATGCTGTCCAGAAAGCAGATATGCACTGATATTCCACCGACGGAGAACCAAAGCACCGAACCCAAATGTCAATGAGAGCATACTCTCGCCACCGCCAACGTATGTATCCGGAGCCGGTCCTCCTGCTTGGAGCTCTGCGGCCAAACTACAATCACATGCTACAACTCAGCCTACGAATTGACAATGCAACCTGTTGACGTCAGTAGCGAGAACCGAAGTACATGAAGATGTTGACCCTGCAGACCATTGCCAAGACCAGGTACGTGCCCGCACATCCTCATCCTCGTCTCTCTCTTTCTCTCCCTCGTCTTCTTCCTCGTACGTGGTCCTCATACATGAAGACCACCACCACCCTGCCAGCTACACATCCAAGCCAAGCCCTGGCTATGTAGGGCTGGCTATGGCGTTCCCCTCAGCAGTGCCCTGCTGCTTGCACGACCGCATGCGCGTGCACTTGCCCCTAGCGCTAAGCAGGCAGCCCACGAGCTCACGCTCCAGCAGTGCTGCCGCTTGCTTACGCAAGTGCCGAATGCCTCCCCTGCTGCCCAGCACTTTCCTATATGGAAAGTGGCTGGGTGCTGCTCACAGCCTGCCTCGTTGGACCGAGTTTCCAGTAGCTTCACTTTCGGTCCAAGTGTCTGCGTCCCAGGCTCGTTCAGATAGTGACCGGGGACTGGATTGGTCAGTCATGCACAACCACCTGGGCACAAACGTGCGGTGTTCACTGTTTCGACCACGTTGCTGGAAGAGCCTCGAAGGCTCATGAATATTTCCGATTTTCACGAGCAAGGCAGATGTAACCAACTGGCGCTTGGCAACTGTCTGGCGCACACAGAGATTTGCAAAAAATGACGAGTTCAGGGCTCACTGAGATTCTGGTGGCCCGCCTTCACTTAGGGCGGGCATGCGCCTGCTGCAGCGGCCTTATGCCGGTATGCCGAGGTGTAAAATCTTTGCAATTCACACTTGTTAATTGCGAATGGTTTGTGCTCAAGTGACTCATTCTGTGAAGTGTCTATTCATGCTCTCAGTGATGAGATTTATGGCTTCTGGAGATATGACCAGTGAAGTTGGTCCTGAAGTCTCTATTCGTTATCTTAGAGACCAGACATGGCTTTGGAGAGGTGACCAGTGAAGAAGGGCTTTACTAGGTCTGTTGACCAACAAAAGACCAGCTGTGGGGCAAGAACCTATCAAGACCTGTGCTTGCCTCATACATAAGGTGGAGGCTAAAAGGGTGAGCAAAGGTAGAGAGAGTTTCACGGCCATGACTTAGAATAGGAGGTGTGCCCTGCTCTAAACTGGTGACAGGAGGGAGAAAGGACTTGACAGCTATGGAGGTTGTGGTGTAAATACATTTGGCAAGCATTTCCTAATCGAAAATTGAGATCGTACGTTGTAACCATAGTGGGAAATTGAAGAGGTTGGAATGATGACAGTTGTGGATAGAATGGGATTCACTAGTGAGTTGGAGACTTCTCTCTGTAATCGTTGCGACACCTCATGTGTATGGCTGCTGTACACTTCTGCTGACGAAATTCAACGTCCATTGAGCCCAGGCTGCTTGAGTTCGATGTTCAACGTTCATTGTTCTGTTGCCGCCTCGCAACTCTGCATAGTGAGTTTGAACTGTGAGCCCTGTTTCCTTCTTAAATCAGTCTACCAGAATGTGAACGAGTGACAGAGCATTTAGGACAGGGAGAGGTTGAAATCAAAGTAGAATCATGATCACCTCTCTCTCTCTCTCTACCTCCTCGAAATATGCCAAAAAGTGCCTAGGAAGACGAGTGACAGGGCCTGTGATTCAGAGGTCAGACATTTGTTCTGAACAACGAATTCATGGCGAAACCACCCGACTTGCAAACCTGCTGCCTTGGATCACGAGTGACAGGGCCTGTGATTCAGAGGTCAGACATTTGTCCCGAACAACGTATTCATGGCGAATCCACCCGACTTGCAAACCTGCTGCCTTGGACCACAATTTAACGTCCAAACAACAACCTCAGACACCAATTTCGGTGTGCAGAATTATGGGGGGCCCTCTTCACGGAACACGAATCAAGTCTTAAACCTGGCTAAGTTCATGATATCTAATAGTGCAGGGCACATAACACCAATGGGACCAACCAGTCCTCTTCACGGAACACGAATCAAATCTTAAACCTGGCTAAAGGCCTCGTTAGACACTCCTTACGAATTCCTTGGGCCACAAGGAATTTTCCTTGTGGCTCGTAAGGGAATTTGGGCTCTTCGTTCCACCTGTCCTTGGGGACGTCGCCCGAGGACATTTCCTAAAGCTGATGTCAGAAAAAAGAGAAGAAAAGAAAAGAAAAAACAGTTGTGCTTCAGGCCTTCAGCCAATAGGGTGCCGCCACGATCCAGATTCTCAGCTGTAACGTCTATCTACCCGTGTGCCCTCTCCTCTCCGTGAAATGCGGATTCCTTGTGCCCAAGGGACCTCGTGAGGTCCCTTGGGCACAAGGAAGAAATGGCTGGGGCCACAAGGATGCCACAAGGAATTTTCCTTGTGGCGTTTTCACATTTCTTTTTCAATTTCGTCCCCAAGGACAGGTGGAACGAGCACGTCCTTGTGGATTTCACGTCCCCAAGGAGTGTCTAACGAGGCCCTAAGTTCATGATAACTTATAGTGCAGGGCGCATAACACCAATGGGACCAACCAGTGACCTTATAACGCAGGCACATAGCACCAATGGGACCTACCAGTGATATGTTGGCTAGCCTGAAGCTCTGTGGATCAGACACGGAGAGACACAGAACCAAATTCACTTTCTATCAAGGCTGAACTCCGGGCCGCCCGGCGCCCGGCTCGTCGCCCGGGCGGGGGGCCGGGCCGCCTGGCCGGTCGTTCCGCCCGGTTGGTCACCGGGCGACCCCAGCGCATCCTCGAGGGCGTTTTTTTTTTTTTTTTGTCGCGGGGGGCCTTCTCCCCCCCAAAGGGGGCCGTGTATGGAAAAAAAAAAAAAAAAGGGCCGGTAGGCCCGATTTGAAAGATTTCAAATCGGGGCCCATCTGCGCCGCGATTTCAAATCTTTCAATCGGGCCTGCTGGCCCTTTTTTTTTCCCACTCTGCTTTTGGTTTCCCGCCTTCCTGGCGCAGGCCTAGGTGGTTGCCTTCGTACCCCGCCCAACACCTCACTTCGTCCGAGTGCAGCCTTCGACGTTGCCGTCGAACCGCACCCCTGCCAACGGAGTCGACGCCCCCCGAACGCCATCGCGCTGCCCGCCAACGGAGTCGACGCGCCATGAACGCCATCGCACTGCCCGCCGACGCGCCCTGACCCCCCCGACGCGTGCCACGACGAGGAAGTGTGTGTCTGTGTGTGTGTGAGAGAGAGAGAGAGAGATCTTCTTCTTCTTCTCCTTCTTCTTCCTCTTCTTCTTCTTCGCTTCTACTTCGCTTCTTCGTCGTCTTCTTCTTTGCCCCTGTTTCGAGCCCCCCTTCCCGCCGCCCTCCACCAGCCGTCTTCTTCTTCTTCTCCCCCTTGGCTGCTTCAACTTCTTCTTCTCCTCCTCCTCCTCCTCCTCCCCCTCCTTCGCTTCTTCTTCTTCTCCCCCTCCTTAGCTTCTTCTTCCTCCCTTCTTCTTCTTCACTTGTTCTTCTTCTTCTTCTTTTCCCCCTCCTTCCCTTCTTCTTCGCTTCTTCTTCCCTTGTTCCCTTCTTCTTCTTCTCGCCCGTTCTTCTTCTTCTTCTTCTTCTTCTTCTTCTTCTTCTTCTTCTTCTTCTTCTTCTCCCCCTCCTTCCCTTCTTCTTCCCTTCTTCTTCTTCCCTTCTTCTTCTTCCCTTCTTCTTCTTCCCTTCTTCTTCTCCCCCCCTCCAACCCTGCCCGCCGTCCCTCGCACCGTTTCCTTTTTTTTTTTTTCCCGTGTCTTGTGCCACGTGGGGTCGCGTTTTGGACCTTCCCCGGCGATGGCCATATCCCCCAACTTCGTCTCGCCCAATCTTTCTTCCTGCCATACTCCACCCTTCTTCTTCTTCTTCCTCCTCCTCCTCGTCCTCCTCCCTCCTCCTCCTCCTCTTCTTCTTCTTCCACATAAACACCTGCAAGGTCTGTGACATGCTAGCATTGACATCCCCCAGACTCCCCGCTGACATCCCTCCCCCCGCACCCCCCCCCCCCCCCCCCCCCCCCCCCCCCCCCCCCCCCCCCCCCCCCCCCCCAACTTAACTTTTTTATTGCAGATTCGTGGTCCTCTAGGGTAGCGCAGCACAACCCCGCCTTCAAAAAAAAATAAAAAAATTCCTTGCTGTGTTTTTGCGTCGCCCGGTTTCGTCGGGCGGACCCCCCGGGCCCAACCTGCCGGGGCCCAACCGGCCGGCCATGCCCGGCCGGACGGCGGCCCAGCCTAGCTTTCTATCCATTTTGCTTCTCTTTCAAACAGTGGCCATACTTTCTATCCATGGGAGCTAAACTTGTCTGTGGAATTGAAATTATATACAGAACCTTTAGCATGGTGGGTGTTAAAGGATGACTTGCACACTTTAAGAAATGGGCTCATGGGCCTTGACGGGTAGCTGCTCAATTGTGCCCCTCGTTTTGAACATGGCCCCCAGCGCATAGGGCAAATATTCCCACTGTATACCACAGTTTTTAAACTTTTCTGTATATTCTATGAGTATGTGGTGCAGTTTTGTCAGCAGCATGTAGAGTGTTTATGTAAAAAAAGCTAGGAAGGTTGTCATGCCCGGCCGGTCCTGCGCAGCTGGGCACCCGGGTATGATGCCCGGGGGGGTCTGACGCCTGGGGGGACCGGGCTGTGCTCTCCCAGAGGACCGCAAATCAGGGCTCATTTCTTTTTTTGAGAGTTTTCCGTCAATGGGGGGAAAGGGGGTATAAATTGGTTTTAAAGGGGCTAGAGGGGTTTAAAGGGGGGTGCCTTCGTGCGATTCCATTATACTTTTCTATCTCCTATTCTGTGAGGAATTGTGATGTGATCCTCAGCCAAAAGTCGTTTGTATTGCAATTCTCCGCCATAACTTTTTGAATTTCCCCCCCTTTTCTTTGTTTTTTTTTGCGCGCGCGCTGGGGCTGCCCGGAACTCTGTCTGGGGTCATGCCCAGCCGGGCACCGGAGTGTGTACCCGGGCATAAGGGTGCTTGGTTGGGAAAAACAGCCTAGCAAATAAAGTCCTAGTAACTATGTGAGAGAGATGGAGTGAGCATATTGATCTCCCTTCCTGACTCACAAAGGTGGATTTCTGCCTGAAGGAATGATTCAGGATGACTGTTGACCGTTTTATGTTGTGGACATCTTTCCTTGCGATCCTGCAGAGATCTGTGCAGTTGCGAGAGATGCTTCAAAGAAAGAAATTGGTCGTTGTTACAAGTTCATTGTGCGACAGCTTGAAGAGGAGATTGGCGTTCGCATGGGCATGGGTACAATTCATCCAGAGAGTTATTTGGTAAGTGCATGGTCTGTGATTTGGTGTCGCTCCGTACTTGCAGGTGTGCTCTTATGTGATTTTTCTGCAAAGCAGGAACCTGAAAGCACCACGTGAATGTTCATTGATAATTGTTCAAACTGGATTTGATATGTTTCCGTCAGTGTACAGTCCCCGTGATGTTTGACTCAATAGCTGCTATCTGCTTGGCGCTGTTCACACAGCCACTTGTAGGTCGGCACAACAGACACAATCGCCATTAGTGGTGGCAGGACAGACACTGTCGCCATGAGTGGTTGCATAATGCCATATTTTTTCGTCACCTGGTTTGAGCGATGAACACCCACCCCATACTATCGGCGTAGGAAGTTTAATTGGGCAATTTAGTTTCCGGAGTTTGACATGACAGAGAATCTCCTTGTCGGGACCATTCCAGGTTTGTCTTTCTATGTCTTTGAGAACAAGCGGGAGCATGTGCATCCAGGCCATACTCACAATACGTACCGAAACCACCCAAGGAGAGTGGGTGGTTCGAGTTGGCGGTTCTGGTGTGACTGAGTCACAACGAGTCATGTGTGTGGTCTTCTTTGGGCCTGGGCATAGTCACATTCATATCACTTTTTCACGGGTCTTTGGGCTTTGGACTTTGGGCTTGGGGACAGTCACATGGTTATGGGTGCAATTCATCTTGGAGAGTGTGTGTGTGTGTGTGTGTGTGTGTGTGTGTGTGTGTGTGTGTGTACACAATATATAACAATAACGGCAGGGAGTTTGAGAAACTGGTCCAGGTGTGTTTACTGGTTTGTCCATTTTTGTGTATCATCCCTTTGTTTGGTTAACGAGTGACAATTGTTATATGTATGTGCTACGTGTGCGTACTTGGTGTGGATACGACACAAATGTGCACAGTCCTGATATTTCTGCTCCTTCCTTTCTTAGCTTCCTCGTTCTTGTTTTTCCTCTGCTTCTTGTTGCTGTAAACAGAGGCGTTTTTGTTCACATCTTGGGATGCCACATGAAGCTGTTCGGGCCACCTCGGAAGTTGTGAAGAGGATCACTGAGCAGTTAGATATCAGGTAAGATCTGTCTCTCACAGGAACCGTTGCATTTCCTGACTTCAGCAGGGAGGGCAGGCCCCTTCTGCTTCCCACTCCGCTCCCTCCTCTGCTCCCTCCCTCCCCTCCACGCCCCCCAATGTCCTGTCCTCCGGTTCCCCTGTCGTGGATTATAGTACTGGTGACATCCAGTTACAGTAAAAATCGTTACATAGGAGGGTGGTTTTGATGATGACGGTGAGTCAGTGACAGTAAAAATCATTACACAGTAACGTATCTTCCTCTTCTCTCTGTGACCACCAATTATTCACGAGTCCTGTGGTCCTCTAGGCTTTACGGGTCTGGTGTTTGGTGGGGGGGCTGGCAATGGAGAGGGGATGAACAAGCATGCCAACATCAGTCTAGTTGTCATGGAGGTGCCAAGATGGGTGGCAGGATGTGTAGGGGCCCCAGTGGAATGGTGAGTGAGGTAGGGGTTCAAGACATGAGGGTGGTTGAGGCAAAGTAGTTTGTGGGGATTTTAGGGGGTCTGTTAGATCTTGGGGTGTTAGTGTTGCATACCGTATAGGTGCAGACCAGAACAAGAACCGACCTTTCAATACAAAGTATAAAATAGCACAGCGGAAGACTTAGATACCAATGATCCGAACAATCAATATTGCAATGCAGCCCCAAACATACATCATCATCATCATTCCATGGTGTGAAGGGGTCTGGCGCTTCACACAGGAAGACTGCGCCNCATTCCATGGTGTGAAGGGGTCTGGCGCTTCACACAGGAAGACTGCGCCAGTCCCAACCATACACAGACGAAGAAGATGGGGTTTAGACGAAGAAGAGGGGAAGATGGGAATGTCGTCAACACCAAGTGTTCAGCACAGGCCCAAATAGTCCCTCGTCGAAATGTCTGAATCCCAAGGTTGAGTCTGGATCCAATGTCGTCAAGTCTCAAGTCACAACTCGCTCTCTCTCGGTAGTAACCTGCTGATACTGAGAAGTCAGGTGGGGACGATGGATTTTAGGCTTCAGTCTGGCAACCGTTTTAGGGCCTGTAGGGCCTGAATTCGGTTGTCAGGCTGAAATGTCTCCGGGGCCTGTAAGCCCTAAGTTTTAGGCTTTTAGGCTGACTGTCTGGGACGGGCCCTGTAGGGCCCGTGTGGCTACGCAGTATGCCACAGTTAGGGAGGTGAGTGGGTAGTGCAGAGGTTGCCTGCAGAATGTTGAATTGCACAGGGGAATTGGTAAAAGTGGTGGGTGTGTAGGGGCAAGTGAAGAGGTGTGCTTGAAGCACTGTGAAGTGACAAGGTAGGCTGAAATATGTGATCGAGGGGGGCCAAAGCTGCAGCGGCCCCTGTCGTGAGTGCGGTGTTCTGGTCCTGCAAGAGATGAAAATCCATCGTCCTCTCTCTGTTTTCTCATTTTGTTGCCAATAACTGGTCATCATTTCATCCTCTCGTCATTTGCGATATGCCAGCGGGTAAGAGTTAATAATCTGATGCAAGAAGATATGCTTTGGCATTTGGCTGAACATGCATTCTCTTTATGGAGGAGCAGACAGTCACCATTTCTACTCTCTTTTTCCATTTTACCTGTCCTAGACAAGGGCGTCGGCCTTGCAATAACACCGTGGAACTTACCGGCCCCAGGCAGCTCAGGAATTCATTCAACAAGTCCATCTGGACTCAAGCTCACGTCTGTATTTCAACAGTTCCTAGTAGTTTTGTCGATTTTCTGCCGAGTTGCTAGGAGCTGACTATTGTTTTATCGTCTTTGCAGGAAGAGTCCGATATCGGTAGCGGCTGCTGCTATCTACATGATCTCACAACTCACAGAGGAGAAGAAATCGTTAAAAGGTAGGATTCAAACATAGGATTCAAACATCAGCCCCTGCAAGAGGAGGAACTTAAATTGGCAAATTGTTTCAGCTAAGGCTTGGCCGTATCATAGCAATTGGGCAAAATGCCAAGTGAAATTGCAGTTATGTAATTTTGAAGTCTGTTGTTGTATTGGCTCCTGACTGAACGATGTGTGCTTAGTACTGTTTATCAAAATGCTGGGGCGATAAGTATGCTGCCTTCTTCAGTGAACAAACTTAAACTACAAGGCCAATGATAGGAGCACTGTATAGGTTTTACTTGCCGACAGTCCCAGGGCAAGATCTACAGAGCTCAGGCCTGGCAGAGGTTCGGCAGGGGCGGGCTGATGTGCCCACAATAAAAAAGAAAGTGCCAAGACGATGACACTTGCCTGCATGTGCTTTTTGTCACACACATTGCTGGTATGCTGCCTTCTTCAGTGAACAAAACTTAAAACTACAAGTCCAATGGCAGGAGCACTGTAGATTTTACTTGTCGACAAGTACGGGGCAAGATCTACAGAGCTCAGGCCCGGCAGAGGTTCGGTGGGGGTGGGGGGTGGGTTGGTGGGCCCACAATAAAAGCGAAAGTGCCAAGACGCTGACACCTGCCTGGATGTCCTTTTTGTCACACACATTGCTGGTACCGGTGCCATCTTAGATTAGGAGGCTCAGCAAAATGCGTTTTTTGGATCGTCTAGAGTCGGATGGGCTGGTGGTTTAACTCGTCAAAGGGAAACAAAAAACAATGAGGGAAAGAAAAAGTTTGCGCATAGTAGACATCCACTGTGAAGATGAGGCCCATGCCAGTTTGAACTTTTTGGGGGGCGTAGGGGTTTGGACCCCTGGGATATAGTGGCTCAAAAGTACTGGTGCTTTAATGTTTAGATCATACTTGCGGCACGTAGATGAAGTGCGGTGCGCAGTGCGCTAATCGCAGATGCGCGGACGCAAAAAAAAGAAAGAAAGAAGCAACCGTGATGTGTGTATACACGCTGGAGAGAGAGAGAGAGAGAGAGAGAGAGAGAGAGAGAGAGAGAGAGAGAGAGAGAGAGAGAGAGCCCTTTCACATTAATCAGACAACCCCTGCCGGCATTTCAAAAGGTCCCTGCCAAAAATTGACAAGGGTCCCGTGGGCAGGAGACGGGTGGTCACTGGATGGGTTGTCACTGGACTTGTAGTAAGGAGGGAGCAGGCCCTTAGGGCCACTGCACTGGACGTGTTGTCACTGGACTTGTAGTAAGGAGTACCCTATATATGGTGTAGCTTCGAGTTCAGGTCCGTGTTTGAGCATTTATGGATTACTGACTAACTCGGCATGTGATTTTCAGGGCTTCAGTCCACTACGCACTGTATGTGCAAAACTAGAATGAATCTGCTCCTAGAAACTGGAACCATACAAGTCGTACGTTTTTCTTTTCTGCAAGTGCTGATGAGTGGAGCGAGGCCCTTAGTGCCACTGCACGTAAGAAAAAGAAAAAACAAAAAGACGAGACAGCTACTGTAGGGTTTGTAGTAAGTTCGTAACCCCTAACTCTTGGAACACAGACCTGAATCCGAATCCAGGATATATTGCTTGCCTGCTCGTGTTCCTCCAGCAGTTCAATTCACGTTCTTCCAAATGAATGGGATCCCCGCTAAGTCTTTGCAGGGGACCTTTTGGAAAAGATACTAAATCCAACGAGGAGAACAATGTGGCCCCAAAGTATTCCCTTTCTGTGCATAAACAATTTTTAAAAGGGCATGGCCTACCCTTTCTGATTTTTTATTATTATTATTGCGTAAATGCGCTGCATCACGTGTGCGCATGCGCTGTGCGGCGCATGTGCACAACTTGCGTGCATGCGCCGCGAATATGGTTTAGATCTTTCGTTTTACAACATCGCAAGGAGACATGCAATCAGAAGAGCGGCTATCCGGAATATGCAAATGCTCGCTGGGTTATGTGGCATACTTCGCAGCCACATGGGCCTGCAGGGCCTGACCAGACGGAAATCAGGGCCCTACAGGCCCTGTGTCGTTGTTATGTGGCATACTGCGCAGCCACATGGGCCTGCAGGGCCCGACCAGGCGGAAAATCAGGGCCCTACAGGCCCTGTGTCGTTTCAGCCTGAAAGCCTGAAAACGGGGCCCATTTGCAGGCCCTCATAAAGTTGACCTGCCCTGAAACTCAGGCGCCAGACCAGGGTTTAGCACAGACCATTTTTGGGTCTGTTTCAAGACAACCTTTATTTGAACTCGAACGCCAGGGTCTGGCATGTTTCGGCATTGGCAAGAGCAGCCTCCCGGATGGGCCAGCACTATATAGAACTGGCCCGCCCTGCAGGCTAGAGGGAGCTCACAGGGAATTCCCAGGCAGTTCACGGGCACTTCACGTGCAGGAGGCAGGAGGCAGTCTTCAGGATTTGGCAGCAGCACTCTGGAGGAGCGCTGCAGTAGTAGTAGTAGCGTTAGGAGTAGTCTTCAGCGCTGGGCGCTAGTAGGAGCTAGAGTAGCGTTGGAGAGAGAGAGAGAGTTGGCGGAGGCCAGGGAGACTTACCTGTGGCGCCATAGCTCCAGCTTCGTCTTCGATGTACCTGCAACAAGGCGCCATCTTCACAGGTTAGTACCGGACTACGAGAGAGAGAGAGAGAGAGTTCTTCTTCCTCTAAGTCCACTATCTCTCCCTCACCCTCTCGCCGCCTGACTTCTCAGTATCTGCAGACTACGAGAGAGAGAGAGGCTGGTGACTTTGGGACTTTACGACATTTGGATTGAGACATTGGACGAGGGATTATTTGGGACCTGTAACGAAGACTTTGTGTGGATGACATTTATTTTTATTTTTATTTATTCTGTTGATTAGGACCGGGAGGAAAGTACAGTCTGGTTGGTTACCTTCCTGCGTTTTCCCTCCCACCCTATCCTTTGCCTGCATTCCCGGCTTGGTAAGCACCATGTCAGCAGTGCCATGACAGTAGCAGTGCCATGTCAGCAACAGTGCCACATCAGCAGTGCCACGACAGCAGCAGTACCAACGTCCGCAGTGCCCGGCCACCATGACGGTTTCAGCTTTGGGCATGACAGGCCAATTTGCCAACGAGTCCATTGACGAGTACCGACAGCGGGTTCTAGCTCAGTTTGCACTGATCGAGGCTGAGGTACAGCAACAGGCGGCAGCCGAAGCTGCTCGCCTACAAGCTGTAGCGGCGGCAGCACCTGAAAAGCAGCGGCTTCAGGCCGAAGCTGATGCAGATGCCAAGGCACACCGCAAGGAGACCTAGGATCTGCTGCAGCGATACGAAGCCGCCAGCGTCGGCAAGCTGAAGTCCTGGCATTTTGAACCATCCGAGGAGCATGACGATGCAACACCGGAAGAGCTGCACAAGGAGTTCCTCTCCAAACTCATGACCCAGTTGGTTTACACCTTGTAACCACCTGCAGTCTGAGTTAGAGAAACATCACCAGGACCTGGAGAACCTCCGACGGGCAGTGTGAAACCACAAGGATCTGCACGAGGGTGCTATTTTTCCCATCTACAGGAGTTGGAGCAAGCAGCACCACAAAACCAGACGCTGGGGAACCCAGCAATGCAGCCTCAACCCGCCAGTTGGAGCAACGAGTTGACCATGTAGTCACAATGCTCGTCGAGATCAGCACCTTCGTCGTACCAGCCACCATCAGCGAGCAGCTTTTTTTTTTTTTTTTTTTTCAAAAAGTTAAAAAAAAAGCGGGGTTGTATTTTTTGATGCCTTGAAGAACGAGGTTCGGAAAGTGTACCAGCCGCCGGAGCACGATGGGAGCTCCAGTCCGCAGCAGTACAAAGTAGATATTCCGGATCGAAATTTTTTATGACTATACGCATCAAGACCCGGTCCCCTGGTGGGAGGGCTTATGACAAAACTGCGGATTCATCACGTCCCCGAGCACTCGTACATCGCGCGTTGTTCCTCAACTCAAGGGCGGATGCTAGATCTGGCTCAGCCACCTGGCAACCATCCACGGCGTCCAGGTCGCTGATCTACACAAGAAGATCTCTTGGGAAAATCTGATGAGACAATGGAAGGAGCGGTTCATCGTTGACGACGCCCCGGCCCTCGCCATCAACCGCCTCTTCAGCATGACTCAAGGGAACACACCAACACGTGACTGGCTCACGGAGTGGCAAACAATCGTGGCAACGCCCGATCTCGACCTACCATTTCCGCATCTGCGTCGGCAACCGGTCGTGTGCCACCTTGAGCCTCGCACTTCGTGACCGGGAGCAATACACAACCTTTGCAGAAATCATCGACAAGGCACGAGAGATCATCAAGACCAACCGGACTGCTGCAGACCTTGTGGAAGACCCGACAACCATTTCAGCATCACATGAGGGAGATCTAGTGGCCGCCGTCCAATCGCGAAGCAACAACTCCCGTGGGAAAGGGAAGGTGAAAATAGCATCGGCGACCAGAAGTGGACAGCAAGTACCATGGGTCAAGTTCAACTTGACCGAGGCCGAACACCAGTACCACAGTCGATACGGCTGCTACTAATGGTGCATCAGCACCAAGCACATGACCTCCCAATGCTCGGATCAAGGCAAGGAGGATGTTCGACCTCGCATCAACTCGGGAAACTGAGTTGCGCGGACTGAGGCGACTCCTCCTCTCACTCAGCCAGATTCGTCCGCCTTGCTAGCGGCCTCCTACACATTTGGGGAGAATGCGGATGTTGCGAGTCCTTGGTTCACTTACGAGGATTACGATGTGCACTTGGTCCCACCATTGGACCAACCACTCCACATGCAACAATCCACGACATGCACGGTTTCACCACCATCGACAATCGATTCGGCAACTTCGCCACCATCTATCGCTGAGGATTCGACGTCATGGTGAAGACTTGAAGAACTCGACCCGTTGACGTTCGCGGACTTCCAATGGATGCCCCTTCCTTGGACTGGTCGTTGTCGAAACCGCATTGCAACGTGCTCAAGGCACAATTGCGGGATTACTTGCACACTACAGTACCAGCTCCGTTGATGGACGTCGGAGTAGAGGTTGTTGACCTTCACGACTACGTTGCGAAGATCGAACACGTGTTCAAGACACAACAATACGACGACATCGACGCGCCATTGTTATACATACGCATTCAGATCGGAGAGGCGACCTGGAATGCTTTGATCGATTGCGGAGCTACTCGCAACTATATCAGCTAAGACTTTATGGTACGCGTTGGCCTTGGGCCACGTGTTTGGAGGAAGTCGCAGCCCACGCAAGTCACGTTGGTCGACGATCACACGCACAAGTCCATCGACTGGTGCATTAATTTCATCCTCGTGTACTTCGCCCCCCATGCAAGCGAGGCAGTGTCCTTCGACATTTTGGACACCCAGTTTGATGTGATCTTGGGCATGTCATGGCTGCGAAGCGAGGATCACCGAGAGAAGGTTAACGGAGACCCTAATTTTCAGACCTCTTGCCATGCCATTTATATGAAAACCAAAGGGTCATTTTAATCAAACTTGCCACCAATTCGTAGAGTGGAGACCATACTAACTAATTGCAAAAAAAAATCAGAAAAACAAAAAAAAACATATAAAACAGCAAGGCAAAAGTGTATTTTCATGAGATTTTGCCAACATCTCAATTTTAGAAATCTTGAGAAAATTCAGAAATCTTAACAGAGGAAATTCCAATTCTCCAAATGACACAAAATTTGGCACACCCCAACCTTGAACCAAAACAAGAACAGGCAAAAAAAAAAAAAAAAAAAAAACATAAAATTTGACCCCGAAACCCGAATTTCAGTTTTGGACTCGTTACCCAGGGCCTGAAAATGGGGGTCCCTATTAACCATTTGTGATCCCTGGTGAACTTCTACCGCCACACCGTTCACGTTCGTGATCGGAACGGAGTACTAGTCCCATGCACGGTGCCTCCACCTCACCCGTCGATCAACTGTCACGTGGTGTCCACCATGAGCAATCGAACTTCCATCACCTAAGACGACATCGAGGAGATCTGTGTGTGTTTTCTCCACGCTCTCCTGCCCCATGACATCTCATCGACGGACGCATCAACGGACCCACGCATCACCGAGTTTCTTGACGCCTACGACAACGTGTTCGAAGCCCCGCACGGAGTAGTACGGATCGGCCCATCCGCCACGAGATCATCTTTGAGGCCGTGGCCGTACCTCCACGTGGTTGCATCTACCGCATAAGTGAGGAAGAGTTAAGTGTGCTACGACCACAACTCGACGACCTTCTTGAGAAAGGTTGGATTCGGCCGATCTCCGCCATACGGCGCATCTGTTTTCTTCGTCTGGAAGAAGAACAAGGACTAGCGGTTGTGCATCGATAATTGCAAGCTCAACATGCAAACCGTCAAGAATGTCGGCCCTCTCCCGCGCATCGACGACCTTCTCAAACGGCTGGGCGGCGCTAAGTTCTTCTCCAAGCTTGACCTCAAATCGGGATATCACCAACTTGAGATCCGACAGGAAAATCGCTACAAGACCTCGTTCAAGATGCGATATGGGCATTTCGAATGGCTGGTCATGCCATTTGGCCTTATGAATGGCCTGACCACCTTCCAAGCGGCTATGACAACGGAGTTTCGACACATGCTGGATAGATTTGTACTCGTCTACATCGACGATATGTTGGTGTACAGCCGAAGTTTGGACGAGCATGTGGACCACCTACGCACCATTTTGGAACAGCTACGACAAGCCAAGTACAAAGCCAACCGCGACAAATGCGATTCGTGTTGCAAGAGCTAGAGTACTTGGGCCATTTTGTGACGCCGCAAGGCATCTGTCCGCTCGCGGACAAGATTGAGGCCATTCGAGTATGGCCCGAGCCCACCAACACCACGAAAGGTCGCTCACTCGTGGGGTTGGCGGGCTACTATCAACGCTTCATCACCGGGTACGCAAGGATTGCCGCACCATTGACGAGATTACAATCGCCAAAGGTGCCATTCGTATTCGATGACGACGTGCGCCGGTCATTCCAAGCACTCGAGACGGCCATGCTCATGGCACCCGTCCTTAGCATTTACGACCCCACTTTGCCAACGAGAGTGACAAGTGACGCTTCCGGTTATGGCATTGGGGCAGTATTGGAACAACACGGCGTTGACGATTGGCACCCCGTGAAGTATTTCAGCCACTAGGTGCCTCCCATCAACTCAGTTGATATGCAAGGAAGGAGTTGCTTGCATTCGTGATGGCTCTCAAGCGACGGCGGCACTTCCTCGTTAGGCGTCGTAGGTTCGCATGGGTCAGTGACAACAACCCGTTGACCTACTACAAAACGCAGGACCTCAGTTTGATATGAAGTACAAAAAAGAATTAAAGGTAATAAAGTAGGCAATGTGGTAAAAAAGAAGAAACTAGTTTTTCGAGAGTCTGTAGATCTCAATCCAAGAGTCGAACAAGAATGAATACACAAAATACGGTGAGCAGCATGATCAGACGATGGATGTATTTCATTGACCAATTTGACTTGACACCGAAACATCACACCGGCCTCTCTAATCATGCAGCAGATGCACTCTCATGAAGACTCGATCGTTGCACTATGACACATCATGCCTTCACGTTCGCCGAGGAACTTCAGCGGCATTTCATCCGGGGCTACCAGTCGAATCCAGATTTTGCCATGCTATATGAGCAGCTATCTTCGGATCACCCGCCGGCCAGCCATTATCGCATCGCCGACAGGTACTTGTTTCTCCACTCGCGAGGCAAGGACTTATTGTGTGTCCCACGAGACCGTCGTCTTCGGACATGCCTTCTACGTGAGTACCACGACTCGTGCTCCCCGGCCATTTCGGAGTCAATTGCACTATTGCACGACTTCGGCAACGATTACGGTGGCCCGACCTCATGACCGATGTCACTCGGTATTGCGACTCTTGCGAAGTTCGCCGACGAAGCAAGCCCCGCAACCGCAATCCCTACAGCGAGTTGCGCCCGATGCCCATCCCACAGGAACCCGGCCTCTCCATTGCCATGGACGTCACCGGTCCGTTTCCCCGCGACCGCCTCGGGCACGATGACATCCTCACGGTCATTGACCGATTGAGTAAATACGTGCGATTTCTCCCTTGCAAGTACTATGCCACGACTCTTGAACTTCCGCACCTCTTACGCACCGGCTGGATTTGCAGCCGTGGCGTATCGGAAGACATAGTCAGCGACGGCGGCACTCGTTTCATGTCGGCATTCTGGAATTCCCTTATGCGGGAATCTGGCACCAAGATGAAACCAAGTTCGGCTCGGCATCCACAAACAGACGGGCAAACGGAGTGGGCACATCAAACCGCTCAAATGATGCTTCGTATGCTCATTCGTCTGGATCAGAAGGATTGGGTTGACCGCCTCCCCGGCATCGAGTTCGACTACAACACTTCGTTGCAGCGATCGACGTGACTCGATTCGAGTTGCACCACAGTGGCCGGAAAGGCTGTATCTTCGCTGATCTTCTCCTGCCACGACCAGCCGACATAGACGCTGCCTGCTGTCCCGCTTCAGAAGTACAGGGAATTGCTGGCTCAAGCCGGCACAAACATGCAAAAGGCTAAAGTCCGCATGCAGCAGCAGGCCAACAGGTGTCGCGTGCCATGTCCCATCCGCGCCGGTGATCTGGT
>BFEA01000513.1:840708-869536 GCA_003427395.1 Chara braunii | reverse complement strand
ATCACCGTTGATCTACGCTCACTACGAACGACAAAGGTTAGCTAAGGAAGTTTCACGACCTGCCCCTCCCACCTGGACTTTGGTCCCTCTCTCAGACAGGCAGCTCTGCCCTCGTAGATAAGTTCGGTCTTTCAAGGAGGGGGGGCTGTGGCATACTGCGCGGCCACACGGGCCTGCAGTGCCCAAGCAGACGGAAAATCAGGGCCCTACAGCCCCTGTGTCGTTTCACCCTGAAAGCCTGAAAACGAGGGCCATTTGCAGGCCCTCATAAAGGCGACCTGCCCTAAAACTCCTGCCCCAGACCAGGGTTCAGCACAGACCATTTTTGGGCCTGTTTCAAGACAACCTTTGTTTGAACCTCGACGCCAGGGTGTGGCACGTTTCGGCATTTGCAAGAGCAGCCTCCCGGACGGGCCAGCACTAGGCCCGCCTGCAGGCTAGAGGGAGCTCATAGGGACTTCCGAGGCAGTTCACGGGCACTTCACGCGCAGGAGGCAGGAGGCAGTCTTCAGGATTTGGCAGCAGCACTCTGGAGGAGCGCTGCAGTAGTAGTAGTAGTGTTAGGAGTAGTCCAGTGCTGGGCGCTAGTAGGAGCTAGAGAAGCGTTGGAGAGAGAGAGAGAGAGAGTTGGCGGAGGCCAGGGAGACTTACCTGTGGCGCCATACCTCCAGCTTCAACTTCGATGTACCTGCAACAAGGCACCACCTTCACAGGTTAGTACTGGACTACGAGAGAGAGAGAGAGTTCTTCTTCTTCCTCCATCTCTCCCTCACCCTCTCGCCACCTGACTTCTCAGTATCTGCAGACTACGACATTTGGATTCAGACTCGGCATTGGGATTGAGACATTGGACGAGGGATTATTTGACCTGTAACGAAGACTTGGTGTGGACGACATTCCCGTCTTCCCCTCTTCTTCGTCTAATCCCCCTCCTCCTTGTCTGTGTATGTGTGGGACTGGCGCCTTCTTCCTGTGTGAGCCCCAGGTCCTTTCAGACCATGCAATGATGATGATGTATGTTTGATCCGCATTGCGACATTGATTGGTCGGATCATTGGTATATTAGCCTTCCCTTGCGCTATCTTGTACTATGTGAGAGAGGTCGGTTCTTGTTCTGGTCTGCACCTACACGGTATGCGACACTTATGTCACACTAATTAGAACCAAGTAGAAGAGCGGGCATCAATACAACAGTCTCTGACAACCAGAATACCAAAGCCGATTACAGTATACCAGTCCAATGACAATCAGAAGCAAGTGGAATACCAAAGCCAATAGCACAACAATCAGGAACAAACAAAACAGTGAAGTCTCTTGACAAAGAATGCCGCACTTTTTGCCTCTGATCATCAACACAACAACAATGTCACAGCCCTAATGTGATGTGACTGCTCTACTCTACGGCCTACCTCCTCTACTCATGCTAGCATACGAGACCCTCACTATCTGTCCATGCGTCGCTCTTGTGGACTCTGCTGACACAGGCTTCTGCCAACGCCAGGACAGAACCGCTAGTCCCCACTGCCTTCTCTTCCTGTCGACATTCCGTCACCCTGCTGCCCTGCAATCAGTTGGCAGCTATGGCTGGTGCCATCCACTGCAGCTGCCTCTTTCTCCTTGGGTGGTCCTCCTTAACGCTGTGTGGTGCTGCTGCTGCTGCTCTCAGAATGTGATGTACATGGTGGCCTTCCTCCTTTTGTCAACACGATACTTGGTCTCAGGGGTGCGCTCTGCACTGAGTTCTTGCTCCTCTTTCTGTCTCGGCCTTTGGATTTTGTAGTGGGCGGCCTCGATCGCCATGGAGCTCAATTTCTAATGGAATGTGGCCCACTTAGAATGTCGACACCTAACCGTCTATTTGCCTCTCCTTATTCCGCGGCGATCTGGACAATGACAATTGTTCTTTGAAAAGACACAAAAAAAGAGGCACAAAAGAAAGTGCAGCAGGTGTAAGTATCTGGGCGATTATGTGCAAAAAGGGGCAAAAAATAAGAGCAGAAAACATCACAGTGTGTGCGAGTACCGAGAATGACCTCTGCACTTGGCGGTCTTGCTGTGAGCAGGGTGCCACATGCAGACAGCAGAGGCCCACTTCTGACACTGCCTTAACGCAAAACGTGCGCAAAATGTAGCTGTCGATATAAGTACGGCCACCAACGGGTCTAGCTCCAGATTTTCTGTGGACGTGCATCCAGGTGTGAATGGTAGAAAGAAATATGGCCACTTACGTGCATTCATTCGTGAACTGTAGAAAGAAATTCGGACACCTACGGGCCTTGCTGCAATTCTCTGTGGAAGTGTTTGTGGCTAGGTGCATCCAGGCTCTGTAAAAGTTGACAGATACATCCAGGAAAGACCTTTCAACGCTGATTTTGTCCATTTTCCTGGGAAATCTGACAATGATATCTCAATTGTTACAATCCTGGCCACTTGGGAAGTGCAGGTTCACAAGGAAACCCAATTGCAATGAGAGCACTTGCATGAGATAGAGACCAAAGAAGTACGAAGACGAAAGAACGAAGAAGGAGAGGAAGATGTACACCTGCAAGACCAATGACAAATCCCCACTTCTCACTCCACTCTCCTCGTCGGCTCCACCAATCTTATTCCTCTCCGGATAACAAATAATAACAACGAGTGGTTGAACCAGAATCAATATCCAAAGTTCCCTCTTACTGCCAGCATGACAAGAGGTCCACCATAGCCAGGGCTTGCCTCTTCTTCTTCCTCACACAAGCCTAAGCTATGGCGGACTACTAAGCGCTCTGCACTCCTGTGCAAGAGACAATGCAAAGCACCAATGGCTGCTGCTCCTCAGGCTGCCATGCTTGACTCTGCCTCAAAGCTTCTTCGTGCGGGCAATACCTCAACTGGGGCCTTCCAGATGCAGCGCCTAATAAGGGGATGAAGATGGTGTCCACCATAGCCACGTAGGTACCTCGGCACTCTCCTCCTTCGCTCCTCACCTCCTCCTCAAGCTGGGCTGCTCGCCATAGCCAGGCTGAGCGCCCAGCTCTCCTCCTTCCTCCCAGACAGTGCTCCGAGAACCAGCGTCCACTCGAGCAGCATGACGCCCAAACTTGCATACTGCAAATGAGGTAGAGCCCAGAGCTCTACCTGGAGATATTGCGGCCTACTTGTCTCTTGGGTGGTGACTTCCAGGCTGCGCGGCCTCCAAGCAACCGGTACCTCCTAACTTTCGGAGGGAAACCTGGGCTGGTCCCCTGTTTGACCGGGGGCTCCCACCCCGACCGGGCGGTCGACCGGCCCGAAAGGCCCCCTGTCCAATCCAGTGCATTATGCTGGATGAGGGGTACCTGGGAGTCACGGGCTTCCCTGCGGTTGCCCAGCCCCCAGGAGGTCGCTGCCTCTTGGAAGGAAAAGAAAATCGGGAAATTTAGGACCCCCCTTCTTGAAAAAAACAGGCAGAAGATCCCCCACCTCTGAGCTTTGCAGATCTGCATCAGAAAAATGCCATGCAATTTTGTTAAGCCGCAGGGTTCAACATGCCCCATTTTACAATTTGGTGTGTGTGATCCAATGGACCACAGAGCACATCTTTGGAAAGACCTGGTAGTCATCCACCCTTAACCACCAGGAAAATATGCTGTTGTAGTGGCTCCTCTGAGATTATATGCTTCTGCGACGTCTCTGCTCTCGGGGCCAAAAGTTATGGGTTTGGGTTTGAAGAGAGAGTAGCCATGCTGTCCGAGGTGCAAGCTCAAGAATGGACCTAAGCTATATTCATCTGGCAATGCATCTAGAATGGACCTCAGCTCCACTACATGTATCTGGACAGACTGGCAGGCAAGATGTGTGTGTGTGTGTGCGTGTGCGTGTGCGTGTGTGTGTGCGTGTGTGTGTGTGTGTGTGTGTGCGTGTGTGTGCGTGTGTGTGTGCGTGTGTGTGTGTGTGTGTGCCCACACATGCATGCCCGTTTCTTGTTTGTTATGTCTGCTGGTTGGGAATTCGTTTGGTTTGTGCTTCACTGCTGATCACTCATTGACTGAAGTACTTGACAGTGAACGGTGAAGTTAAACTGAATTTTCATAGCATCCTTGCGTTTATTGGACTCTAAGATCTTTCTGTCTGTCTTATCCATCTGCTAATCTTACTTTCTGTCTGTCTTATCCACTTTCTGTCTGTCTTATCCATCTGCTAATCTTACCACTTCTATTGGCTGAAGTACTTGGCAGTGAACAGTGAAGTTAAATGAGTTTTCATAGCATCCTTGCGTTTATTGGACTCAAAGATCTTTGCGGCGATATTTTTAACCCGTTCCTTACTTTTGCTGGCATGTTGCAGATATTTCGAGGGTAGCAGGTGTGGCAGAAGTGACCATCAGAAATTCATACAAAGATCTTTACCCACATGCGTCCAAGCTGGTTCCGGATTGGTTTGTCCCTGAGGCGGAGTTGAAGAATCTTGCCAGCCTTTGAAGTTTGAACTTTGAATAAATAATCTGAGAGTTTGTGGGCACCGTTTCCAGAAAATTGCATTCCCGTTCGTTCACGACAAAGTAAGCATGGTGACCATGATTCTGCCGTTTAGTTTCGAAGAAGACGAGAACAGAGGGCAGCCGGGGGGTGGTGTTTAGTAGAAGGTAGTTTGAGTAGAGATGCAAGGTACAGTGTGCAGGACCAGGTGTCGAATACTTTAGTAGAGAACTTTGACTAGGGAGGATGGGTAGAGTGGCAGGATCTGGAAGGACTTGTAAGGTGCGGGGAGGATGTAGTGGAGGACCAGAATACTTACTAATGGGACAAGGAAAATGGAAGACTTAGCGGAGGAAGAGATCTGGTGGGACAAGGATGGATGGAAGGTTGCGGAGGACTTGACGGAAGCACAGCTTTGATGCAAGAGGACTGTAAGAGTGGGCGGGAACGAGAAGGACTTGCGGGGTCGAGGTCTTTTGCAGTGGGAAGTTGGGAGGGTTGAGTGAAGGGAGAAATCTAGTGGGGTTAAGGAAACAGAGGATTTAGTGGACAAAAAAATGTGGTCGGATAAGGATGACGGATGGTGGTTGAGGGCGTGGAAGAGGACAACTGTATGAGGTTCGGCAGTGGAATACCAGGCATTTGCCAGTTGCTTGTATTTTCTCGCTGATTGATTGGGCGATTGCCAATTGGAAGTAAATATTGAGAGCGATGGACAGTAGGTAGATGTGGTCTGCATATCCATAGGTTCGCTCGTATGTGGCCTGGGTGATATTGCGTGGGTGCGTATTTTTACCATCTGCAGGATATGCATAGCCATAGGGTAAATATAGGTTACGCAGGGGTCCACCCTATCATCAATCTGTCCATCGGTTCATCTGTCGGTTGGTCTATAGGTCCACTTGCGGCTCCATTGGTCCCACCCCTATACCTCCATCAGTCGGTTCACACCTACCATCCACTCATTCATCCATCCTGTCGATAGAATATGATAAGGCCTGTAGGAAAGAAATCCTGAGTCAACCTGTCTGAGGAGGGTAGGCAGGGCGCTTTGTTTTGATTGTGTACCATTGCTCGACATGAATGCTATTTCCGCAATGTGTATGATGTTGAGGAGGGCTTGCGTCAGTCCCCTCTTTCCCGGTACAGTGGGTCAAATCATTCTCAAACAAACGTACATCAACGTTGCTGCTTTTTTCTTCTGTTTTTGGTTCTTCCCTCCGCTAATTCATTGACAGTCGTTGAGATGTAATTATTTTGTTCAAAGTGTAGAGTGATTGCCTCAAGTATGTGTTTTGCTTGCCTGTCTGGCTATTGGCAGTCTTCGCGTGCTGCTGCTGCTGGTGCCTGCTATGATGTGAAATGCACCAATAGAACTTGCAGTCTCACCTTGCTTGGCTGTTGAAAATCTACGTGTAGAGTGATTGCCTCGAGTGTCCTAAGCGAGAAAGATCCTCCCAGTTGTGGGACACAAGGGGGGAATGTTGTGCTTGGCGATTGTTGGGCGCCGTGCCGTGGTTTTGCAGAGTCCAGCACAGGTGTTTGGACAGCTCCTCCGAGTTGTGGGAAGACGAATTGCCATCTCAGCCGTCTTCCCTGACAGCATGCACTGAAACCTGAAAAACTTGTCGTTACAGCTGAGTTGGCGATTCGACGTCTGTGCGTGCTTTTGCCGAGTAATGTGGGTGTGAAGACTTGGTGAAGAAGTTTGGTGCGGCGGTAAGCCAAAGGTAATGTTCACTCTATGTTTTGGTCCAACCTTGACTCACGCCAACGGACACTGTGCCGTACAGAGTGAGCGAAAGTCCACGGACTGTGCTCAAGAAAACCGGAGTCTGAAGTGGTTGGAACCGGAGAGAAACTAGAGTAAAAAGAAGAGTTCAAACTTTGAAGATGTCACCAGCCTACAACGGAGAAGTCCATTTCTGTTTCTGTTCTGCAGAGTTGGGCCTGGATGGAATGTCCCCAGAGCTGGTTTATGGTAATAGTGGTATGTCGTTGTTTCTGCAGATTTGTTCGACAGAAAGTAGCGTGTCGTCGTTTGTTCAGATTCATAGGAGCCAGTAGGGGAACTGGAGAGTTGGAAATAGCAATGGAACCATGTTCAGCTCCGTAATAGTTGGGAAATACAAGAGAACCGTGCCGGGAGAAATTGCACAGTTTGTCGAGCCGGGATGTCCTTCACATCAATGAATTGCAAATGTGCGAGAATGGGGAACAGTGTTGTTTTACGTGGCTGGTTGAATCATTTGTTTTTTCTTTTTTTTATATATATAATTGGACCATTTCTCGATTTATGCGTGTCACCCGTGGACAGGGGCCATGCTAATCTTCTCTGTATCGTGCCAATTTTAACAGATGTCCCCAAGGACCACACGTAATAATTTCTGACTGCGAATGATGAGACCATTTGAAGGGCATGGATGTATTGAGATCATTACGGTCATGGGAATAGCACGCCCGGTCAGTATGGCTGAACTCAGGCCAACCATCTGTCTGGGGAACCAGACACTGTGATAATCAACGGGCGTGTGATTAGGATGAAGACGATTGCTGTCACGTTCATTTAGTCTGTGTTCTTTTCAGAAGATCGGAGCGAAGCAATTCCATGCTGCTGTCTGGTTGGTCTCCAAGAACACGCAATTTGATGAACAGAATCACAATATTTCCTTTAGTTGTCTAATAAAAAAGTGGAGCCCTGCTAACCAAGTGGATTCAGTCCCCTCTAACCAAGTGGATGGCCCCACACTCGTCCCGCGGCTCCAGCAGAGTCATCTGGCTGCAGACTTCTCCGACAGCTGGTGGCCCTTCCGCTGTTTTTGTGGCATGCGGTTGTGTTCGAACAGTGGAAAGTCAGGTGTCCGAACAGTGGGTTTCATGGATGCAGTGGTGTTCGAACAGTGGGTTTCATGGATGCAGTGGTGTTCGAACTGTGGTTTAACAGTTAAATCAACAAAGAACCGTGCAGGTTAAAATGGAGAGGAGAGGTCCTTTCCAAGGAAGCGCGCAGGTAGGCCATGAATGAAGTGAGGTCTTTTCAAAATGTATGCCGGTCCTTTCAAAATGGGTTCGTACAGTGGGTTTCTTAGAATTATGTAAACCAGTCCTTTCAAAATGGATGCCAAACAATGCACAGGACTATGGTCAAAGGTTGGGGGTTAGCTTTCAGGATCAACTTTGGCTGGGTCAAATGGCGCACAGAACCACGGTTAGAGGTCCAGGGTTAGCTTTCAGTATCTTGCCTTCTGGCGGGGTCGAACGGCACGCTGAACCACGGTTGGAGGTCCAGGGTAACAATGCACAGGACCACGGTCAAAAGGTCCAGGGTTAGCTTCCAGGATCACCTTTTGCCCGGGTCAAATGGCGCACTGAACCTTTTTCAATATCGCCTTTTGGCGGGGTTCAATATCGCCTTTTGGTTGGGTTCAATATCGCCTTTTGGTGGGGTGAAGATGTCCAGGGTTAGCTTTTTCAATATGGCCTTTTGGCGGGGTTCAACGGGGCACAGAACCACAGTTAGAGGTCCAGGGTTACTTTTCGGTATCGCCTTTTGGTGGGGGATCAACAGTTTGGATTTAAGTTTCAGTGCAGTATTTGAGGATGGGTGATCTTTTTATTCTAGTTGGCAGCGTGGTCAGAATGGGACTATAAAAATCTTACAGCATATTCACATTGGTACTGAGCTAAGAACTGGGCTGCACAGGTCACCTTCGTTGCCCGGGCGGTCCAACCGGGCAAGGCACAGGAAACGAAAGGCAAGAAGTCTGAAAGAAAATCATGCTATGCAGTGAAATATCTTAAACAGACTTTCCTGTACTGCCTTGGGCACTTGGCCCGCAATACATTAAAAAGAAGAGAAAATCTCTACCAAATAAAAAATGAATTAAAAAATTGAAAATAGCTAGGCTACCAGAGTGGCCCGGGTCCACTAGTGCGGCCGGGCAAAAAGGAAACAAAAAAATAAAAAAATAAAAATTATATTTTTATTTAAATTTTTATTTTAAATTTGGTTAAGAATGTCGATGTGACTCTGAGGCAAAAGTGGTTCAGTTTATTTTTCTGCATAACATAGCTTTTTTTTGGAGGTTTTTTTTTTTTTTTTTTTTTTTTTTGGCCTGGACCTTTCCTGGTCGTTGCACGGCCGAGCCGCCCGGAAAATAGGGCGACCCGGGCGGCCCTGGCTGGTAGCCTAGGTAAATAGGAAATATCATTCTTATATTGTCTTACTTTTTATTTTTTGGGCCCGGCCGGGCAAGTGGTCCGAGGACCGAGGCTGCTCTGGTAGCTTAGCACTGGTGATTTTTCAGCTGTATTTGGGGGGGAAGTTCTGTATTTAGGATAGATTGCAGAAAGTCCGTAGTGAGTTTGCTGTTGTTCTTGCAACTGGCGGATGAAGGACGTAAACAATCATGCCTCTAGGTTTTGTGTTGGGTCTACTATCTTTGTACGAGCAAGGTCAGGTAGGTCTGTCATTGGCCCTCAATCCACCACACATCTGGTGCGCCGGATACATTCAAAATGCTGGATTCCTACGAGTGCGGCTGGTCCAGAAAGGCGTCCAGAATCCAGATGCATGTAGAATGGTGAGTGGTGGGGGATCTGCTGAGTCCTGATGACGGGAAGTAGAGGGGTTAGCTTGGAGAGACAGAGAGAGAGAGAGAGAGAGATTTAGAGAGTCTTTTTTTTTGGGGGGGGGGGGATTTTCTGAATACCCCCATTAGTTGAGATATATGTCAAAATGTCCCTAAAAGATATGGGCACAGTGGAATGGCCTTTTGGACTGACATGTTTGTGTTATGCCCATGTCAGGTGGGTGTGCAAGTTCGCTTCGCTTCGCCTTTTGCGATTGCACATACGAAAACTTGGCAATTGCTGGGGCATTTTGCAAAGTTGGGCAGCGTTCGGTAGGGGTACGTTGCAAAGAACTCATGGCTGGGCAGTTTTGCAAAATGTTTTTGTCATCCTCCTCCGTCGCAGCGGAGTTGCGGCAGGTCCACTCGCAACTCCACTTGTTTATCTTTGTTTATCTTTTAGATTGTAAATACGAGATATGCGAATCATGACATGTAATAGATGTACATGATTGCTATCATAACACTCAAACATGAGAGAGCTTACTATTTGGCGGTGATGCGGAAGCCCTGCCGAGTTATGCTGATATTTTACACGATGGATGCCTATAGACATCCGACCCTTTGTGGGTCTTGGTGGGTATGCGAATCATGACATGTAATAGATGTACATGATTGCTATCATAACACTGAAACATGAGAGAGCTTACTATTTGGCGGTGATGCGGAAGCCCTGCCGAGTTATGCTGATATTTTACATGATGGATGCCTATAGACATCCGACCCTTTGTGGGTCTTGGTGGGTATGCGAATCATGACATGTAATAGATGTACATGATTGCTATCATAACACTGAAACATGAGAGATTACTATTTGGCGGTGATGCGGAAGCCCTGACGAGTTATGCTGATATTTTACATGATGGATGCCTATAGACATCCGACCCTTTGTGGGTCTTGGTGGGTCTCAGGGCCGCATGCAACACTCAAGTATCGATCGAGGAATGTTTTGAGGCTCTTACCTTAGGGTCATACAATGGCTGAAAAAACAGTTGTTTGGCTTTTGCTACGACTCTACCCATTTTCAATAATATTAGCTCACACTCGTTAAGGATACGCATAGTTCCTTTTCACCTTGTGGAAAATGTAACTTGTATTTATCTTAAGAAGTAAACGCGCAGCGGCTATGCCACGGCAGGGGGAACGTACATAATTTAAGAAGTGAATTTTCCATCAGAATGAGATTGGACACAGAACTGTATGAAGTTTTGACACTCTCTCTCTCTCTGTCTCTCTCTCTCTCTCTCTCTCTCTCTCTCTCTCTCTCAGATCAAAAGATTTAAGGTTGTGACTTTGCCCATGACACATCTTTGCTTCCCGCGGCACATCTTTGCCCTCCTACGCCATATGCCAATTCCCTCTGGATCAGCTATGCCACTCCTCTCGATCGTGCCGCTAGCTGGCCACGTTCTCTCGTTTCCTCTTGGATCCTTCCTTCCCACCCTTTGATCTCCCGTGCAGTCTTCTTGCCCCTTTGTGTCCTCGCTCATTTCTACGTTATCCAACTTATCCCATTGTTCTTCGCTCTCCTTCATGTCTCTCTCTTTTCCCCATGCAGTCTCCTTTCCCCTTGGTGTCCCTCCCCCTCCGACCTTATGCCACTCGCTTCTCGATGGTGGTGTCCCTCCCCCTCCGACCTTATGCCACTTGCTTCTCGATGGTGGTGTCCCTCCCCCTCCAACCTTATGCCACTCGCTTCTCGATGGTGATCCTGGCTGCCGTGCAGGGTGCCCACCTCTCGCAGTGCTTGCTATGCTGCTCTCTTCTTGATCATGATGCTAGGTGACCTGCCACGTCCCCGCCTCTGCTAGCACTTGCTCATACCTACGTTATCCCGCTCTTCTTCGCTCTCCTTCATGTCTTCTCTCTTTTTCGCATGCAGTCTCCTTTCCCCTTGGTGTCCGTCCCCCTCCTACCTCATACCGCTCTCTTCTCGATGGTGATCCTGGCCGCCCTGCAGGGTGCCCACCTCTCGCAGTGCTTGCTATGCCGCTCTTTTATGGGGCACGATGCTAGGTGACTCGCCTCTCTCCTCTTGATGGCAGTGCCTTGCCAGCTGGCTATGCTATGCCCTTCTCCTCTTGATCATTCTCTCTCTCTCTCTCTCACACACACACACACACACACACACACACACGCATGTCATCAATAGGATTAGCAAAATCGAAATGCATCTTCCGCTAAAACGTTGAAATATACACCTTCATTTTTTGAGCGAAAGAGAGAGAGACCAGATAAGCCTCCCACCTCGCGGCTGTATTCATGCTACTTCCATCGATAGGATGAGCAAAATTGAATGAATCTTTCGCTAGAACATGGAAATATACACTACTTGGTTGAACATGGTTGGCACCTGCAATCGACGGCGCGGCGCGAAACAAACCCACAGCGAAGAAAGTCCTCATTCATGAAGTCGTGCCAACACCAACTCCCCCAGAGAAACGGCCGTAAACAAAAGAAACTGTGCCTCGCCCACACTGACCCAAAAAGAAAAATGGCCCTAAGCAAAAAAAAGTGTCCGGCCCACGGTGCATTGAGCCGACTTAGGAAAAAGGTTTCAGTGGGTAGTGTCACGCAAGACCCGTTGTTGCCTTAAGAGTATAGGGAACATTGTAGACGCGGGATATGTGAATCAGTACACGTAATAGATGTACATGATTGCTATTATAATATCAAAACATGAGAGAGCTTACTGTTTGTCATTATGTTGAGAATTCACACGACGCCTATAGACATGCGACCCTTTGTGGGTCTAAGTGCGTCTCAGTGTCGCATACGACACTCAAGTATCTATTGAGGAATGTTTTGAGGCTCTTGCCTCAGGGTCATACAATGGCTGAAAAAACAGTTGTTTGGCCTTCGCTACTGCGTGCTTTTAGGAAATTGCAATGGTTGGTAGTAACGGGATGCCCTCATCCTGAGAGCAAACTTCTAGCGTAAACAAAGACCTTGAATTCCAATCGCAATCCCCCATATTAAATAATCTATCTAGCGAGGATCACTCAATAACAATCAGCCAGATCTTTTTTTCTCCCTTGAACAAGAATATATACCACATCTATTTTAAGGTGTTGAAGTCTGGTTGCTTAGTACTGACAAACAAAGTCCGAAGAGTTTTAAAATAAGTGGCACAAACTCAATGCTCAACCAATGACGGAAAGTGGGTACGCACCTTGTCCGACGGCATGCAGGTGAAGGGGCAGGTCTTACTAGAACTCACTAAAACCTCCCACTCCCGCGGAGGGCACTCCATACATATTGCCAGTGTCACCACTGTCATAAATATTTGTCGCTACCACTAGAGCGAGTAGTATCAGGTATTAGCTTTTGGGGTTGATCTTTGATCTTGCCCAGTCATCCTCGAGTTGGAGGTTAACCCTCTTAGTTCGGCTTCGTAAAATCGGGATTGATGTAATGGGTTAGCTTACACTGTAGTCATTTTCGGTTAGGGTTTTGTTCATATTGCATAATTATACCAAAGGTTTATATAATATATTGTTGATCGCTCTCACTGACACTGATGCGATTTGTCTAGGACATAAATGTTATCATTTGTTCAAAATCACACTCCATTAAACCACCAATATGTTTTTTGCTTATAAAATAAACACACCGGTTAACACGGGTAATTTGCCAGGAAAGATTGACTGTGAAGAAGGATTGAAAAAAAAACAGCAAAAGAAAAATCAGACAAAGGGAAAAAAAACAAACAAAGAGGGAAAGGTGGGGGGTATGACGCGCAAGCAAAAGACGGGAATGACCAGAGAGAGAGAGAGAGAGAGAGAGACAGAGAGAGAGAGAGAGAGATTCAAATTTGCAAATGGGAATGAATCTTTCGGACAACACTGAAAAATTCATTCCCATTTTACATATTTCAACCACACAGCCAGCGAGAGAAAAATAAAAAAGTACCGTCGTGTTCATTGCATGGGTCCTCTCTCTCTCTCTCTCTCTCTCTCTGTCTTTCTCTCTGCCCACATGGTTGAACTTTGGAAATGAGAATGAATTTTTCCATGTTATCAGAAAGATTTTTTTCATTTACAAATTTGAATCTCTCTCTCCCTTTTTTTTTTTTTTTTTTATCCAAGCAGATAATTTTTTTAGCGTTACATTTCGATGTTATGGTTGTTATCGTAATATTTATCATTTTTATGGTTTTTTTTTTTTTTTTTTTTAGAAATGATGATTGTACTGCTATTGGAGTCTTGACAAACTGGTAGCCGGAGGGCTGGACTCTGTAGCTAATGGGTTCAATGAAAAAGGTAAACCAACATGTTATCAATTGATAACAGGGGATGACGATTGGCGATGAGTTGTCCAAAGTACCTTCCACACCTAAATTTGATTAATGACCTATGTACACCCCTACAAAAAACTTTCCCAAATGTAAAATCGACGAACAAAAATTTTCTCTCTTAACCAGGACTTACCTTGTAAATAACCATATCTCTTACTGTAACTAGTGCTAGAGAACGATAAATTTCGGCAACATGTCCCATGAAAACAGAGAATTTCAAATTCTTACCACTTCGAACTTCAAATGACTCCTCAGGTTTTAAGACATATTACAAAATTTAACCGACGTTTGTGATTTAGTAAATTACAAGAACATCCTTTCCAGGGAAGTAGCATTTTGCCTGAAGGTTTTCTAAATTATAAGAAAGATTTGCAATAAGGCAATATAAAAAAAAGTAAAATAGAAGGGATAGTGAGAGTGTGCACAATCATCCTACCCTACGTATGGAAGGTTGTGAGGTTAAGCCCTAAATCCATGTAGACACCATAGTAATCATTTATGTGTTGCACTAATCTTAATATATAATACATACGTACTCTAAATGACACAAGTTTTAGTCACACTACCTTGCAAAGGTTGCTAACAATTATCTTGAAGGATAGTCTCAAGAATGCGACCAACATGGCTGTGGTTATCGAGCGTGTGTTGTTGCGCCTATTACCGCTGTAGAGTTGGTTAGTCAGTGTCTTCCATGAGGATAGTCTCAAGAATGCGATTAACATGGTTGTGGTTATTCGAATGACATAGTCGTATCTTGTACATCATCCACAAACTGGAGCATATAACAGTTATTCAAATGATATGTTTAAATCTTGTATAGTCTGCATAAACCTGAGCAAGTACCCGTAAAAGTTTGGTTGTTGGACAACCTCCTAAATCTCATTATAAGACGTTTTGTCGCCGCAACCATTTGATTATCATAATGTATGAAATAAAATGCATAGCCAATGATAAACTTGGATACGTTGGATTAAAGCCTTTACATAGAGGTCTTTGTGATCAATTTATCTCAACCGTATGCTATCAAGTATTTTACCTTTGCCATCCATATGTATAATTTTTTTATTTTTTATTTTTTTTTTGGATTGCTGTAATTTTATTTCAATCGGGCCCAGTGCCCAAGACTTACATCAACATAGTAGAGAATAGTGCAAAAATAGCAGAGGGCACCCGGCCTCGGAGGAACTCCCCCTCCAAGCCATCCCTCTGTAGAAATGTAATAATCAAATTAAAAAAAAAACTATGTAGTTATTGCAGAGATTTGGTTTTCTAAGTTGTGCAAGATATTTGTAAGGATATCAAAATTTAAACCAATGTACTAAAGTAAAACACAATGATCTTTTAGTTTTTAATTCATTATAAAACAAACAAAAATGAATATGGTTTTGAACTTTTGAAGTTAATAAATCAGAAGTTGTTTGTATTGATATATTGCAGAATACAACATCTTGTTGAGAAGTTTTTGAAAACTTTTTATTTTTGTTTCATTTTAATTTTATTTTTAAATTTTAAGGAATATGTCAAAAAAATACAGATGCTTAAAATTTACAAACAGTGCCACAAATGTGCGGATGGAAAACAAAGGTGTAGACATGCTGGTACCTTAGAAAATAGCAAAAAAAAAAAAAAAAGTGATGTTTGTTCAATACTACATATGTTGAAAGGTGGTTATTGGTTTTTCAGTTTTTTTGCTACTCATCGTCCAATTTCCCTATACGTACCAATACGAATTGTGATCGAGACCTTTCAAACACCATTTTATCCAACTTTAAGTTTAGCACAACAGTGATGAGGTATTTGTCTTTGTCTACCAGTGCATTGCTAATTAGGTCGGGTCTACGACCCATCTCGTTATTACCTTAGCGACGCCCCTTTTGTTGGTTGTATAATGATACGTGACTGTCTCACAACCACCATATAAATAGATGTCTATGGCCTTTGATGTAGCTCGACCCAGGGGAGTGGATGTGGCGTGGTTGTGGTATTGTCTTCGTGTCTGCACTCACAACAATAGGTTCCATTTTTCTTGGGAGGTGTCGTGACTTGGTAAGGAGGATTTTCGCTCTTTGCCATCGGAGTGGCGCCAACCAGCGGTGGCACAGTTGGCCTCGACCCTGCATCCGATACTTACCATATGCGAGGCTGGAGACTTGCGGATGTGTGATGCACCCGCTGATGGCATTGTGAGATTGGGCCGTCACCCGCCCGACTTGTTGGATTGCGTGCTTGTGTCAGTCGTGTCCCCATGCTTTTGTTTCGGTATGCTGCTCAATGTGACAGATTATGTTGCTTTGTGGAGGGAGAATGAGAGAGAAAAGGTAAGTCTTCAATCTCGTGGCAGAGTACATGGTACTTACATGGATAGAATGGGCAAGATCGAGTGAATCTACTGCTATAACATGGAAACGTACGTGTGTGTGCATGTGTGTGTGTGTGTGTGTGTGACATGTGCTGCTATGTGAGGCGGGTTGATGAAAAATGTACTAAAGAAAAGAAAAGAAAAGAAAAAATATTGATATGCTATATGTGTGCGTGTGTCTATGGGTGTGTACGAGATTGTGTGTATGTGAGATAAAGAGTAAGGGGTAGAGAGAGAGAGGTAGGAAGGCTGAGAGAGAGGGAGGGAGAGACTTACATGGTCGCCCATTGACCGCCGTTGCTGCAGTCGGGCGACCATTCCCCGAGCACGATGCACGCTTAATTTGGCTGTGTCAAACCGGGAAGATAACTTATGTACGTTAATTTTTTTTAGTGTTGTTGTTATTATTATTATTATTATTATTATTATTATTATTATAATTACTATTATTATTATTATTATTATTATTATTATTATTATTATAATTATTATTATTATTATTATTGCAATCAAACTTGTCTTTTTCGACGTCCTGCATGCATGCATGAGAGAAAGGGAGGGAGCGACTAACATGGTCGCCCATTGGTCGTCGTTGCTGAAGTCGGGCGATCGTTCCCCGAGCACGATGCACTCTTAATTTGGTTGTGTCAAACCGGAAAGATAACTTGTATACGTTAATTTTCCTTAGTGTTAGTATTATTATTATTATTATTATTATTGCAATCAAACTTGTCTTCTTCGACGTCCAACATGCATGCAAACAAAAAAGTTGGCGACTTGTGTCCACACAAAACTCAAAGATAACGAAGCCAAGAAGACATATAGGATTCAAACTTGTCTCGATCGGCTACGACTTATTACAATACTCCAATCAACTTGTCCACACACCTACACAAATATATATGTATAGAGAGAGAGGAGTTCATCTTAACGGAAAGGGGACTCAAAAATTTTGATTTGCTGAAGTGGCCGTCATACTGAACAACGTGGTGAGAATAGGAAAATGGTTTATATGCTCAACTTAACCAGTCATCTTTTCATAACCATCGTACTGTTTTACAGGCGCCCTGGTTCTCACAAAATGAACAAATAATCTTATGTCCATCGTGTTCTTATGAACTTGAGTTAAACTTGGTCTGTGTGGTTGATGCAAAACTAAATCGGTTCTGCCGTGTTTACCACCGACAACTTGGGACTGGTCCATGCCAATGTGCTTATATGAAGGTTTGACATTTGGTAATTGGAACATCTTTCTGCCTCTGCACAGACATGCTCAATGATGCAGATGAGGATGTGTCGTAGAGCAACTGTGCACTATAAGAAAGCACTTCGCACTTGCAAGATAAACCTTTCAGGGTCAAGCAGCATGTTTGACACCGTGACTCTGTGATCTCCCCTCCGTCCGTGGCACAATTGTCAATCTTAGGGCATAATCACCCTAGGTCTTTTTTGGATGAATGTGACCGTTTTTTTGTCCACAGAGAAGTGGAAAAAGTCTCATTGTGAATAAGCCTTGAGAAGAACAGGGAGGTCTGTTGTTGTGTTTAACTGTTGTTATCCTCTCTCTCTCTATCACAGATCCCGACCTCCCTCTTAGTCGCGTCTAATTCAACAATGGAGATAGTGTGGCAAATGCCACGTCAGTGATGAAGACACAGTGGTATGCGCCACATCAGCAATGTCGAAGACAGTGTGGCTTGCGCCACCCAAGCAGAGTCTGGCAGCAAGAGAGTAAGGCGCCAGCAAGCAAGCAACAGTCTTGCGTCGTCGTCCACAGTGCCAGCGTGAAGCCGGCGTCAAGCCAGCGTCTAGCTAGCGTCAAGCGAATGTCTAGCCAGCACCAAGCCAACGTCCAGTCAGCATAGCAAGACTGAATGTTGAGCCCTGGAAGCAGGGTCTTATGTAGCGTTTGACGAGGTCGACTTGCCTCAAGTTTCCTACCCACGGTGGCTCAGATTGACTCACACGAATCTCATACATTTGCAAACTACCACTTGGTCTGGACGCTGTTTTGGTACCTCCATACAAACAAGTGTGTGTGTTTGACCGTCGACCTGGGCTGGGTCCATGCAAACTTTGACACAGGGGCCGCTGGGCAGTTGACCAAAGTCAATTGTCGGGTGTCAAGTTGTATGTACGACCCCATATTACTATGCATATATTTGTATTCGGTTAGACCGTTTGGTACATAGGTAACAATACCTAACTTTTAAAAAAAATCCAAAAAAAAACTTGACATAGTAGGTACCCCGCTATTCAGTTAAACCACTGCGTACAGTCAAATTCACGTAAACCGGATAAATTTTAAAAGATGGTTAAACTCTTGTTATTCATATTTACCACTATATATCGTCAAATCCTTGTTATCTGATTATACCATATCTCATTTAAAAGAAAACACTTAAAAACGATGCTTAGTAACCATGCTCATTACTTGGTTGGACCATTGGGTATGTTGGAATTTTTGTTATAGTGTTAAACCGCACCTCATTTTATTTTAAAATAATAAAAAAATAAAAACATGCCTAGTTTTTGTAGGATCCACAGAAGTCTTTATGTTATTAGGAGTTGTAATGTTTACAACTTGATCAAAGATAAGTAAGTCGCGCATCTTGTATAAAAAATATATATAATTTCAAACTAAATAACTGGATTTTGGTTTTCACTTTTCAATTCTGTCAGAAAGATATATCATATAATTCTACATATTTATTTATATGACCTCGTGTACAAAGGTCATCTGAAAGATATATTAGCATTCTTATACTTTAGTAAGGTGGTTCCTCGTGGGTCTTTTATACATTTTTGCAACATCAATAAAATACAAAAGAAACTTTATTTAACGAAACATTTTAAGAAAACATGCATCATTAATTAAAAAAATAATTTTTCACATCTTTTAAATTCATAATGTATATATGATCTAAGAAGATTTTCATGACAGGTTGGTCTGGAACCGGTCGGTCACCCGGGCATGATGCCCCGGGGGGGGGTGACGCTCGGAATACCCGAGCATGGATAAAAAAAAAATAGAAAAATAAAAATAGCGGAAAGGGTTTTTGTCGTTATTGGAGAAAAACACAAATGTATTTTTTTTGGTTTTTTTTGGCTTTAAAGAGGGGGCAAGAGGGGGTATAAATTATTGTTAAAAGGGTTTTAAGGGGGGTGCCTTAGATTGATTCAATTTTGTTTTTTTATCTTCAGTCCTATGAGGAATTTGGATGCAACCCTCCGCCAAAAGTTGTTTGTATTGCAATTCTACACAACATATTTGTTTTTCATATTTTTTTGGACTTTTGTTTTATTGGCGCTGACCCGCTGGGGCATCCCGGGACCCTGTCTGGGGGTCATGCCTGACAAGTCACCTGGACGTGTTTCCGAGCATAACTTGAGTGCCCGGGAAAAGGACTTAGTATATTACATGAATTTTCAACAATGAAACTCCATATTGTATAACGCAAACTAAATCTTAAGATAAAAGATAAGTACACAAAAGTGAGACTATCTCGTAATCACTAAATATGCACATATAGTTATAAACTTTATAACGAAATTCAAACTTCAACCACCAATGGACAATTATTATAAAGCATAAGTTGAATTTCAATATCAAGTTTATGAGAAAACGTACAATATCTTAATGTTGCATTTATTACTAAGTATTCACACACATTATATTTTCTCATTCTCGTATAATATTTTGGTTTCTCATACGTACAAATATATAATAATAGTAAAAATATCTTAAGTTACATGAACAACAATACGAGTAATCACAAGTCTCACACACTCATACAGAAACTTCGTTAAATTATATATACTTTTGACGGAAAATAAAAGTTTCAATTCGTATAGTCTTTAGAAATTTTTACAATATTCTACAAAAACACTTATCTCATGAGAAACTGACTATAATTTATTAGGGTTTATACGAACGAACTCTATCATTGCTTAAAAATGACCCTAATATATATATATACATATACCCCTGAAGTTATTAGTTTGACTCATTTTTTCACTCGATTGTAAAACTCTCGTTGCACCAATACCTTATAATAAATTGTACAACTTCGCCCTTTTCAATCTATGCGGTTTTTATTGTCATTATCATAATTGTTATCCACCCCGCATTCCTTGCACGACAGAACAACCTTCAAATTGCTACGTAGTCGTTTTTTCGTCTAGAGAATCGACACATCTAAACATAGAAGTGCAAACTTTGAAGTTTAGGAAATGCATCCCTCGATCTCATCTTAACTTTGACTTTCAAGTTCCTTTAATGTTATTCGGAATGGTTCTCACCTCGTCCAGTACTTTGCGTCTTTACAAGTTCAATTCTTGCCTTTTCTGAACCCTCACAACTTTATGCGGGCATTGTTCGATATGAATATCTCACTGCTTGATGAGTATCATTAATTTTATTTTTGTCTTATCTTTTTCGTTGTTGGTCTCTCTATCATCATTTGCCAGTTCCTTACTTGATTCCTCTCCATTATATTTTCACTTAAATGGTAAGGCATCTGATCTCGTTTTCCTTTCAAGAGGTGACTTGGAATCTTGTCTTATACATTTTGTCACTCGACGTCTTGAATAAAGTTTCATTAAGCTTATACGAAATGTGAGACATTTTGTTTGACTCAACTAATAAATGAGCTTTGCGAGGAGCGCTTTTAAACCCTATTGAGAATGTTCCTTATGATGCCTAATGATGCTAAGTAATCTTCTTCAAATTATTTATAGTCAGCATTTCCTCGCTAACTTAAAGTCAATTTTTTTGGTAATATAATGTCATAAAACTTCATCCATATTTTTAGTTTCTCAAATATTTTTATCACTTACTGTAAAAAATGTACACGAATAATTTTTTTCATCTTCTTTAACATTTACTCCGCCTCCTATTCATAGCAAGCGTTAGTCGCTTAAACTTGTCAAGAAAGTCACAGATGTAGTTAACTTAAAAAAGTGAAATAATTATTTTAGACACCAGGGTTACCGGCATTCGGGACGGGCCGAACGCCCGAACCCGAACGTCCGAACGTACGGGACCCCTTCGGAAGGCGTTCGGTCGTTCGGGCCGAACGTGGACCGGAAATATATATATATATATATCGTCAAATAGAACTGCCCGGTAAACCGTAGGCAGAGATATATATAAAATATTGTCAATCTATATTGAATATAATACTACTAATATGATAGTATATATAATATAAATAGTTTATTATATATATATATATATATTCAAAACTTCCGAAAAAAAACTATGTTATGGAGACAAATAAACTTAACAACATTTGTCCAGGCACTACATTCAAATTCGTTACCAAATTTGAATTAAAAATCAAATACAGAAAATAAACACTATGATAAAAATAAGAAAAAATAAAAAGAGAATTAAAATGAGTGAGTGTGCCAACACCTTTTCGACACCGCCATCTTTCCCAAAGTTTAATTATCTTTTGGCATTGAAAAATGCCCTGAAAAGTAACAGATATGTAGTTTACATAATCAATAACTCATTATTTTTTTTAAAAAAAATAATAATTTGTTTTAGGCCCCAAAATAACATGAAAACAAAAAGTTAAAAGTGAAAAAAAACAAAATAGTGAGTGAGTGACCACGTTTTGACACCCCCATCTTTGACGATTTTTAATGTTGTTTTGGATCAGCAGAATGACTTCAAAATTTATAGGCGTGTAGGTTATATCATAGAGAACTCACAAAAAACAATGCAGAAAAAAAAACTTATTTTTAGGCCTCGAAACATTTTTTGGCGGGGGCCGAACCTGGAGGCGTTCGGCCCCTGAACGGGACCCCGAACGCCCGAACGTTCGGGGGTCAGCCCGGGGGCCCCCGAACGTTCGGTCAGGTAACCCTGTTAGACGCACTATTTTGCTTTTGTGTTGGCTAATTCATAGGACCTTCTGGGATTCAAGTACTTATGAGGGACTTTTTATCCATAGTCTCTTCACGTTTTCAGATTTTTGCTAGGTTACCAGCCGGGCCGCTCGGGTCCCGGGTGGCCAGCCCGTGCAAGGATCAGGGAAAGTTCCAATAAATTTTTTATTTTTTTTGCCCGGTCGGGCAAGTGATCCCGGACCACTCTGGTAGCCTGGCACTTTTCTAAAAATAAGCGATCTTAGAACCATAACTTAAAAGAGGTAAATAGTTGTACATACAATCATATTGAAATTCGATACACAACTATCATTTGAACATACGACATGCGTGTCTTTACTATGAAGATTGCGACAATAATTAATCGAAAATCCTTACTTTTTTATATAAATTTTCAATCAGCAGTATTATGTGACACTTGCAATAACACTCATTTAATTATTATGAATATAGTTTTGATAGTGACAATTACTAGTGGTAGCAACACAATTTATTAACATGATGATGATAGCAAACACTATATTAATATATCGATAAATATTATAAATAAATAAAAAAACGTAATGACCATTATAAATAACTACTATAGTTATGAGAAGCATGATATGCATGTTTTACAATGATAAAGGGCCATAAAGGATATATAGAGAGACAAAATAATTGTTGATAATAAATATTTGTAGATGCATATTAGACTTCAAAAGGTAATAATGAAAACATAACGTAATGCGTTTGGACTACACCAGAAATATATTGTGTCGAGGGTCGATGTAATGCTTTCAAGAGGGGTAACATCTTGGATCTTTAGCACCGGTTTAGGATCAAGCTTCACCACGTCTGTCTCTGATTCCAACACCTGTATTTTTTCAAACCGTCGTTGATAAAGTTTAGACAACCTCAACCCAGAATTATCTGAATGTAGCTGTTAAAATAAAATCGCTCACTTAAAAATGGGTTATTAAAGTACTATGTACCTTATTGTAGCAAGCAGGAGTATAGTTCTCTATGAAATAAGGTTTAACAAGGTTTAGATACCTTATTTTCTTTAATAGTAATGTAATAATTTAACCTTCTAAGATAAATTAACAACTCTTCAGAAACATAATTCTAACGTGGGTTTCATTACTATTTACAACATAGTTGTAACTCCTTGAATCCACTTAAAATAATAATAATAATAACGGATTGCAATTCCGCTTTCGATAAACTTTGCATGTTGATATTCCTTTTGAGAGAATTCATTAGCCTGAGACATATACAATTTTATTCAAATCTGGTCATGTGATAGACGTGAATTTTGTTGCACCGTTGTTATTGTTAGGTAGACGATTGATACATATGTGTCTTTTATATCAATATATGTTCATATGAGTATGGTGAGGAGAAACATAGCTCCTCTTTCTTACGACAACAATAATTTTTCATATTATCTTCACTTGTGGTGATATTTTAGTATAACTGCACATGTCGTCATGGTCAGGTGATATTTAATGCTTTTAAAATGAGGTTTACACACGTTCACACAGAATTGCGATTGGATTATCATCCTCCGACTTTATTACCTTTTGTCCACATATCAAACGGAGGTATAAACGGCGTTTTCGTTAAAAATGAACTGTTTTGTCAAAAAAGAACATAATGAACTTAACGAAGTAACCGAACAAAAGATAAATTGTAGAACAAAAAAAATAGGATTTTAATATTCCGGCACAATGTAAACTGGAGCAGAGAAGTGTCGAAATGATTAGAATATAAACGAAAAAGATGACATCATATGCGAAGGAAAGAAGATATGCGAAATTTGTAAAACCCTTGACACATTTAAACAAAGAGCAGCTCTCCAAAGTCCAAGTCTTAGATCTTAAGTTGCTTCAAACTATAAAAACACCCTTATTTGGAGACCGTGGAAGAAAAATTTAATGCAAAAGTCCATTGACAATTATATTAAAAGCAAAACAGTGTCACTTACATCAGCTCAATGATGCGTCTATAAACTCTTAAAATTACACATTGCCAAAATCTTCGTCAAAGTTGACTATAATTGAAATCGACTTCTAGGCACTATTAGATAACACTTCAAAACGATATTCTAAGGCTACTTTAATCAGATCTAAGTACGTAATGGACATATTAACACGATCTGCGTAATAAATTTCACGCTCTCCTCATGTGAATTGTCCAATCTTCTACAATGCTCATCTCATTGTGCCCATCGAACGTGGGGTTCTTGTACTCTGCGTAAATTTCTATGACTTCATACTCTCGCAGCAGAAGACTTCGTACATATGTAATCGTTGTATTCACGAGCCCATCCAAGAGTGCTTTGAGCGATGGTTGGTCCATGATCCTCCTTCCAAATGCTTTCCGTCTTCGTCCGTCGATGTCATGTGCATTGGATATGTTTGCACTTGTATAATGATCATTATGAATAAGAAAAGAAAGTTTGCAGCGCCCTTGGATACTTGACGCTGCACAGTACAAGGTCATCACCTTGAAGTTGTTGTGGTAGAACTTCACTGCTGAATAGTACAATTTTGAATACGGTGCGAGCACTTCTCGCGGATATTCTCTTGTTCCACAACACCTACGACCACAAATATACAAACATTGTCGATGATAATGCTCCCAGCAATCCGGTGCGACATCCACACCTCTGACACTGAGTACTGCACCCTCGAAAACCACTTCAGGTGTGAAAAAGATAGACCCCATATCATGCCATACATTTCTGCCCCACACCATATTGCTGGGCGGCCTTCCAGTCGTTGAATGAACCATTATGCAACACATGAAATACAGAAGCTCAATGAAAACTAATTGATACAGCAATACACTCGAATGAAATATGATTACCTCTTCTCAACGACGTACTTAAAGTCTACTAATCTTCATCATAGGGAAGTAAAAGGCAAGTCAATGATATATAGTTTAACTATATATGAGAGAAAGTTCAATGACAAGTAAATGGTACACCAACACGCGCGAAATGATGCCTTCTTAGCGACTTATACTATTTGTCTTCATCATCTGGAAGTGAAAGACATGCCAAGGCTTTCTCTCTGACCGATTTGAGAATGTGCACTCCATTTTTCAAATGCAACGTCCTTGATGACGAGCTTCACAAAACACAGTTCACGTGCTGCCACTGCTGTGCTGTTGTGTTGTCTTTCTTCCATATCTTCTTCCATGCATTTGCATATTGCAGAGAAAGACTTTTGACGACAGGTTGTGGCACCCAATATTCAATGAGAACATGATTGAAAGCAGGCGACTTCCTATCGTTGTCAATATTAGAAATGACTCTACCCATCCACACGAGAACTCCCTGATCGATATCGTCTTGCGAAGGACGCAAGAGAACGAATTGACCCTTTTCGACATCCACAACCGGGTCGAGCTCTGCTTTTGGACGCTCATTGGTTGGCCCAACAAACAACGGCTCTTTATTCTCATTGCTCTGCAAGAGGAAGACAATATCAATATCCTCCCTTCGTAATTCTGTCCCGCCTTGGCCAAAAGTCAGCCTTGAGTGATGTTTTCGCAAAGCCAGATCCATAATTTTGCTCGATTGTGTCCAAGAAAGTTTTCCAGTGTGAAAGAGCACTCTCCTTTGAGAAGCTAACCTCATCTTTCATTCCCAACCACTCGTGCCACTTGTTTTCCAACCACTCAACAAACGTCTTCACGTCTTCAATTCCTGATTTGAAATCCGAGTTCTTATCCTTAGCGGGTTGACCACATGATGTTTCTCTAATAGGTCGAATAGGTGACGGGAGAACAGGTGAAGGTTCGAATGGCCATTCGGGTCCAGCATATGCTTTATTTTCATCTCGTTTAAAGCAATAAACCGGAGAAGACCAGTTCGGAGAAGTGCAATACTCTTTCCACTGGAACACAGGATTGTCATCCTCCATATAAAACCCAAATTAAATGTGGCTTTGTATGACCGGTCAGTTTGTTGATCAGGAAGGGCTTAACAACTCTCCGCCAGTCAGCAATTTCATCCATGAATGTGCACAAAGGACGCTCTTTTTGGGAACTGGCAACGAGTTTGAACAGGTCGAGCATGGTATAAGCATCGTGCATTTTCAGTTTGCGAGAGAAATGACTGAAAGTGACATCAACGTCCGTATGTGTATGCCCTACCAACATAAAATCGAATTCGACTTCTTTGAAGAAGCCAAATTTCACCAAAGCCGCGGCCAGAGACAAAACGTATTTGTTTTAGTTTCCTCTCCAGCAGTTGTCGTCTTGTATCCTCAATTTAGGAGGTAAGTCGCTTGTCGCCTGTATGTCACGCAAGACTTTCATAATGGATGACGCCACAACATTGGAATCATGTGGATAGCAAGGGTACGATGTGTGAACATGCACCGATGGTGAACGGCCGTGTGCAATAATAGCTGTTAAATTTGTTTTCATCATTGGAATATTCGCGAATGCCTTCGACTTGTTTTCTCCCCCAAAGTGTGGAATACTTGTCTTGCTTTGGTCCATACCGTCAATAATGATGCATAAACTGTTGGAATCTTGTCTCTTCGACTCATCCTTCCACACCTCATAAGCAGCACGGTGTTGGAGCTGCAAGTCCAAGTGTTTGTTGCGTTCTGAAACGAAATAATCACGCACATGTACAAACTTCGCAGAATTGATAGATTCTTTGAACTCAAAACACTTCTCGCATTTCGCAAAGTTTTGATCAACTTCATGGAATTTCACATGTCAGAAGTGTGTTCTCCACATGTTATAGAAAACTTGAAGAGAAACTGAAGGGACACCCAGGTTGTCAAATTGTGACTTCAACAACTTATAAATGTCAACCTTGTTATAGCAAGCAGACAATCTCAAAACCACTTGTGATTCTCCATCTTTGATCCTCATGTCATTGGGCATGGAATCTCCATTGTCACGCACAAAGGAGCTTAGTTTGTTGAACATCGTCGCATATGTTGCAGATGTGCGTCTGAGTCCAGTGCTGCCATGCTCTGGCATGATGTAACCTTTTGACAAAGTCGCCCTCTTTTTCAAAAATGTATTCCTGCACACACCCAGTGTGGAACACCATGCACTAATGCACACCTTTCTTTTCCCCACAATAGGTTGCACAATCTTTTTCTCATCTTCCACGAAGGTGAACCTCTTAAACGTTTCAACCCACCATGCATCTCTACTTTTGTGATCCTTACAGTAATATGCACTCCGGACAGCTTTGATGTCTTCCATGGTCATGCGAGCGCAACAAACTTGTCCACGCACACTCGCCAGTGCTTTTTTCGTGAGCTTTCTGTGAACTGTTTGCAGAATCTTCTTCGACAGAGACATTCTGACACGGAAAGTATAAGGACGTTTCTCCGACGACAATCGTTTAGGGAAAATGTCATCAAAATCAGAGATGACATCAGAACTCTCCACACCGTTGCAACAGTAGTGGTCAGCGCCATCATCATCGCAAGGTTGTGGATGATCAATTTTGTGTGGAGAACTGTTGGCGTCGGATGACATCGAAGCACAAGATTCCGAACTATCTTCATCACTCTCGCCAAACAAAATGTCTGTGCACTCGAAATCTCGTAGCGAACTTCTCGGCACCCACATGATACAATCTACATCGGATGTGTTCTTGTCACCGGAGGCGGCCCTACCCTGACCTTCCGAACCTTCTGCATCACAGGTTTTCACTGGTCCGCCCAAGGCTGGAAATGCACTTCCGCACGTGGTTTCTTCACACGCAGCCATCCGGGACCTTTTATGATCAGGAGATTCTGGAGTTATTTGAACGTCTTGCGAAAACATTGGCAGGTCCGGCGGAGGAAGCTCATCATTAGGCAGTATATTAGATGCCACACAGTCCATGCTTTCCAAAGTTGTGCTGGCAGCTTGCCGCGGTGCATGCCCACCACAAGCCATTTAAAACGTTTCTGCGATGATAAAACAGTGGACCACTGGCACAAGACATGCATATCAGTAACAAATCCGCAGGTAGATGGATCACATGCAGTATATGTAGAGTGCAACACATGTGGTTCAGCGCGGCCACTGCCAGCCACAAACAGCCCATGTAAGGCCCGTGAATGCAGAAAAAAATACAGTCTTCAACAAAAGCGATGCACGAGAGACACGACGACTGGCTGTCGTGTTGAACGCGATGATCTCCTGTCGCGGACGTGTCGAACACGACGACGCATCATTGCATTGCACAACACGACGCGCGCACACAGCTAGAGCCACCGTCACCGTATTCTCATGACAGCGCAGTCATGTTCAACATGCCCGCGCTCAACCGTTGTCGTGTCGCGATCGATCCCCGTGTCTGTATGACAACCACCGCCGTCCACCGCCGTCGTGTTGAAGATTACGATGAGCGACCGCCTGCTTGTTGAACGTGACGGTGCTTTCGTAGCGAACATGTCCGCGCTCGACCGTCGCCTGTTGAACATTACCACCGGCACGACGGCGATTCAACGCGGTCGATTTCAACACTACGAGAGCGACCGTCATCGCATTGAACACGATGGCGGGGTCGGGGGGTGCCACCTCGGTCGTGTTCGACACGATGACAGCGACCGTCATCGTGTTGAACACGACGACGGGGTCGTGTTCAGCACGTGGTGTACATGCCCGCGCTCTACCGTTATCGTATTGAATTCGACCTGTGGTCGTTTTCGACACGAGGACAGCGACCGTCATAGCTTGAACACGACGGCGGGGTTGTGTTCAGAACGTGTTGTACATGAATTGCTGCTATAAGGTCTCCGTCGTGTTCGACACGATGACGGCTTGAGCGTGATCGTGCACGCCACGTGCTGAACATGACCCCACCGTCGTGTTCAATCCGATAATGGTCGCTGTCACCGAGTCGAACACGACCGTGGGGTTGTGGGCTGCCACTGCGGTCATGTTCGTTACGATGACAGCGACCGTCATCGGTTTGAACACGACGGTGAGGTCGGGGGTCGCCACTGTGGTCGTGTTCGACTCGGTGATAGCGACCATCATCGTATTGAACACGACGGTGGGGTCATGTTCAGCACGTGGTGTACACGCCCGCGCTCAACCCGTCATCATGTCAAACACGACGGTCGTAGTGTTGGACTCGATGATGGACGGCTCTGTGAACTGCGGGAGAGATTTTGTTGAAGTCCTGAAAAACCAGGAATGACGAATAGCAGTAGTGGATGGGCGGGATTGGGGGGTTTGGCGGGGGGGG
>BFEA01000513.1:830135-840553 GCA_003427395.1 Chara braunii | reverse complement strand
GGGGGGGGGGGGGGGGGGGGGGGGGGGGGGGGGGGGGGGGGGGGGGGGGGGAGACGGGGTTGGCGGGGGAGCGGGGGCGGCGAGGATTCCGAACTCACCTGGGTTAAGGAAGGCACGAATTGGAGCAGCAATGCAGCTACAGTGGCGGAGCAACGCAGCTGTCTTTCGCGTCGGCGCGAAGGTGACACTGCACCGGCCTTTTTTTGGGGGGAGCGACGCAAGGGAAAAGACCCTTGGATCCTTCTGCGGAGCCCGTTTTAACAGTCGCGGACGGCACCGACAATCGAATCGTTGCCCCCCTTGGCATCGACTCCCACCGCGGCATCAGTTCTCCCCTCACCCGATCGTGGCCCTCAGCCGACAGATCGACAGCCCAGATTTTCCCGGGATTCGAATCGTCGCCCGCTGGGCACCGATTCTCACCGCGGCACCGGTTTTCCCCGCACCCGATCCTGGCCCTCAGCCGACGGACCGACGGCCCAGACTTTCCCGGGATTCGAAACGTCGGTCCCGCGGCACATCCCCCCGAGGCACCGGGTCCGGAAGCCACACCCCGCAGGCCACATTCCCTCGCAAACCTTCCACATAAAGTATAAATAGTGTTGTGGGCCCACCATTTCCCATTTCTGCAAGTTCGTCGAGAGCAAAGGAGCGTCATGGAGGTTCGCAAAGCGTCCGAAGCCGGCGGAGCGTTGACTCGCACATCGGAGGCTCGCGCAGAACACAACGGAGATCTCGCTCGCACATCGGAGGTTCGCGCAACATCAGAGCGAAGTTCCGAGCATCCGCAGCGAAGGCAGCAGCGGAGGCCTGGGAGAACAGTAAAGCGCCGTGAATCAACCACGTGCTGCCACGTGGCATCTCCGCCCATGCAGAGGCCGTCGTCAAGTCGAACTCGACGGGGGCATTGTCGAGTTCGACTCGACAATGGCCCGGGGGCATCGTCGAGTCGGACTCGACAATGGGCCGGGTCATCGTCGAGTCGGACTCGATGATGCCCCTTGGCCATTGTCGAGTTCGATTCGACAATGGCCCGGGGTCATCGTCGAGTCGAACTCGACATTGGTCTGTGGTCATCGTCGAGTCGAACTCGACAATGGTCTGTGGTGATTGTCGAATCGGACTCGACAATGGCCTGTGGTCATCGTCGAGTCGAACTCGACAACGGCTTGTGGTCATTGCCCGAACTCGACAATGGCATGCGGTCATCGTCGAGTCGGACTCGACAATGGCCAACCCGCCGCCATCGAGTCGAACTCGACGGTCGGCCAGTAGGGCGTCGTCGAGTCGAAGTCGATAGTGGCCAGTAAGGCGTCGTCGAGTCGAACACGACGACTCGACATTGGCCAACCCGCCGCCATCGAGTCGAAGTCGATAGTGGCCAGTAGGGCGTCGTCGAGTTCGACTCGACGATGACCACAGGCCGTTGTCGAGTTCGACTCGACGATGACTACAGGCCAATGTTGAGTCCGACTCGACGATGACTCCGGGCCATTGTCGAGTTCGACACTACGAAGACCACAGGCCATTATCGATTCCGACTCAACGATGAGCCCGGACAATGTCGAGTCCGGCTCGACGATGACCCCGGGCCATCGGAGGGTCGGACTCGACAGTCGCCGGACGCTTCGGCACTTGCCGGACGTCGTGTTCGACTCGACGACGCGGTACTGGACACTGTCGACTTCGACTTGACGACGCCCCATTGTCGAGTCGGACTCGACAATGGCCCGTGGCTTTGGCGCTTGTGGGACCGTCGTGTTGGACTCGATGGACCCTGCTGTCCACTATCGACTTCGACTCGAGGACGCCCTGCAGTTCAACCGTCGAGTTTGACTCGATGACGGCGGGCTGGCCATTGTCGTGTCCGACTCGACAATGGCCAGAGGCGTTGTAGCTGGCCGGCTCTCGACTTTGACTCGACAGTGTGCAGCCGACCGTCGACGAGACGAGCTCTACGAACTCGACCTTCAGCAAGCGCCAAGGCCTCTGGCCATCCGTCTGAGCTTTGTCGATTGTCCATCATCGACCTTGTCGCGACGATGGAATTTGTCGTTCTGTGTGTTTTCTCCTTATGTTTTGGAAATGCGCAATGCCTGGTTGTTGTGTGTAACTGAGATGGCTCCTCGATGTGTGAGCGAGTTCAACCTTAGCAATGGCTCCCTGTTGTGATCGTCAATCGTTTGTGTGTGTAGGACATTTACGATGGCTCACCGCTTCGATTACTCGTTCCCTTTGAATGCTAGCGCGAGGTACATACGAGGTTCAAGGCGGGAGACAACTGTACTTGGGGCCCGTAGAGAAGACTTCGACACGGACCCTTGGATGGGCGTTATGCCCTGGCTTGAAAGGCCCTTCGATGCATGGTCCGAATTAGACTGGGAGAACACAATGAAAGACTGCCTTTGGGCGTCTGATTATCGACTAGCATCCAGCCAGGAATGGGGGACATTCATCTTCCTCGACCAGATCCTCGTGACGAAACACACGCCGGTCTTGTCTGCGGCATTTCGTACCCGAGACCTGTCTTTGTCGCTGACTGCGCACAACGTGTCGTGTCCGCCGCGCTTGTGGGGACCATCGATGAAGATGGAGTTGCTGGACTGCGCGAAACAAAACCTGTTTTTAGAGAAATATCCCCTTCCTTTCGAGGACAACTTGACGGGGAGTGTGTCGTACTTCTGCTACATGTTGATCTCTGTCGTTTCTATTTCGCTAGGGTTCTTTGTGTTTCGGTAAGAAATAGAAGTAAGACTTCAGCGGAAGCCAGTTTTTACGTGTCCAGGAACGAGCTCATTGTTGACGGGGACTCGATTATGTTACCGCATGGTTGGAGGAACAGTAAGTTTGACGTGAAACTGGCGGGGCAGGTTGACACACCCCGGTATTGGAAGGAGGTCGAGGAGTAGGTGACGGTCATTAGAGACGCCATCGGTCACACATTAGCCAGATCATGTGGTTTCGTCCGTGCACGATACGTGTCTTGCTTCTCCGCCACTGCAACCCTGTGTAGTCCACAGCTCCTTACGTACGGTTCATCCCTGAGCGCAGTGTACGGTTTCGGGGCGAAAGGATAGTCGAGGTCGTGGGGGAGGTCATGGGAGATGAACAGTGTAGGACATGTCAGCTATTCAGTTGTTCAACAAAAGTGACAACTAAGACTGTGTATGCGTGCGAGCATTGAGTTTGATGTGAGCTTGTCGATGCCGGTTACACCTCTCTCTCTCTTTCTTTCTCTCTCCTTGTGTGTGTGTGTGTGTGTGATTAGTAATTGGTGGAGCGTACTGTTAGTCGCTCGTTGCGGGTGCCGGTTGCCTGCCTTGCCAATTGAATGCCTCGAATTGATAATGGATGTAGGCTTCCAATTGATGTGCCTTGATTGGTGTGCCTTGTTGGTGACGCCGCTCCCTATTCAGCGAAAGATGAACAGTGTGAGAAATGTGGGTTGTTCAGCAAGAATGTGAACTGAGATTGTGTGTGTTATGGAAACAATGGGTTTGATGTGAAATTGTTGATGCCGGCTTTCGATTCGTCTGCCTTGTTTGATGTGACTTTTAGGTACGCCGCTCCCGTGTTCTGTTTGCTTGCTGTTGGATACGACGTCCCTTCCCCGTGTTCTGTTTGCGAGCCCGATCTAGTCGAACTGTCGAGCTGGCCCGCCACGTTCGAGTCGAACTCGATCGAGTCGACCTCCATCGAGTCGACCTCGATCGACTCGAACACGATCGAGTCAAACACGATCGAGTCGAACCCGATCGAGTGGAACACGATGGAGTCGAACTTGATCGCCTGGACTCACGATAGGATCAAAAACAATCGCCTGGACTCACATTCGAGTCGAACACGATCGCATGGACTCGCGATCGAGTCGAACACGTTCGCCACGACTCACGATCGACTCGAACACGATCGACTCGAACACGATCGACTCGAACACGATCGAGTCGAACACAATCGAGTGGAACACGATCGAGTCGAACACGATGGAGTCGAACACGATCGCCTGGACTCACGATCGGATCGAACATGATCGCCAGGACTCACAAACACGATCGCCTGGACTCACGATCGGATCGAAAACGATCGCCTGGACTCACGATCGCCTGGACTCATGTTCGAGTTGAACACGAAAGCCTGGACTCGCGATCGAGTCGAACACGTTCGCCAGGACTCGGGATCGACTCGAACACGATTGTGTCGAACACGATCGAGTGGAACACGATCGAGTCGAACACGATGGAGTCGAACACGATCGCCTGGACTCACGATCGGATCGAACACGATAGCCTGGACTCACGATCGCCTGGACTCACGTTCGAGTCGAACACGATCGCCTTGACTCGCGATCGAGTCGGACACGATCGCCAGGACTCACGATCGAGTCGAACGCGATCGATTCGGACACGATCGAGTCGAACACGATCGCCTGGACTCACGATCGACAGTGTTGAATACGATGGGCATACGAGCGCCCGGACTTACGGTCGAGTTCAGGCGAGCTGAGCAACCGCGATCAAGTCGGACACGATCGAGCTGGCCTGTCACGCTCGCGACGAGCAAGATCGTGTTGACCACGGGCAGGATCACGATCGAATTGAACACGATCGGGGTTGCCTTGTCACGAAGGAGCTGCGTTGCCTTATCACTATCTAAAACTTTTCTGTTCCTCGTGCCATGCCAACGTTGTGCAGCCTTCTGATTTTTTGCTTCATGGTGATGTGCTGTGTTGCTTTCAGATTCGGGAGCACTGCAAAACAGGGAAGGAGAGGGGAAGGCAAGTAAACGACGAGCAAGTAAGAATTCTGGGAGCATGGAGCAATCTCCGAAAACATCGAAGGGGACGTCAGCCGCTGGGGTTGGGAGTCAAGAGGCACCGGGGTCTAAGCGGCAACGCACCCCGGTTCCGAGGGATGCACCTTCCACGGGCACTCCGTAGACTCGTGTTCGGGGCTCTGGACCGGATAAGGCTGTGTTAATGACTGGCGGGCCTGCGGGTCGGGAACGTGTGCCTGGTCAGCAGCAGGGGAGATCTGCAGTGGAGGTTATGCCCGGACGTAAACCGTCTGGAGAACGTAAACCGTCTGGCGAACATAAACCGTCTGGTGAAATGACTGTCACGGGTCGGCGAGAAGATGTGCCCGTGATTGACCACAAGGACAGGTTCTAGATGCTGGACTGGGTGGGGGAGATCGGACAACCATCGAGTGGCCTTGTTCTATACGTGGTCATCAAAGACAATATTGTGCCGGTTGGCGGTCTGGTGAGGTGGACTGGACAAAATGTGTCGTCTGCAACTTTCGAGTTGACGATGGTCCTGAATGGAAGAGGGGAAAGAATACCAAACATTAAACACGTCGCTCTTCGATGGGCCAACCACGCGGGGTTCGGAAAGTCACTGGTTGATGTGTTCAACCCACCATGGACATTGGAAGTGAAGTTGCCTAACCTCGTTGACGTCCTCGGGTTTTTCGACAGTAATGTGATCGCGGGCAGAGAGCCAGTTGTGCATCCAAAGGACCGCATATCAGAGCCTAAATGCGTGCTTTCGAAACCCGTGGAGACAGGGCCTTCGATCATGATCCGCGATACGCCGCTTGGTCCGAGAGTTGGGCAGATCGGAGAGAAGGGTCCGTGCCGCGGGCTGGTCGTACCGTCAGCCCCTATGAAAACCAGGCCTACGGCGACCAAAGCACTAGTTGCCTTGGGAAGCCGATCGCGCTATGATGTGGCCACCAAGGGACATCTCCCCTTGGTGGGCCAGCAACGCTATGACTACACTGTGCCAAGTCGCACAGAGGAAGCCCATGAGTATTTTCAAGATGAGGATGAAGAGAACAGCGAGGAATATTCGGATCGAGCAGGAGGACAGGATGAGTATGCTGCGGGTGGCGGCGGCATGACGAGGCATCCAGGAGAGACAAGTAAAGTGGTTGGATAGGATGAAGACAGTGAACACACTATGAGCGAATTGGGTGGGAAGGTTGGTCTGGCAGGAGGATAAGGGAGCAGCTACGAAGGATGCGAGGGGGATGTGCACGCGACAGCGGCTGTGGCTGGGCATACAGATGTTGCAGGGCTCTTTGAGCGAAAGAGGAAGCACAGGCGGGAGAGGAAAAGTTTTATGGATAGTAAACGGAGTAGGCAAGAAGCGGGTGAAAAAAGACAATTGAAAATAATGCCTGTGGATGAGGCGGTCCAGAGAACACGGGAGACTGAGGCAGCCGCGAAGAAAATGCAGCAGCCAAATAAAAGATAGGCAAAAGGTGGTGTCATGGAAAAGACTTCCGTTTTCCCAGCGGAACAACCACAATCGGATGAAGAGGCCAAAGGCAAGACAGTTACTAGGCCGCCAAGTTTGTGAAATGTGCCATTAGCGACTTCTTCTGGTGTTCTCAACAAAGGCTTCTTCCTTGAGTTGGACGAGCGTGGGAACCAATGTCTAGACATGGAATTCATTTTTGTCCAGTTCGATCGAATTTTGGATATCCCCGACGGGGAATTCAGATACAATCAATGCTATCTTGTGCAGCAGACGGTTGACGACATTTATGACACAATGGTTGCATCGGGTGAGGCTGCTATGAGAGAGAGAATGACTGGAGCTGCCGGTGTGAATGTTTGTACATTGTATGAGAAGCCTGTCCTTTTGTTGGTTGCCCTCCGTGATACATTGCATACTGACGCTTCAGGGAGGATTGTGAGAGCAAGGAGGGTGTTGCCCGATGATTTCGACCTCGAATCTGTGAACAAGTACTACTATTACCCTCTCAGCGGTCAGCATAACATGGCGGCGGCAAGAAGGTGTTTTGTTGAACGCCCTGACATTGCACAAGAGCTCCGATTGGATTGCTGGAGTGCGATGCCTGTTTATTATCCGGATAAGGGCATGGACAATTACGGCACGCTGAGCACTTTCTAGAATGCCAAGGACAAATGGAATACCCCACCTCACCAGATCGTGGTTATCCAGAACATACGGAAGTTGTGGCACGAGTCGAACTGTTCTAAAGCTAAAGGCGGCTCAGCGACAGAAGTGAAAAATGCAGAGTATAGAAAGTTTGCAGCAGAGACTCTTCGTTTGACCGGGATTCGAAATTTGATTGACATGTCCCTTACTACTCAATGGAGCGGTCAGTGGTCTGACGCCCTCGGGCTCTTTATGTTGTTAACAAGGGCGACAGATGACGTTTTTGAAAAGGTGAAACAAGTGTACGCCGCTTGGGAAGCTGGATAATTGTCGGGGAGAGATGCTGTGAAGCCTGCTACCAAACAAGGTGAATCAAGGAAGGCACCGAGAGATGGATCCGGATTTGAGTTGAAAGGTGGAGTTAGGTATCCGATTTACTGGGTTTAGGGTACCAAAGGACCTGGTTACCTCGTGGCTGTGCACGATCCGGATATCAGAGCGTGGAAGCCTTTTTCAGCGCTTGGGATGCGTGAGCGGCTGCAACTGTTGCGAGACATTCTCACAGGCGGTGTGATACTGACTCCTAAGCGAAGTGGAGCTGCTGAACGTGCCGGGAAACATTCAACGGAAACATATGTGGAACTGGTGAAGATTGAAAGAGTAATGTTGAGGATGTTTCACTACTTCGTCTTCGTTTCTGACCCTCACAGGAAGTCGTCAGAGTGGACGAAACCATTCTTCAACAACCTTTCTGATTTGTTTGATAAGTACTCTAATGAAGGATTGACGTCCGAGAGGTGGATCGACCAGCGTCGCCATTTCAAAGACATGAGTTGGGTGCGAACGTTCCCGGCTACACTTGGAGGAGAGGAGGAAAAAGGAGAAGAGGGCTTCAAGAAAACAGCGTCACTTGCTGCGAAGTGCCCAGAAGAGTTCGTGCAGTTTGTCAACAAGCTGCTGTGCAGATCAGAAACCAGGGGTTCGGAAAGCATAAGAATGTCCGGCTCGACGCAATATATACATTTCAAAAGACAGAACGTGAACTTTGTTTTCGTCCCATTCCAACGGGAACCAAGCGATATTTCAGACGAGATGGATTCCAAGGAAATATACAGAGTCGTCAAACATCTGAGTTGCCACACGGCCGTGCTGGATTTGTGTCACCCAACCCAGATAGGGGTGTGGACTGAAGAAGTCTTTGATGGTCTGCGGAAATTCATGGGAAAACTGGCTTGTGATTATTGGACATTATTGTGCGTCGTTCCGAGGTCTTGCGAGTATACATTTTTCAAGCGAGTTACAAGTTGGGAGGTTGACATTCACTTGTTTATTCTAAAGTGGACTCGTCAGCAACAAACGAAGGCGAAGCATTTATATAAGGTTGCGAAGTTGCCTTTGGAGGACACAGACAGAATGGTTGTCATCATGTACTCCAACGATGGGGATTATCACCGCAACACTATTCCCTTGCTTGAAGACATTCCAACAAGCACTCCGGTTGCGGATCGATCATCTGGCGAGCAGGCTGGTGACTTATCAGCACTTGTGCGCAGAGAGAGAAGGCCAAAGATGTTGGTTGATGTCGTGGAGAAGAATTTCACGCCCACGAAGTTGAAAATGGCAGGTATGGAGCCAAAAGAGAAACCGGTGTATGAAGGTATGGAAAGGGAGCCAAATGCGATGGTGGAGACATTGGAGCATTTTTGTCTTGCGGATGAGGCGGTTGTTTTCCTGGGAAAAGGCCATGCGGCGTTGATTTGGGAGTTGTTAAAGAGTCACCGTCATTGCATTGTTCTGGAAGGGGAGGGTATGAAGTTCGAGTTTCTCGTTCAATTCGTCACCAAGATGGTCAAGAGTGGACTTTACTTCGCCAACTTTGTTAAGCCGCCTCCTCGACATGATGAAAAGCGTGATCTCGTCTACAAAGTCGGCCAAAACATCGTCAACATTTGGGAGTTCCTTTTCGAGACTAAGCCACAAAACAGAGGGGAACGTGCATATGTCGTCAGAAGACGAAAAATAGACTCACTTCTGAGGGGGTATCATAAGGCACCGACGGAGACGGAAGTTGCATTTCTAGATCGTTTGGAGATGATGTACTTCGACGAACAAATCGGGGCGTTTACAATCGCAGCTTATGCAACTTGTTTTGGGGAAGGCTTCGATGCTGAGGACTCAGAGGAAGAAAGTGAAGATGGTACTTTGCAAGCGGCTTTGGCAGATGAGAGACAAAAAGTTTGTAGCTCGGCTTCGCAGAAGATGGGTGCGCCGGGCACATCGTCCGGTTCTGGGGGGGCTTCGAGTATGGCAGTTACAACGGACTAGTTTCAACGGACCAGTTTCAACGGACCAGTTACATGGCGGGCAACACAACAGCGCTATCTTCCGGTGCAGTTCGGGATGATCCGAGGTTGCAGGCAATTCTCTCCCCAGAGGTTATGGCACCCCCACCACTTCCAACCTGCATTGGCGAGAGGGAACTGGGTAATGGCTATAAAAGAAGAAGGGGAGTGACAATTTTGCCTCCACAGACGTATGTCACGATCCAGGTTTGTCACACACGCTAAAAATGAGATTGACAAGCGACTACTGCGACTTAATCCGAAGGTTTCTCAATCAAGATTGGATGCAAGGACAGACGAAATCTTTCAAGAGTTCAAAACATCTCGATGGCTTGAGTATCTGGAAGAGTTTTATCATCGAGAAACAAGTCCAGCTTTTGGATATAATTGGCGTATCGAAGAGGAACTTGAAGACAAAGTTGGGGAAAGGAAAGGAGCAAGCGGCGATGAGAGTGGCAAGGGATCAGGATCAGGCGGCGGTGCGCTTGGCAAGGGAACAAGATCAAGTGGTAGAACAATATCAAGTGGTGGTGAACATGGCAAGGGATCGGAACCACGGGGCAGTGTCAGTGGCAAGGGCCTGGGACCGAGCGTCGGTGCAAGTGGAAAGCCAATAAGTCACGGTGAACTGCAAAAACACGAAATGTGTCAAGGGCGTCAAGCAACAGAGGGAAAGGTATCAGGACCAAGCGGCGGTGCACATGACAAGGGATCAGGTTCGCCTCTGGGATTAGGACCAAGCAGCGGTGCACATTGCAGGGGATCGGGTTCGCCTTTGGGATTAGGACCAAGCGGCGGTGCATATGGCAGGGGATCGAGAGGCGATGCAAGTGGCCAAGATTTGGAAGGAAGCGGCGGTGCAAGCGTCAAGGGCGTAAGTCATGGAGAACTGCCGAAATGTGTCGAGGACGTCCTTCCGGATGACAAAGTTTGGGCGACCACTGTGTTGGCGAGCGAGAGTGTTACTGCGCAAGTGGATAATACTGGTGCACTTGCAGAATTAGAGATGTCATTGGATATGCCAGCTGAGAAAGATGAGCATGAAGTCTCTCTGGACATGAAGAACGAAAGCGCTACTGCAGGTGCAAACGAAACTGACAATGTACAGGCCATCGAAGAGGATGAAGGGCATATAGTACTAAGTACACGGAAGCAACATACGCTTGTAC
>BFEA01000513.1:802001-824530 GCA_003427395.1 Chara braunii | reverse complement strand
GAGAGAGAGAGAGAGAGAGAGAGAGAGAGAGAGAGAGAGAGAGAGAGAGAGAGAGAGAGAGAGACAGCAATTAACAAAGTGGTAAAAACAAAGATGCTACGACAGAGGGAATGCTCATATCATAACTTTTATAGAATCACTTGACCAACCAATAGACCACGTTACAAAAAAATGACGGAATCACATTAGAGATGCTCACTGTATAACTTGAATGGAATCAACAATAATCAAAGGGTGCAATCCCCCTAGCTCGCAAATTTACTTAAGCCACCACTAGCCCCGCCATCCTAATTAGGGGGGGCCTAGTAGCACAGGTCCATGAGGGCCACCAGTAGCACAGTGGGGGGAAATCACGGAGTGGCAAAATTGAAAAATGTGTCGAATTGCCCATGTGATTTATTTTGCATTTAAAATGAATTTTGAAAAATTTTAAAATATTTTTCCTAAAAAGATCACGACGAAATCTGTGGACCCTCCAATTTTCAGAACTTCAGGAGTATAGTATTCGATGTGAAAAATCGTTGAAGTTTGAGTGCTTTTTTTTGTTAGCGGACATGTGATAAAGCAGCAAAAATGGAATACCGAACGAATTGGCGCGACATTTATTTCTTAGTCAAATTTAAAAAAAAAAATATTTTTTAGTGTAAAGACAACGGTAAAATCCACAGGCCCTGCAATTTACAAAGTTGTCGAGTCATCCTTCTGAGCGAGAAAAATCGCGGAAATCGGGGTACTTTTCCCGTTGGCCCACACGTGTTGAGTGGCAAACTCAAAAAATGTGACGAAACGGCGCGACATTTATTCCATGGTCTATTTTTTTTTTCTTCATTTTTTTCTAATATTTTTATTGGAAAGATCACAATCTCTTCTTCGCGCCTTCTCTCTTTCACCCGTTATTGTTTATCATTCCCCCCCCCTCTCTCTTCATGTTTCTCCGCTTGCCCTGTTGTTCGAATCTTGGTCCTGCATCACGCTACTCTCTGCGCTTTTTTTTTTCCCGAGTGGGGTCGAAGGCGGGAAAAAAAAAAGCGCAGAGAGTAGCGTGACGCAGGTTCAAGATTCGAACAAGAGGGCAAGCGGAGAAACATGAAGAGAGAGAGGGGGGGGAATGATAAACAATAACGGGTGAAAGAGAGAAGGCGCGAAGAAGAGAGGGTGAAGATGGCATGGGTCATAGAGGGAGGCGGTGAAAGCTTGCATACATGGCACCGGTGCAGAAAAGAAAAGGGCACCGAAACAATTACGTTTCATTCATCCTAGTTCTAAAGCTAATTCAAGATTGGAAATTTCAAAAGCAATATCAACGCACAAAAATTGAGCACGCGAAAATCCTACGTCAATCTATCTTCCTACCGAAAATCACAGAGCTTTCAAAGGTGAGTGCGGGAACATCCACTTGCAAGAAAGGACACATCATCGGGAGGAGCACCCGTAGTTTCTGGAGTTCCCAACTAGTTAGCAAAATTCCTAGCGCGCTCACTAAGGCGCGCATAATTCCTACGTAGATGCATGAATTGTCCAAAAGAAATTACAAAGAAGTCCCGAAAAAACATCGTCTTAGACGTGAGAGGGCCTGGTTGGCGTGCGATTCCGTGCATTAAGGTGATAGCAAAAATAGTGGTACCCCAAAAGCCTAAGAGCGATCCGAAGAGTAGGAACAATAAAAACTTAGGGCTTCAGAAGATCGTTTGGGTACAGAAGCTGGTACGTCACACATATGTTGTATTTGTATACAGTACGTACGTTTCTTTTTCTAGCAGACCACACCAGGCCTGGTAGGTGGTAGGTAGGTAGGTGCTGTTTCTATCATTTCTTTGAGCTTCATGGCATTTTGGAAAGGTGAATTTTGTGACTTGGTGGGATGCCGGCCCCGGCTTGGATTGTGAGGACCCCAGCCTCGTTGTTGTTGTTGTTGTTGTTGTTGTTGTTGTTTGTGCATCCGTTTTCCATTTCTGTTATAATTCTTTGCTGCTGGCACGATGCTCGGTCTTGGCGTTATCCAGACCTCCCCTTCGGCGGGCCCACCCTTCTCCCTGACCACCACCGATTAGCGTAAGGATGTGTTCCTCAGATTGCAATGGGTAGGTATGCTTGCAGGGGTCCCCTGTACAGGATTAGGAGTAGTGGTGGGTAGGTAGTGAAGGTGAAACGCGGGAAGAATACAGCTAAGTTTATGAAAAACAATTCTTTACTAGGAAAAAAAAAGTAGGACTCCATCTGCTCTCATTTGATTTGATCTTGTCTGGGCACTCTTGAACTGATCTAATTCTCATTACTTTGATTTCCGGGGGGCACTCTTTTGAAAACCTCCAGTCTGGCATGTGCTAGGCGGGTAGTGTATATCTGATGTTTGTGGGATTCTGCCACGTGGCAGGGGCAGGTAGGAACCTTGCCCTCAGGTGTAAGGAGCTGCGGCTAGGCACACCCATCCTCAGATCTTGATGAGCAGTTAATCCCCTTGCGCGAGGGCAATCAATGCTGCTCATCTTTTAGAGTTACTCATCATTTGCTCCTGCATTCTAAATGGGACACTGAACCTGGTTTCCAGCTGGTGCAGCTCCCCACTGATAGATTGGAGCCATCTTCTTCCGGGGTCTAACTTCCGAAAATGCCCTGTTTTGGGAGTGCCGTGGCGAGGCCCCTAGTGGGGGATGATCTTATCACCTCCACTAATAGGCCCCTCACCGATTATTCACCAAAAAAAAGACAAAAGCCATGAAGAATTCCTGGAAACGCGGCCACATCCAGTCAACAGTCAAACAACTTGGAATAAGTCCACGCATGAGTGTGCACAGTCGCCTTAGAGCTCCTGATCTGTGCATTCAGAATGTACTACCGCTCAGTTCGGCCGCATCTCTGTGCGTTCAAAGAGTGCCGCTTAGTTCGGCCGCATTGGCCTACGTGGCAGATCTGGGCAAAAATTATTTCCCTGTTTCTTATATCGCACCCAGGCGGATGGGCCATCGAACAGCGATGGCGCGCCAGAGCGCGCCTGCAACTGCAATATAGTGCGGGTGTTTCGGCAGAGGAAAGGAGCGCGTTCAATTTACGACATTTTTTTATGCCACTCGTCCACGCACGCGAAATCGCTAACTGCCGCCATGTGATACCGTATTCTCTTTTTTGATTTTTTGATTTTTTGATTTTTTGATTTTTTGATTTTTTTGATTTTTTTGATTTGAATGAGTGCGCCTGAGCGGTACCCCATCGTCTCATCGTTCCGGCTGCAGCCCTTGGTACTGGACCGCGGAAAGTGACGAATACCCCATACCCCACCCCATCGGCCCCGGAAAACAGGTAGGACGACGGTCACAGGACGAGTGCTCTCATTTGCGTGCGGTAGCATTTCTTCTCGATCTCGATTTGTGCGTGTGATAGTTGCGCAGGGACCATGCAATCTTCTCTGTACTCTGTATTGTCCTTCTACTGGCTACAGGCTACAATTGGCTACTAACTGTTGGCTATTGGCCGACGAATCGAACGATGGAAGGTGTTGTGTTTGCCGCCCAACGGTACGCATGCTTGACATGACGTGCATTCGTGCGGCCTGTGCTTTCGTTGCACAACGTTTGTGCCACCGTCGAATTCACCGTCGCGCCGAATTTCGGCTGAAGGCCGCGCAGAATTTGAATCGCTCGGCTCCCGCCTCTGGCAAACGATACCCACACTATGGCGGTGAGATAGGACTTTTTTAACCGAACCGAATCTGGTCATGCATCAGTCCAGGGAGCTCCGAGTGAGCGTTGTGGGTTCGCCCGCAGCTCACCAGGGTGTTCCTTTCTCCTGTGTTCCGTCTTTCCGACTCCAAGTGTTGTGTGGGGCGTCGTTGTTGTCTTCGAGTCGAAGAACGCGTGCTACTCACGGAAGACCTTACCGAAGACCTCACCGAAGCGAGGATGTTTTCGTTATCTAGGCGCTTGTTCGACTGCAGGAGAAATGAGGAAGGAACACAAGGCAGATGACCACTGGTATCGTCTACTACGACGTCTAGTATGAGTGTAGTATTCGTGAACGTACCGGGACTGCCGCTACCGGCAGCAGATTCAGTCAGTGCGAGTCTTCTCTAACAGTGTGCGACAGCAGGTTGTCGATCAACCGCCAGGCTATTGTAGCCATGGCGTGGTACAGCCACTTCATTACTACTACGGTAGGACGAAGGCCCGAGTGCCCGACCTGCCAGCGTCAGCGTGTAGAGGATCTCGCTGCTGCTGCTGCAGTACATCACCGGTCATGCGCTGTTGATACGGACGGTAAGAAGGTCATCTGGAAGTGCATACATATATTATGATATATCTACACACACACACACGGGTGTGGAAATTATGGAGAATGATCGACAGCGCAGAAGAGAGAGCTGAGTACAGGTATACGTGCAGCTGGGGATTCTTGTGGAAAAAAGGCGACAGACCAGCGAACCCAGCATATAGCTAGCACGGAAGCGAATGTAGACGTGTGTGCTGTCCGAGCCATGCCAACGGTCTGTAATACATTCGCTCCTTCAACGAAGCGTAGCCGCCGACTGAAGGAAAAAAGCGAATGTAGACGGTAATTGGCCAATCAATCATCGACTGAAGGAGAGCGTTGGCTGTGTGGTGGGCGTTGAATGGGGCGGGGGGAGCGTTGGATGTTGAACGACTCGCGGACGTGTGTTGTCGTCAACAAGAAGCACGATTTTCAATGACTTCTCACGTCAGGAGGACTTTCTTCGACGTCGTGTAGCCGTAACTACGGTTAGGTACGTCACGGAAAACCCCATGTGGCGGGCGAGTCTGCCCTCAGCAGTTAGCTGTAATGTAGCGGGCGATGCGGCGGTTGTTGTTCATGCATACGGTCAACCAAGACGGCATGCTCAGTTGCCCGAAGCAGTGGGAGCTGTACAGTTCTTGCACAGACGGAGTGTTGTTGGGTAGTTGTAGTTCGTCAGTCCTTAGCTCGTAGTTGGTAGGTAGCATGAGAATGGCGACGTCGTCCTCCTGCCGGAGTGTCGTCGAGCAGAGCGCAGCCCAGCTATCGACGTACTGGGATCGGGTCCAACCTGTAGCGGCCAGTATCAGCCAGCCACACACGTGGCTGGGGGGCAGTCCTGCAGCCTTTTGACACGTGGCTGGGCGGCAGTCGTTGTATGTGTCTGCGGTCCGTGCCTGTGCACGGTTGCTAGTTGCAGAGGGGGGGGCACCAACTTCCATTGATTCTGAAGCCTTAGTTTGAACCTTGGTTGCGGCAGGGAGCGGCAGGGAGCGGCAGGGGGAAACGATGCTGGGCGTGGCATTGGGAATGTTTGGAACCGTGGCACTGTCGCAGATTGTCATCTCCCCACGTAAGAACGCAGGGCAGCGCGTCGGGGGGCTTCCCTGCTGTCAGAAGCCTAATCAACAGTAAAGTCTGCGGTAGTAGCGACGGAAACCGTCTTCTCTCTGAAGTGTTGCCCCCCCACCCCCACACACACACTACAAAGTACGTTCTTCTGTACGCATCGGGCCACAATTACGGTCAAATTCAGTCGGCAAAGCTAGTCCCTGTGGTTCAAGGAGGATTCCGACGTGTGTCTCGTGTCCAATGCCAAGTGGCAGAACAGCGTGGCTTGGCTGATTCCTGATCTTTCACACGTTGCCGACCGGCTGATTCTCCAGACCGGCCCTGAGAGTGAGCATTGTATGTTGTTGCTCAGGGGTTGACTTGGTAATTACGGGAAAGGAAAAGGGGTTGACTTAATTTTGTCGTAAGATAGGACCAGATACTGAGAGGTTTTCGTACAAATTGCTTCATACGGTGCATGCTTCCCACAGTTCAGTGTTTCTCTCCGTATCCTCGTCTGCTCCTTCTGTTTCCCTCTGTGCACACAGATGCTGTTAGCGCGTAGTATATTAACACGAGGGCTTGCTGGGAGAGCTACTCGGTAATCGAAGAAATCCCTGTACTCCTTATCAGAGTGCAACCTAAAGACTCTTCCAGTCCCTCTCCTTTTCCTCGTTTAGACGAGGACAAGGAACAAGGAAAAGGAAAATAATTCTGGGAGAGCTACCCGAAATGGCGCTGCTGCGAGGGGTTGCCGTGGAGAGAGGGGGGGAGGGGAGGGAGGGATGAGGAGGGATGAATGTATTCGTGGAGCATGAGGGGTAGTAAGTGGTGTCTCGTTGGACAGGAGGGGTAGGGACTTGTTCTCTCTCGCTTGCTTTAAGCGGATGATTCTTGCGCCCCTCGATCGAGAGATCAAAGAGTGCGTGTCCTGACGACTGCGTGCGTGCGTGCGTGCGTTCGTGGTCGATGAGTCTATTATCATCTTGGGAAGGATTGGTCGGCGGCGTGCGTCGACAATCAGAGGTGATATGCTAGCGCAAGGAGTTCGGTGGGATGTATCTGACAGTTAAAACGTGTAGATTCGGTCGAAAATCTCCAAGCGTAGGAATGCCCTGAAGCGTGTTATCGTTGTAGGTGGGCGGTGTTTTTGCTTGTTAGTTATGGAGCTGATTCTCTGCCGGTGCTGCTGCCGTTATGTGACAGCGCCTACAAGACTTCTATCTGTCTGTGCTCTTACGAAGCTGACGCGGGAGATGCGATGAAGGTTGGTGGTGGAGTGTCATGGAGTGGAAACTAACTGTCTGAGGTTGTCTCTCTCTCTCTCTCTCTCTCTCTCTCTCTCTCTCTCTCTCTCTCTCTCTCTCTCTCTCTCTCTCTCTCTCTCTCTGCCTCTCTCTCTCTCTCTGTCTCTCTCTTTTCTCTTTTCATGTTCTTGCCGTCAAGGTTCGTGTTCTCTGCCTTTATCCCTGCCAGCTATATGTCCATCCCTCTATGCGATTCCCTCTCGGATCCGAAAAAAGCCTGGCTTTCTATGCCCTGTCAAGATGTGTGCGTGTGTGTGTGTGTGTGTGTGTGTGTGCGCGAGGGGCCGCCTATAGACATCCTAAGCAAAGACACCGTGGCCAATGTAAACGGCCGAAGGTGCACCAGCCAATGTTGTTGGTTTGATTATTGGACTACGGCTTTTCCTCGGTAGGACTGGTGATTGAAGCGAAGCTCGTAAGGGTGCGTGACTGTGCTGCAATCGCTCTCTGAGGACAAGCTGCAGGATCTTTTCGTAGCAGGGAAAAACCACTGCTGCTGCTCTCTCTCTCTCTCTCTCTCTCTCTCTCTCTCTCTCTCTCTCTCTCTCTCTCTCTCTCTCTCTCTCTCTCTCTCTCTCTCTCTCTCTGTGGTTGCTCCTTCCTTTTCCTTGGCGGCAAATCTCTTCTCTCCCTAATATACACTAAGTCTGAAGGGTGTTGAGATGCTCCAAGGGCACACATCCACAGGTCTAATGTACTCGCACAGATCCACGTGGTGGATGCATATGACCGCAGTTATCGACCGCATTCGCTCGGTTTGCTAAGTACTAGGTCTCAGAGAGTCAGAGGCAAGCTGCATAACTTGTAAGTCGGAAAAACAACTCTCTTTCCTCCTTCACGTCCCCTCCCTTCTTCCCGTCTCCTCCCTCCTTCCTGTTTTTTTTTGTCTTCTGATTGCAGACCTTGATGGTGTGTCCCACTGTACCAAAATCTGTGCACCGTAGGTCGGAGGGCGAGGATTCCTGAGGAGGAGAATGCCAGCGAGAAGAGGAACCGCCGCACCGATCGTTGAGGCAGAGGACGGAAAAAGGGAGGGGAAATGTGTGTTCAACAAGCAGGGGAGGTGAGGGTGCTAGGACGCCAGCAGACAATAGCCAGCGGGTGGGTTGGTGTGTTTTCTGTATCGATTGATCGTGGGGATCTTGGAATCGTCGTGGAAGATCGAGAGGTTTCAAATGCGGCTGCCTCCCGTGGAGAGGGCTTGAATCTAATTAGAGCATCTGTGTAAGTTGATTACTACAAGGATTCTGCGTCCTGGACCTTATATCGATTAATTGTTAGTGTCAGCTCCCAGAAACAGAGTCTTCTTATTGCTTGAACATTAGCAAATAGGACCCGCTGGAGGGGAGGCAACGATGGCAGAAGAACATTTCTGTCGTCGAGGCAGCTGCTGCCCCTGATGCCCCGCCCGCCGTAGGGGGTATTACATGTGTAGAGAACTGCCAAGCAAGCAACACGGTTGTTCTCTACACCACCCAGTTTGTTATCCCCTTGCTCTTGAGAACCAATAGGAAACATTCCTGTCCGACGTTACCATAGCATTACCATAGCATTCACGGGGAGCGTCCACTGTCCACGAGAGAGAGTCCATATGTGTGGTTACCGAAGATCGCCGCCACACGTACTCTACACGAAAGCATGTGGGTCTTGGCCCTAGAAAACGAAGATTCACATGCTGTGGTTCACAGACGAAGAAGAGAACACTTGGCACTCGGACTCGTCGTAGAAGAAGAAGAGAGCAGGGGACGGGTGGACATGATCGAATTGATGGATCTGCAGAAGAAGGCTGATTGGACATGGATCCTATGCAGAAGCAGTCCTTTCTGTCGTGGAGATGGAGTTTTCTCTATTTGTGTGACGCTGTGTAAGCGGAGGGAGGCCGGATCGTGACGACGGACGCAGAAGGCTAATTGGACATGGATCCTACGCAGAAGCAGTCCTTTCTGTTGTGGAGATGGAGTTGTCTCTATTGGTTTGACGCTCTGTAAGCGGAGGGGGGCCGGATCGTGACGACGGACGATGACTGAGTTCGTGGGATCGAGGTTGTTCGGCGACAATGGACAGGCTGGAGTGGGTGCTGTCATACTGTCTGCGTGTGCCTCGCCGTCTTCTTGACGACGCGATTTCCGCCGAAACTGAAGGCAAGGGAAGCGAGAACGGGATCGAGGAGGCGTTGGCGGCAAAGCAGTGGCGGGAAACAGGTGGCAGTGGCGGGGAAGAATTGGCGGGAAGTCGCCGCTCAGCTCGCGAGGGTGTCAAAGAGGAATAGCGATGACGTCTTCGGTCAGCTTTGTGACTTGACGTGATCGAACGATGGCCGCGGGATGTCTCTGCGTTGCACCTACCTACCTGCTGAACTAAGGGGAAGGAGAAGTAAAAGAGAGCGTTTGTCGCCCTAGCTCTCTTCTATTACGAGATGCTAATACTATTATACAGTATGTTCTCAGATGCGGGCGGTGTGACTGCATTTCTATCGCCTATTGCTTGTTTTGTTGTCCTATTGCGTTGTGGAACGAAATAACACAGGGCGGTGTGATTCCGGCGCGCAGATTAGATCGACGACACAGCTTTATCGGATGACGTGGCTTGCTATTGTTGTATTATGCATGCCTTATATAGTCTTAAAAGAGATCTGTTTCAGATCGTCAGTCGTCATTAGCGGACGAAAAGTGGGGAGCGGTATTATGGGAAATCAATTGGATCGAATGGGCGCGCCGCACGTGCAGCGCGTAAGGCGGAGGATACTAAAGGAAGGGCGATCGGCGGTGTTCGTTCGCGCACACGCCGAAAAATGTTGGCGACATCGTTAGAGAGGGCTTGAAGCTTTTGATAGATCGCAGCCCTTGTGCGACGTGTGCGGCGCCTGGAGCGTGTATGCAGGGTGTTGCCGATCCCGTGTCCTTGTGCGACGTGTGCGGCAGTTGCGGATCGTTCCTCGTTTGCTTGCACGACGCACCCGTATCCTGAGAACTGACGGTGGTGGTGCTGCTGCTGCCAGGGACGGGTCCAGGTATGTTGCGCAGTCGGTTACCTGCCATCTCGGCGTCGCGCGGTCGGTTAGCTGGATCCAAGAGGATGAGGAAAGGAGTTAAGTAGAGAAGAAGAAGAAGAAGAAAAGTAGAAGAAGAAGAAGGAGAAGAAGGAGGAGGCAAACAAGGAGTGGGGTAATGGCGGACGACGGTCTTCTTGCTTTTCTTCTTGGTCTGTGCTGCGCAGCGCTAATCTGACCTTAGCAATAGGTTAGATTAGGGGGGGAGACTGAGGAGGGAGGAGGCTTACCTGCTGTGTTCTTCATGAGCTCTCTCGTAACAGAACAGATCGCCTACGAACTGTTCCCAACTGTGTGACGGCTTTTCTACAGGTGAGGGAGGAGACTGAAGGGAAGGAGGCGTTTGTACAGAGGGCTGAGGAGGGGGGAGACAGGGGGGGGGAAGGCTTTTGTACAGAGTACAAAGCGCGATAGGTCGTGTGTGATCGGGATCGTTCGTTGATTTAAGATTCACTATTCCTGCGGCTGCCGCTGCTCTACTGCCATCGGGACCTTCTGTGGTCATCGCCGTAGCCACCTGTCTGTCTGCAATCAACCATCGGGTTCGCTGATTAAATCGCTGACTAAATCGCTGATTGGATCGCTGATTGGATCGCTGATTGAATCGCTGATTGGATCGCTGATTGGATTGGTGGGGTTGCTCACCATGACTAGGGGTGGATGGTCGTCGTCCTCGTCCTTGGCTAACGGCGCCAAGGAGCGTGTGTCGCGGTCCCTCTCTCTGTCGCCATCTCCTTCACCCAAGCCGTTGAACACGGCTGGCGGAGCTGCGCGGATTGGCTCGATGGTATTGGCAGTAGTGGAGAATTCGAAGGGGCCGTCGGTCGACGAGGTACTTGAGGCAAAAAAGAAGTTGTTCGCGCGCACGCCGTTCTCGAAGGCCAGCACGACAGTCTCTGGGCGGAGGAGGATCATGCAAGCTGAGGGATTTCCCAAGGGGTGGAAGATTCTCATTGGCTGGAATTCCAAATACGGGGTCTTGCAGCTCTATCGACATTTCATGTCGTAAGTTCGACTAACATGTACCCCCAAAACAACGCCTTGCAGCCATTCAATGCAGCAACGAACAAACTTGATTCTTTTTTTCCCCAATTCTTTGCCGACAACGTAGGGACTCGCAGTGTCACTCAGAAAAAAAATCTGGAAAACGACGAATGATGTGGCGGGTGTATCTTCTTGCCTCGTTGTAAGGGAAAGATACATAGTCCGTTGTTTTTACCCACTTGTTTGATGAGCGGCGCGGCGAGGCGGCCTATAATCAACAGCTATAGCTACCAACAGCTATAGAAAGCGCATCAAAGGATATAAAGATCGCTTCCATATTCCGTTGTTGCGGGTGTTAAAAAAAACAAATAAAAAAAAAACAAAAAAAAAATCGCTTCCATATTCTCAACAGCACGTCGTGTGCTTCGAAACGAACGACATGTCGGTTGCCAAGTCAGGTTTCCCTCAAATTTCCGTCTTCCTTCTTTTGGGCCTCTAGTTGCTCTACTCGCCATCCGCCAATATTTTGAATGCATCAGAACAACGTGCCTGTTCAGATTCACTCTGAATTGTGGTGCATGGTGAGTAGTGCAACCAGGCCCTTTTCCTCAACGGAACGAACGCAGACGAGGGCGGTAAAGCATCAGACTGGCTACCGGTAGTGTCGCCTTGCCCATTTGTCTTGACATATTTGGAGAAGATAGGGTAGAGTGTTTGATTCCGTGCATAGTTGCACTACTCGCCATCCGCCATCGTTATGAATGCATCTGGACAAACCTGGTGTTCAGATTCATTTAGTATTTTGACGGACGGCGAGTGGTGCAACTCGGCCTTCAGTCATACATACACGTCTGTAACGAGTCCCATATATTCTGTATGATAGAGGTACGGTACAGGACGTGATTCAGACACACGTCTGCCCTGCTACTGCGTCAAGATGACCGCCATGGCCATTGGCGATTGATGTGTTCTGTGTCATTAATAGTAGTTATCATGGTTGCCGTGGTCGTTCACGTGTCCACGGTAGAGGACTGTTTCCATTGAACTCCTCCCTAATCGCGAATTGCGTCCAGAAACATTCAAGAGGAAAGTTGTAGTGTGAGTGGAGACGCCTTGCAATGTCTCGACGGTAGGAGGGATTCCTCCCTAACCGCGTCCAGGTACATACAAGAAAGAATAAAAATCCCAACTGTGTTTCCGTTCAATTCGCCCCTAACCGCGAACTGCGTCCAGAAACATTCAAGACGAAAGTTGTAGTGCGAGTGAAGACGCCTTCAATGAGTCGAGGGTAGGAGGACTAACCGCGAACCGCGTCCAGATACTTTCAAGAAAGAACTCCCAACTGTTTGAGCGAAGACGGCCTAAATGAAGGACAATGTGTCCTTCGGGACATCCGTTAAAACTGGAACGATACAGAGAAGATCGATTAGCATGGCCCCTCCTCCTACCCTCAAACCGCGTCCAGATACTTTCAAGAAAGAACTCCCAACTGTTTGAGCGAAGACGGCCTATATGAAGGACAATGTGTCCTTCGGGACATCCGTTAAAACTGGAACGATACAGAGAAGATCGATTAGCATGGCCCCTGCGCAAGGATGACACGCATAAATCGAGAAATGGTCCAAAAACAAAAATAAAAAACATAAAAAAATGAACGACAATGTTCGAGATTGCGGAATGGGTTGACGCAAAATCGTTTCGTGAGGATCACAGCGGAAGCAAATTTCAGACATTTATTTTTATTTTGGGTGTCTTCACTTACACTAGTAGGTAGGACTTGCATTTCTTGAATGTATCTGGACGGGGCTACGGTGGAATTCAGAGGAAATAGTCCTGCTGTTGCAGTGCGAGTGCGCAGTCTGGCTCGGTGGACTGAGGGTGTTCTTGTACTCGCACGTTGATTTTCCTAGATGTATCTGACGACAAGGGCATCCAAGTGCAGCTATCTGACACTAACCAAAGTCCTGCACTATGCCTTGTTAAGTGTTTTTCTCTATGTTTTTCGTTACTAAGGGCCTCGCCACACCACTGTCGAAACTAAAAACGAAAGAATGCATCTACCCCAGAAAGTCGTAAGATGCATCCGTTGCTATTCATAGTAACCGATGCATCTTGCCACGCTCTGCGTTAACCTTTTTTTTTTTTTTTCATTTTTTTTGAGCAGTTATCATTTTAGAATCAAAATCAATTGAGATCGAGGCCGGGGTCCTCACAATTCAACCGGGGGTAACCCAGAACCATGCTGGAAACCGGGTCCAGCGTCCCAAGCCCCTCTATCCTCTCTCAAAGAAAGAAAACAAAAAATCTCAAAACAAACCTTGAAGCTCAGTAAAAAAGGTCACTGCTGCTGATCTATCTGTTCCAATGTTTCAGCCTAGACCGGAGCTGGGGCCAAAACCCAGCTTAAGCTCTGCTGGAAACCGGGTCCAGGGTCCCTCCTCATCCAGCTTGGATGATCTTTCATCCAAAAGAGCTTAAGCTCACCAAAGGGACAGCAAGGGTTGTTAAAAGCTCTTAAGATCTCAGTAAACTCATCACTATCAGGTGAGGGATCGAAAACGGGAACCCTGATCCCTCGTCTAATATCCTCCCCTGCGTGAAACGTTAAAGCTCTGTGTCTTCTCAGTGGGGGGGAGAGAAGTCCTTCCTTCAAGGTGGTTTCAACGTTGAAGATGCACTCTTTAACTTTTTTCGTTTCGACAGTGGTGTGGCGAGGCCCTCGCCGCACCACTGACCGATCGCGAAAAAGACAAAAGCTATGGCGGGTGAATAGTTCCACGTTCTAGGGGAAGATACATTCTTCGTTTTGCACATTTGGCGAGTGGTACGCTATTGACGTTGTCGTCATTGTTCGGCCGATGGAATCATTTTGTTCGTGTCGAGAACCCTACGTTCCGCTAGAATGCGGAAAAGTACACGCGCCATAGCTTTGGTCCATTTTCTGTGTTTGTGTTTTATTTTGAGAGAGAAAAGGAGTTGCTTTGGTCTTTTTCTTATTTGGATACTGGCACGGTGAGGCCCTATTTTTTATGTCTTTACTTTCCCGTTTATGTATCTAACCGCTTATCCATCCTTAAGCGGCAAGGACGGCGTACAAGTGTGGCATAGACTTGTGCGTTTTAACCATGTCAGCACGTGTGCTCTCACACCAGGACTTTTCCCGACTGAATCTTGCCACGAATGTGGCAGGATGCATACCAAGAGAAGACAAGTGTGAGTGTGCCCTCAGATTCGCGTGGAATTTCATTATCCGGATCCCTACGTCGTGAACAGCCTGATGGGAACTGTATTAGGACGGGAGCAGGGGTTGTATACGTTTATGAAGATGACGCGTTGCTATTCGAGATAGGCAGATTCTATAGCTGGCAGAGCTGCGTGGTATGTATCACATGAGCGTCATCTTCACAGGCGCGTCACTCGCACTATCACTTTCCTAAATGCATCTGACCGCAATCACGGCCAAGCCTGAATGTATGTGTCTGCAGTCATGTCTAGAGCTCAGTCGAAAATCCTGGTGTGAGAATGGCCTGAGGATTGCGCATTCGCCCACAGCAGGATGCATCTGATCGCAATCACGTCCAGAGCTCAGTCGAAAAAGTCCTACATTTTCCAACCCCCTCCCCCCCCATCCTGCTCCCCATCGTCTATTCCTCCGCCCCTATATAGGCCCCTCGTCTTTCTGCCCTGGTAGAAATAGCTATCAGATCCTATTGTCATCTGTTATTCTTCATTTGTCTGAGTTGTTTTCGCTGTTCTATAGATAGATTCTTAGTTAGCAAACTATGTAGACTCAATCCTATTCTCTTTTCCCAACTAGGACACTCGGTTGGCCCGAGCCGCAGTAGGCTACATAGCAGGTGTTAGCGGGGAGGTGGGAGGGGAGGTGGGAGGAGAGTGTCGCCGTCGTTGGGGGAGCCCAGTGTTACTGGCTCCAATCAGCCGCTTTTGGGCTGGTTATCAGGCCGTTCTTTGCTCTAGGCCTGTGTATAGAAGTCACAAGAAGCGCGTCTTCCTTTCCCCGCCCTGTCTTTACCCCCGTCCTCATCCCATCTCACTTATTCCTCCTCCCTCTCTTTATTCTACCATCAATTCAGTCCCCGTCTATTAAGCTCTTAATCTCCGACTATTAGCTTTATCAGCATATATTGATATTGATATGAATGGTATCTCTTACAGATAAGAGTCCGGTCCGTTTGGTCCCGTTAAATGCGAAACCTGCCGATGCTGCCGGGATAACGCCGAGTGGAATTGTGAGGTCCCCTGCCTCGATTCATTTTGGAATTGAAATGGAATGCGTTCTCCTCGGGAAAAAAAAAAAAAGAAAGTCCTACATTTTTTTACTATCAAGTAAGTATACCCTGAGAGGTGTAACCAGTCTTCTCCTTTTTTTTCCTTCCTTTTCTTCCTCCACAGGTAAGGCAACAGCGAAGTCCGTTTTTGCTACACACCAGTATTTTTTGAGGGTCTGGCCAATTTCCGTTTTTGGTTACACAGGAGCACTTTTTGAGGTTTTGTCCAATTTCACAACACACAGGATAAGTAAGGGCATCCTAGCTCACACTAGGACTTTTTCACTTATTCTGGACGTATCGCCGTCAGATGCATCCAGGTCGCCCAGTAAATGTCGTCGGATACATTGAAGTGTAGAGCTAGTGTGAGTACGTCCTTTTTTTTGTGAGGTGGGGGTGGTTTGGGTTGTGGGGGGGGGGGGGGGATGTAAGTACGTCCAAGGATGGACGGGATCATTATAAGAGACGAGAAAGGAAAAAGGAAAAAGGAAAATGCAGTGCATCCTAGCTGTCGTTGCAGGTGGAGGGAGGTGTTTGTTCGGAAGGCTGCTGCAAGTCCATGGGCCTCGCTCCTCGACAACATTTGAGGGCGTTTTCTCACTAGGACTTTTTCTACCAAGCTCTGGACGTGATTGCGGGAAGATTCTTCCAGGTCTGGTCGTAATTGCAGTTAGATGCACTTAGTTCTCGTGTGAGTATGCGCTAAATGTAGCTGGTCTGCAGTCCAGCTGCGTCGGGACAGACCGGGCTTTTTTTTTTTTTTTTTTTTTTTTCCTTTCTTTCTAACAGGTAAAGGTCTTGAGATATCGTCGTGACCTTTACCTGTTAGAAAAAAAAATAAAAATAAAAAAAGATATCGTCGTGGTGCTGACCGGCCGGAGGTTGTTCAAGAATTTCGTTCATATGTATGGTTCCTTCTCTGGATTCGAACCGAGATCTGTATGTCAACAATTCATGGGTGTACCAACTGAGCTAGATCGCACATTTTGAATGTCTAGGGATTTTTTTTTTTTTTTTTTTTCTATCATCTTCTCCCGATGGACCACGGATCAGATATTAAACTGATCAGAACAGAAACTGCACTTGATCTTAGCCAAAAGGCCGAGAAAGGTATATGGACCATTTCTCGATTTATGCGTGTCATCCTTGCGCAGGGGCCATGCTAATCTTCTCTGTATCGTTCCAATTTTAACGGATGTCCCGAAGGCTACCCCAGCAAGCATAGTTTCCTCTCGGAGATTTCATGTTGCCCCTTGCCCCTAATGTTTAGGGTATAGGGTTGGGGCCGCCAGTGGGGGTCTGGCTAACACAAAGACCGAGACCTGCCAGTAGCTGCGCCTCCCTTTTTCATCGTCCCCCACCCCGCATCGAGTAGCAGCAGTGGCTATGGCCAACACTCTCCCACACACCGTCTAGGGGTCTCGCCGCACGGCACACGAAACGAAAACAAAACGAGTGCATCTGCCCACGAAAGGTGGCAAAATACACTCGTTATTATTTATAGCAAATCGATGATCCTGGCCATTTTCTGGAGGAAGATGCATTCGTTTCGTTTTTCGTTTCGTGTCCCGTGCGGCGACGCCCCTAGGGTTAGGTCCTAGTCCCCAGACGAGGCCGAATGCGGTCGCTATCAGTTCTAGGTTGAACGTTACCACACAATTTGTGGCCCTGTCAGAAATTTGAATTTGAACGTGAGCACACAATTTTTGTCTCTGGGCCTCGCTCCACTACTCTCCAAATGTGCAAAATGAGAACGAATCTTCCACCAGAACATGGGAAGATACACCGTCGTATATATATATATACATATTTTGTCTTTTGTGCATGTGGTGAGTAGTGGAGCAAGGCCATCTGTCTGTCAAATCTTGCTTGCTCGAGTTGACAGAAAACTTCGCTACCCCTTCGAAATCCTCGTGGGTGGGTGCTAATCTAAGGGCGTACTCACACTAGCACTATCTCAAATGTGTTTGACCTCATTTACGGCCGCACCTGGATGTATGTGACCGCAAATACGTCCAAAATAAGTAAGAAAGTCCCACAGTGCGAGTATGTCTTAACTGTGGACTGTTTGTTGGAAGAAGTACACGTGGAGTGAATGGCACGGTGCATGCCAGCAGGGCAAGGTAGCGCAGTCTGGCGGCGGCCGCGTGGCACGATCGCGGTTGATAACAGGGGAGGAAGGGAAAGTACACACTCTAGAGTGAGAGTATACTCATTCTAGCACTATCCTAAACGTATCTGACTGCTATTTGCAGCCAGAGGTGGGTGCATCTGACCGCCATCACGTCCAGAGCTAAGTCGAGAGAGACTCTTTTGGAGAGGATCTCATCGCTCAGCCAAGTATTCTGCTCTAGCTAGCGCTGAGAATGCAGCTCGTGCTGCCAGTCCATTGAAAGGAAGTTGACGTCTTTCGGGACATCCGTTAAAATTGGAACGATACGGAGAAGATTAGCATGGCCCCTGCCCAAGGATGACACGCATAAATCGAGAAATGGTCCAAAAAAAAGAAAAAAAAAAGAAAGGAAGTTGACAAAAAATACTTCGACGTGAACGAGACGGTGGGCCTCGTTCAACTGCACAATATTCTACAATGTATCTGGACGGAAGGGCGTTCTAGATTGTCTGGACTGTTTTGTTATTTTATACGTCAAGTCTGACTCAGCATTCTAAGTGTAAACTGGGCCATTACGGGGTCGAGATAGAAGACAACTGAGGCTCCGAGTTGTGCGTCTTTCCTGGGAATAGGGCCTAGTTGCACTACTCGCCATCCGCCAACATTTTGAATGCATGTGGACAAACTTGGAAGTCCAGATGCATTCGAAATGCTGGCGGATGGCGAGTAGTGCAACCAGGCCGATACACTTGCGCTCATTCTCATGATGTGGGTACAGTGATTGGGAGGCCTGGCAGGCTTGCGGCGAGGCCCTACCGGTAGGCGCCTTTTTCTTACTGTAGTGTTGGTCTTTTTCACAATTGCTCGGTGGTGCGGCGATTACCACAACAAATGTGAAACGGCCTAAAATGAGGGTGCTGTATATTGCCACGCTCTACCGAAATATCGCCCATTTTGCGAGGCCCTATGCTTGGAGGGGTCCCCTTTATATAGTCTTAGGGAGGTAGGTAGTGTGAGGTGAATTTGAGAGAAGAATATAGCTTTTTTCTAAAAAATATCGCCCATTTTGCTCTTACTTTTCTTGGGGAAATATCGCCCATTTTGCTCTTACTTTTCTTGGGGAACAGTGCGGCGAGGCCTATCGGCGTTCATTGGCACATTTTGCTCGATCGGCGTTCATTGGGCCTCGCTGCACTACTCTCCTCACGCACAAAAGACAAAAAATATGGCGGTGTATCTTTCCATGTTCTAGCGCAAGATTCATTCTCATCTTTACATGTTCTAGCGCAAGATTCATTCTCATTTTGTGCATTTGGAGAGTAGTGTAGCGAGACGAATTGGCACACTCGGACACGCGAGGGCCCCGATTAATCGCGCGTGTGTGATGCGGCCTGCGGCGGAATGCGAGATCGCGTGCTCTGTGACTTCGGTGGAGAGGGACGGCGTGTTCATATGTCGTGACGAAGGGTCTCGCTGCACTCCCGAACATTCTAAATGAATCTGGACCTGGAATCTGTCCCAATGCATTCGAAATGTCCGATCAGTCCGAACGCATCTGGGCCATGAAGCAGTCCATATATTCGTCGGATGTAGAGTCAATGGAGCAAGGCCCAAAGAAAGAACAGAGATCTGCAACGTGCCAGATCGCGTGCTAGAGTGCGTTGATCGGACGGCGCGGATACTCAAGGAGGAAGGTGGTGAGTACGCGGCGAGAAACATAGCTGGCTCGGTGAAGATAGGTAAGCGAGAAAGGACACGCGATCGGATGTACGAAATGAGAATGAATCTTGCGTTAGAACATGGGAAGATGCACCGCCATCTTTTTTGTCTTTTGCGCATTTGACGAGTAGCGCGGCGAGCCCCATAGATCGCGTGCGAGATCTGTGTGTCAACGGTTTTTTGGCGGTCGATTTTTTTTTATTTTTTTTTCTTTGTGCTTTTTGGCGTTTTTTCAGATCTGACATCTGACTGCTGCGATACACTGTGTTCTTGCGGAGAGATCTGGAAACGTGACCGAGCGAGCACTCCCTGCATTGTGTCAGGGCGTACTCATAGTAGGACTCTTTTACGTATTTTGGACGCAATTAGGGTCAAATACAGATTTCCAAGTTAGGCCGTAATTACTGTCAGATACATTGATTTAAGATTGCGCTAATGTTGTGGGTAATTACTGTCTTGAGAGGAGGCGACCGTCTCCAGCGTTCCAAAAGGAAATGTGAGTGAGCGGCAGGCGACGGTATAGAGAGAGATCGCCTGCCGCTTTCCAGTGCTCTCGAACTTCGAAGACTAGAGCCGTAAATGAACAAAGCAGCTGACTTAGGGCGCACTCATACTACCCTAGGACTTTTTTCACTCACTTCTGTAGGTATTTGCAGTCAGATACATCCAGGTCGGGCCGTAAATGCGGTGAAATGCATTTGAAGAAGTGCTACTAGTAGTGTGAGTATGTCCTAATCTGCTTTCCTGTGTCGTAGAATTTGCCAGCCTTTCTTAGCATTAGAAATCGATTTTTTGTCAAACCCTTCATCACCATGCTGATGAAAAACGCCAAGTCCGAAAGCTTCTACTGTCTGTCCTGTGTTGGAATTGCGATTCTCTTCCGCTCCCCCAACCCAACCCTTTCCCCTGCCCGTCTGTTTCTGGATCGTTTTCGGGCCAGGTGCCAGGGCAGCGCTGATCCTTCATCCCCTTTTGTTTCCTTCCTCCTGTGCTTGTGTGAGTCTGTGCGTAGTGCCTGTGCATTATGCGCAGTGACCTCCGGGCTCTTATGGATGGGAGAAGATGGAGTAGTACCTGTCGTTTGAGGAAGGTCTCCGCACTGGCACTATTGAAAATCGGCGTAACTATCTAACGGTCAAGAACGCATGGGCCGGGCGTGACCTGTGAGCAAGGCCTTATCTGCGAGGGTGACGATGGTCGGGGGAGGGAGCGCCTCGCGTCGATGGGGACGAAAGGCACCCCCCTTCTTTTATAATGGGGTTAGGCGCATGCTTTTTTCCCTGTATAGATAGATAGATAGATAGATAGATAGATAGATAGATATGCGTCGTGGATAGCCGCATATGGATTGGATGGGGTTGGCAGATAGTGTCGCGTCGAGGGCATGGATGACCGTTGAACTAAGCTACAAATTTCAGCATCAAAGAAACGGATGCGGTAACCGCGCTGCTATCGCTCCGCGGCGCCTGGCTGTTTGACTGGTCTTCTCTTTGTCGTTTTCCTCCTCCTCGTCTTCCCCTTCGCCGCTCGTTTCTCAGCCAACTGATTTTGACCTTCGGCTCAACCAACTGATTTTCAGCTTCGCTTTCTTTCCTTCTTTCTTTCTTTCTTTTTTTTCTTTTCCCTTTTGGAGGGCAACGGCCTTGAGATATCATCATTTTAACTGACCGGTTCCACTGAGTCATTCAAATTTGCAGTATTTTACTCGTCTGCTTCATCTCCTTCTGGTTGAGTTTGAACTCACGTTGGTATTTCAACCTGACCAACCAACTGAGCTAGGCCAGTTGGTCACCTTCGCTCTTACCAACTGATTTTCACCTCCGCTCTCCGCTTTTCCCAGCCCTGTTGCGTTAGGTGGGAGGTTGGTTGGGCAAGTCAGAAGCAGAGCTTTGTCAAGGAGGCGATGGGAGGGCAAGTCAGAAAGTCAGAGGCAGAGCTTTGCAAGGAGGAGGTGGGAGGGCAAGTCAGAGGCAGAGCTTTGCAAGGAGGAGGTGGGAGGGCAAGTCAGAAGCAGAGCTTTGCAAGGAGGAGGTGGGAGGGCATGCACGCAGGGCGTGGGCTTCTTCGCCACTAAGGTTCGCTTACCTACTGGTAGCCGTCTCACCCGAATAAAACGCACGGTCATTATCCGAGAGGGTGGGACGTTGAAACTCGGAAGGCCACCAACCGATGTAGCATGCGCCAGCATGCCGTCTTCACCATCCGAAAGGGTGGGACGTTGAAACTCGAATAGAACGCACGGTCACGGTCACCATCGGAGAGGGTGGGACGTTGAAACTCGAATAGAACGGATATCCCCAAATCCAAGCATATATAATGGCAGTGCGTTCTATTCGGATAGAGCCGACTTCGGGTAGTAGGCATTCCGTGCGAACAGCAGGACAGGAGCGCAGGCGTGTGTCGCGAACAGCGGGGTTGAGAGGGAGGGAGTTGGCGCCAACTGCAGATATATCCGCTTGGCGCTTGTTGGGGCCGAACTGCATTGTAGAGGTAGTCATTGCCGCTAAACTGCAGTGGGTAGGTAGAGGTAACACAGTACTTGGCGCCAACTGCAGTATTGTAGGTTGCGACCACACTAGAATCGTGGCGAGCACACTAGAATTGTAAAATTAGAGGAGGACGAAGACGGTCCTCTTGCCTACAGAACGAGGGGTGTGATTATGTTTGCATTCATTTTAGTGATTTCCACGTGGGAGCTGATTTGATGACCCTGCGCTCTGCTTGCAAGACGTCTCTTGATGACCCTGCGCTCTTCCTGCTGTGAAAACGATTCTTCAGCGGATTCTGACGGCAATCAGGAACTCGATTGAGGTTGAATTTTTTTTGGCGATGTCTTGTCACTTGCTACAGGGTTGCCGAGAAAGGCATGCATCATTTACGGTAGCTGTGATTATTAACGAGGATGGTACTGTTGGCATGACAATTAGAAAGAGGAAGGCGTCTTGTGAGAGGGCTGGTGCATTCTCTCTGTTCGGAAGATGAGAAAGCGTTTTATTTGGTTGGATGAATGTGCTCTCCCTTCGAAGAGGCTGATTTGATTCTTCACGACTTGCAAGCGAACTGGAAACAGAGCTGAACGAGGGCAAGAGAGCTGGAAAGTAAAGAAGCTGAATTAAGAAAACTGCCTGCGTGTGGATCGATCGGTGATAGTTTCTGAGGGGGGTCCAACACACGCGAATCGAGAAAGGGTTTTTGAATTTGGAAAGACAAACGAAAGTGAATAAACAAGTGGGGAAAAAGAGGTGTCATGGCCCCTGACCCTGACCCCGAGGACGAGACACGCAACCCAGAAAAGGGTTTGGATTTGAAAAGATAAACGAAGCCAAGGGGGAAAAAGGGAGTCCGCTTGTCTCAAGGTCCCACGAACGGCACTAATGCCTAGTTCCTCTTACCCGAGGCTGCTGTTTTGACCATAGATTACGAAAAGCAGAGCATACTCACACTAGGACTGTTTCGACTGAGCCCTGGACGGAATACGGTCAGGTGCATCGAGCTCTGGCCGTAATGGCCATCGGATATATTAAAAAAGTGCTAATGTAAGTATAGCCTCAGTGACGAGAACGGAGAATCCGTGCAAGTGGGACCTTGTCCTGGCTGATAAAAAGTCAAACTCTCACACGGAGGAAAAAAAACAGAAAGTCTCACACGGAGGGAAAAACCCAGAACAACGGAAACAAACGTTAGGCGCCCTTTTCCCATTTTCTCGCTGAAAGGACCGTAGCTCCTAACATTATTCATAACGGACTAGGGCCAGCGGGGGGGGGGGGGGGGGG
>BFEA01000513.1:788143-801947 GCA_003427395.1 Chara braunii | reverse complement strand
GGACTAGGGCCAGCGGGGAGAGAGAGAGAGAGAGAGACAGAGAGAGAGAGAGAGAGAGAGAGAGAGAGAGAGAGAGAGATTGATTCACAAGATTGGGTGTGCATGATCATGCTGTAGCCTGCTACTACTCTTCCTCCTTTCTGTCTCTAATACTTTCTATTCTTCTCTTTCCCCACTTCTGCCTTCCTAGATAAGCAGAAGATGAGCTGGGTATCCGCTCAATGTAGGACAGGGAAATGAGTCAGCTAAGTGTAGGAGTCGCAAATCTCCTATGGCAAAGTTGAGAGGCGAGAATTGTGGGGGGAAAGGTCAAGAGAGGGCGAGAAAGAGAATTCCTTTCCTGGGCAAATCCGCAGCTGGTCATCTAGTCTTTGATAGAAACCATAGGCGTCATGAATCTTTTTCGGGGCGGTAATCAATTGATGCTACCAGCTGTTCAGTTGCACTGAAATAGTGGCTTTCTCCTCAGTTCATAGACATGATTTACCCATCTTTGAGATGCCCTGAAAGCGGTCTCTCAGTCTATCTTTGAGCGCATGATCTCTTGCAACTGCACAGTCCCAAAGCCATGCTGTTCTCGAGAAGAGATGTGAGCATGACCAGCTCACCATTTTAGGGTCGAAAGGAAGCTTGCCGATCCGAATGCCCCCAGCGTAAAGACAGCAGGACCGTGAACTCGTTTTGATCGGGGAAGCAACTGCACAGTTCCAAAGCCATCCTGCATACTCCTCGTTGCAAACATCTCTCTCTGATCTCCATGGAAGCACCAATTCGGAAGGACGGGTAGGTGTCTGGCTCTCTCTAGCCTTCTCAGGGATCGGAGTGCCCCCAGCCCAAGACAAAGTGAAGGAGATTGTCTGGTCTAAGTTTGAAATGTCCTCTGTCCCTTCCCGTTTGTTGGCATCAGTTTCCAGGTGGTCTGAGGGTGTTCTGGCTCTGCAGAAAGGAACCGGGTCCTGGGTTTGTCTACCCCACTCAGGCTGAGGAAATTTCATCATCCTGACAGTATCACAGAGATTAGTTCTACTCCTCTCTGCCCAAAATACCACAATGATCCCAGCTTGTCTTAGAGATATGCAGGGGATAACCATTGACGTTTGAATTCATCCTTATTTCTGGTAAAATGACCCCAGCTTGTTTTAGAGATATGCAGGGGATAACCATTGACATTTGAATTCATGCTTATAGCTGGTAATTTCATGCTGAATCTAGGAACGACCAAAATAATCTTCAGATTGGTCAGCAGGGAAAACATGACCTGTGGGTTGTGGATGGTGGGGTTATCAAGCAAAGCATGGCCCTAAAGCTTCTTTTGTGGCTTGCTTGGCATGCATCTCCTCTGTCATGAGAACACCAATGGTTGTTTGACCTGTTGGTAGTTGGCAAGGAGACAAGGGACGCCCTAGGCATCTGAATAGTGTTCGTGCAGTCCGCCCGATCGGCTAGAGGTCTCGTCGTCCGATGGAGAAGAGGGCTGGGGTACCCAGGTCCGGAAGTTCGTCGGAAGGGCTCCCTCGCTGCGGGAGAGGTCTGGGAACCGGATGGAGCCTTCATACCCCAGCACCATTCTCCGCCAAGAACACGAGTTCCCCAGCGGACACCATTGACATTTGAACTGAGGAGTCCATGTGGGGTGGGCTGCAGACCAGGGGAGTACCGTAAAGTCCGTATAAGGCAGAATCAGCGCGGGGGAAGAAAATCGATCAATTAAAACAAACCCGGTTCACCCTATGTGGCACGCTTAGACAGATTGTAGAAGTGAACCCGGTCGGTCCGCAATAGCACCCTTCGTCCGTCCGCATCGCAGTAAAGACTGTCCTCGTCTGCGATGGGAAAAGGAGGAAGGTCGCTATGGTGAAACGATGTGAGGTTCGAGCATGAGCAGTTACCCACCCTCACATTCAGAGTAGCAAACCTCNCTGCGATGGGAAAAGGAGGAAGGTCGCTATGGTGAAACGATGTGAGGTTCGAGCATGAGCAGTTACCCACCCTCACATTCAGAGTAGCAAACCTCGACTCCATGCAAGTCTCGACTCTCCCTCCACCACCCACTCTTAACAATCAAAAGCAAGCAGTTTCGCACAATGTCGTTAACCAAAATGGTCACCCTGTCAAAATGGCGATGGCTGAGAGGCAGAGAGATCAGGCGGATCACCCAAGTCCTCATTCCCAATGTCCCTGGTTGCTCAGCCCGCCCGGGTGAATGGAGAAATTTGACACGTGGCACTTGCGCACGGGAAGGGAGAAAAAGGTTGGTGACAATCTCGCACGCGCATAAGGCGCGGGGATCGGCAGTTAGTCGGGAATCAAAGAGCATCAGCACACTCATGCATGCATGCAGTCGTCCAAAACCCAGTGACCCCAGGAACCACACCCATGTGTGCAGTGACAACAAAGACCACCATGCATCTGTAGAATTTCAGACAGGGAAACATTCAGCATCCATTGATACTCAGATTGGAATCTAGATCGTGTTGATTGTTCGAGACCTCACTAGTGCCCGGATACTCGGAATTGTGCTTTGCGCTTCTAACGCCATGCACACGACTGAGTATCCACACTCAGTTTCCGGAGCACACGGCAAATGGACAAAGCAGCGATGAAGAAGAAGCGAGTCCCTCACTATTCAAAATTACAACAATGTGGGCACTCCGGGTGCACAGCCACCAACACAACTGAATGCAACCCAGCCATAGCCACAAGGCCCTGCCGCTGCCTCTGATCCTTGGGCGCGTGCCTGTTCGGTGCTGTGGTCTTCGCGCATAGCTCGCGCAGCATTGCAGCCGAGATGAAAAGGAGAGGGAGAGGAAGGGGCTGCGTGAATTTGTAGTGTGGAAGACGGCAGGGAACCAGCGCGGAAGGGGGGTAGTAAGTGGCTTAGATGAGGAGGAGAGAAGGAAGAAGGTTCCAGAGGATTGAAGAAGGGGGGACGATCAAAATGTTCGTATATTGGGGTTGCTCGTTCAAGCCGCCCGCATAAGTTCGCCCTTGCAGCTTGATCCGGGCAACTCAACTGACGACCAATCAAATCACGCCAAAAGGACAGGGAGGGGGGGATCGGGCGAAGGGGGCAGGGTAAGACGAAGGGTTACATGGAGACGAGGGACAGCAAGAAGGGAAGTTGGCGCACGCTCAAGGCGGGAAGCGAGCTTGCATAGTGAGCAGGAATTCGAAAACGGCAGTGCGTGCACCTGGTGATGCAGGAAAAATCAAAATGCCGTCAACTGAAATTCATAACTGTTTCTTGAAATTCCTGCACGGTCGTTAATCGGTCGCATGAGGATAATTTGAACAAGGACAGGGGCAATCTTGAAAGATACCCGCACTCGACAAGCAAAACTTCGAAAACAGACCCCGCTTCCTGTAGTTAGTCAAGGTCCGTACTTCGGGGCTTACTTCGGGTCTTGGTCTGAAGGGTACGTGAAACTGCCAGGCACGGAGCTTAGCTTATCACACTGTTTAGTGAGGTCCGGCATCCCAAGGTCCTGATCCCATGATAGAACAAGCCTGCATCCTCCTTCCTCAATGGTGTCCGTGTAAACCGCACTACCACCCTTCTTGCCACAAAGAAGCCCATCTATTCCGAGGAGGTCACAACGTAGAACTATGTGTACATTGTCTTTTGTATGTAGTTTGTTCTGTGGAGTTTGGCCTAGTGGCCAATTTTTCGGTCTTCAAGACTGACGATGGACGTTATAACCGATGATCCTAACACACCAGAACTCAGAATCTGAGTGAAAAACATAAAAGATGAAACGTGGTGCTCTCATTACAGATGTACGAAAGAAAAAATTCATGTACACAAAGTTTAGGCGCAGTTTATTCTAGCAAACTCATTGTCCAGGTCAAGCAACACCACCGCTAATTCCATATGTTTGTTCTGCACGATCTCCAGAGCTTGGATTGGTGAATGACTGTATTGAATGCGGCCTGATCCTTGTCAAAGGTTTACAGGCCCTGCACACATGTGGCTTCATCCCTCTCAACCACCCTTGGCGTGTACTGGGCAATGTTTTGGCAAACATCTTGTAGGTGACATTAAATAGGGAGATAGAACATCGATTCCTAATCTCTGGCTTATCTCCCTTCTTGGCGTTATCGCATATTGCTCCGATCACCCCATATGACATCAGTTGACTTAGTCTGTGTTGTCAAGAGTGCCTTGGGATTTCTGGTAAGGTGAGAGGGGTGATCACTTTCCAATGTGGCAGATAAGATACCCCGGAAAACCATCTGCGAGGACTGAGTTCTCTCAGGGCCCTGACAGACATGCAAGTGTTCTAGGATGAGGGGCCCCAGCAAGCATTGTGCCCGCCCTAAGTGAAGGCGGGCCTGAATATCCACCAGAGGCCTGTTTACAACATTTTCCATATGTGGGTACTCAGACAGTTGCAGCACGCCTGTTGGTTACAGGGAAACGTGAGCTTCCAGGCTCTTTCGAGCAACAAGGGCTGCGCTGTACAGTTGAGCCCAGGGCCGGGTGGTTGCGCCCTGGGCATACGCAGTGTGAGGCCGGCACATCACACAGCGGCCACGGACAAATGAGAAAGCAGCATTGTCGTCACACAGTCGCCGCAAGCCAATGAGAATGTGGCCAACACTTGAAGCCTGGACGGCTACCTGTAGGTGCCCAACCAAAAAGGGCCCAGGCCCTTAACTGTTGAAGTGGGCCTGGGCGCAGACACTGGGGCCCGACTGGAAGCTACTGGAAACTTCCCCAGCCAGGCCTGCGCAGACAGAGCAGGGGCTGCACTTTCCATAAAGGAAAGAGGCCAGCCCAGGGTGGGGCATTCTGGCGTAGGCGGGCAATGTGGACATGCTGCTGCATTGCTGCGGAAGTGTCTGCATGGGCGCTGCTGGTCGGACGTGCGCACTGGCAGAGTGGTGAGAGGGGCACTGCTGGGGCAGTGGGTGCACAGCAGCCATATCAGGGCAGCTGGGGCGCAGGGCAGGTGATGGCGATGGTGGTCTTCGGGTAGGAGCCGCATGAAGTGGGGATCCAAGGGGTGATGAGGGAAGGAGAGAGAACGTACCTAGTGTATGTTGGTGGTCGGCACTGGTGTTGATGTCATGTACATTGGTCTTTGACTTCAGAGTGATCCAGGTGCAAGAACGTAGATAGGCTAGATAGGCTGAGTAGGATAGGCCGGGTGCTGGGCGCCATACATTAAGTGCGACATTGGATACAGTGTTGGCGTGACCAGAGAGTGGCGACATTGACACCTGAGTTCATTGTATTGCTCTTATTTCGATGGTGCATTGCACTCTCTGCTTGGTTCATGACTATCTGAGCTTCTTCGTGATTTTGCAAATTGGTTTTCTGTCCTTCGCTCTCACTCATATTCCTTGCACATCCCACTCAGATAGCATCCTCAACTGATACATTGACCATACCATAGCTGAGACTGGGTGCACCTTCATCTTTCACAATTCTGCTCCTTCTTGCTTCTCCAGCTGCAGAAGTGAGCGAGAAAGCACTCAGTATACTCAATGCCGTGTAGACACCACTATCCCATCATCGCACATCTGATGAACAGGATCGCTTGGCGTCGGGCCGATCTTCAAGGAACTGATCCAGCCAAGAGGCCAGCCAAGATCTTTGATGATCTTGGGATTAAGTCTAATATACTCTTTACCCCTACCAGAAGCCTTTGGTGGCTGATATAATGCTTTCATTGGGTTGTGATTTGACAAAGGGTCCTTGGAGATGGCTACTGCAATCATGCCTCCCTGTGCTCCCACAAGGCCTGGCTGTTTGGGAAAATCATTTCAGCACCTGATGAACACCACGTGTACCCAGGCTCTCTTGGACACTTACTCTGAGGGGTCACAAAGATCCAAGCCGCACAGAAAAATTGTCAATTCTGCAATATCAGTTATGCCCATCCAGCAAGCAATTGTGGTCACTAGTAATCAACAAGTTATCTGTATCTGGATTATGCTACAACAAGTCTTGGAAAAGAAGAACTCAATGGGTGTGGTTACCAGCGCCTAAATGGTCATAACAGCCCATCTACACCACACATGTGCTTCAAAGTTTATGATCTCCGTATCCAGATCTGTATGGATTAGAATTCCTAACCCCTCTTTAGCCTACTATACTATTATCAATGCCTAGACTAGATCTGAGGACCATCCCTATAACGTACCCAGTTCCTTGATCTTCTTATCATCTAACTTCCTCTCATGCAGGCAGGCGATGTGAATATGGCGGTTATGAAGCCAGGACTTTAGTCAGGGGGTGTTTCCCAGACTTTTTGACAGTTTGGTCCCTGACATTTTGTGATAGAGAATTGATTTGTTCCATCCTCGGCAGCCTGGGCTGGGGATGGTTGGATGTGGGGCTGATGAGTCTGTCCTGGGGAGTCCACTCTGTTACCTGGCATAGCGTGGGCAGTTGCATGTGAGGAAGACAAGGCAGCGGTGGCCATGGACCGTTTCTGAGCAAGTAAATTCTTCAGGTAGATTGAATTGTAATGAACCCGAACTCAAGAATACTTCCAACAGCAGAATTATGCATGTGGTCTCAACTCGCACAAGGTAGTCCAAGTCTCATCGGCGAGTATCCAGAAATAAGACAAAGGTAGGAAAGAGGAGGAGGAAGGTTTCGCTAATAATTGATGAATACAATTGAATCGCTCTTCCATTGCCCCTTCCACTCCAGGAAAGACTCACGACCACAGAATGTATCTCCCCGTCGCCGTCACCGATGAAGTCTCTCTGCACCTGTCCCGACAGGTGGGCAAAACCTCTAGCACGAAGCTCCGCTATGGAGGATGGTGCTCAGCACATGCAGTCTTGAGTAGCAAACTGCTGTCAACTACACCGCGAGAACATAAGTCAGGTAAGCCTCTCTCTCGCTCTGGATATGCAGGTCTTGATCACCCTCAGCCTCACTCTGCCATTATACTACAGCTACGGCTCTTGGGGCCCTACTGTAGCTATGGCTACTGTATCTCTCCTCTCTCCCAGATGGCGTTGTCGTCTTCCTCTCTGGTGCCCTACTGTAGCTATGTCTACTGTATCTCTCCTCTCTCTCGGATGGCGTTGTCGTCTTCCTCCCTAGTGCCGGCCTCGCCTGCCTGCTCCAGCGCTCCAGGCTCTAGGAGCACAAGGCAGAATAAATGAGCCTACTAGGGCAGGGAAATCTTCGTAGCGTTGACCGGCCTTGCCCTGCCTCCCTGGTGCCCTACTGTAGCTATGGCTACTGTATCTCTCCTCTCTCTCGGATGGCGTTGTCGTCTTCCTCCCTCGTGCCGGCCTCGCCTGCCTGCTCCAGTGCTCCAGGCTCTAGGAGCACAAGGCAGAATAAATGAGCCTGCTAGGGCAGGGGAATCTTCGTAGTGTTGACCGGCCTTGCCCTGCCTCCTTGGTGCCCTACTGTAGCTATGGCTACTGTATGTCTCCTCTCTCTTGGATGGCGTTGTCGTCTTCCTCCCTAGTGCCGGCCTTGCCTGCCTGCTCCAGTGCTCCAGGCTCTAGGAGCGCAAGGCAGAATGAATGAGCCTACTAGGGGAGGCAAATCTTCGTAGTGTTGACCGGCCTTGCCCTGCCTCAGTTTGCTACCCCGTGTGGCTAAGATTTCCTGAACTGGATGGCCCAGATTTGCTGTCGGCTAGATTGTGCCTGGACCCATTGGCACTTGGAAGCTTCTGGAACAATGCAGACAGCCTTTGATGTGCACCAGATCTGTGGCCGTGGTTGACACCTGAGAATATCTGACTCTTTTTTTGCTTTTCTCGAGTTTGGTCTAACTCCTGATTTTCGTAAAGTCGACTACCTTTTCCTTGGAGCATGGGTCTTTGACCCTTGTACCGATACATGTTGACCAAAGGATTTTTCTGAGACCCTTCTGGAGCAGAAGACATGGGTTTTGAATCTTGAATCTTATGACGTGTTTTGTTGCTGCATGGATTTTGACTGGGTTCTTTGCAGAATCCAGTTTCTTGTTCCCTAGTCAAAGCATCAACATGTCTTTCAGGTTGGCATCCCTTGTGTAGCCCATTAGGCGTTTGACCTGTTACAGGGTGAATTGAATTGTTGTATGCACTTGTACTCTTTGGTAGGCTCTCCTCGCCGTCCCTTTGATCAGGTCTCACATGCATTGTATGAGCTGGGGGCATAGTCTGTTCATTTGCTCCATTTGACCATTAGTCTCAAGATGTCTTCCTGACGACATAGTCACTCGTGTTCTGTAATCTTCCATTAGCTTTTGTCAATGCTGTCATGTGAACTGGACATCTCTGTCAGATGCAGTTCTTGCTCCACTACTCTCCACTATACAAAAAATTGTATAGTGTTTGTATAGTTGTCAGACTATGCAAAATGGTGGAAAAAGCATCATTGGTCCACTTCCTCTACAACTCCGACTATCCAAGGGCTCTCCAATTCGCGTGACGGCAGAAGAAGACAGGGCGACAGCAATAGAAGACACACTGTCATCAGCATTTCATCCATCCAGACTAGAGGCGGACTCCACAAATTCGGAGGCAAATTGGAGCTCGACAGAGCACTCTACAATTAATGAGTTTTGCAGGCTGGGAACTATACAACGGTGGAGAGTGCTTGTCCCACGGGATGTCTGACAGGTATACAAGAGAATTTCAGGACTTGGTTTGCAGAGTTAGTGGAGCGACGAAGAGCGTATAGTGGAGAGTATTGAGGGAGACTCATACTCAGGAGCACAATGCGTTTGATATTTCTGAATGACTAAATCGTTTTTTTCTCCAGCCGGTAGTGGAATGAACATCACATGCTTAGAGGACAAGTCCACAATCAAATTGCTTGACTGTCTCTATTCCTGCTTTTGATCAGATTCACAATGTCTGTATTCTTCTGGTCCTTCCGGAATAGTAAGTGGTCTTAGGAATACCAATTGGTTCTCACATATGTGATTACATCTTCTCTCATTCCAGGCCACACAAACTGTTGCCGAACGCTAGCATGCGTTTTTCTCCAGCCGAAGTGACCTTCACCTGTCATGGCATTCCCCTAGAATCATACTCTTAATAGTTTCATCGTCATGGACGGAAATTCTTTCTTGACCTATGCTGGTTTGCAAGGATCTGCCGTCAGCCGTTCGGTAATCAGGAAGTGATCTGGGTTCGTTTGAAGAGTCTGGATTATTCATGTATGTGACTGGGTAAGGTTTATAGTTCATTAACAGGAGACTGAACACCAGTCTGGGCATTTCGAGCAGAGAGTCAGAGACCCCTGACATTGTCCCCGTTCAAGGAATATGTACAATACAAATACAAATGCACACTCCACTTGGCATCTATCTACAGACCGTAATCCACCGATGGTAGTGCAATCGATCGATATATTAGGACGAAATGGGTAAGATTCGATCCATGCTTACAAGGAAGGTCCGAGCAAGCAGTCTGTATTGTGGGCTGAGAGGAGCAGCTCTGGCTGGTTTTGATTTTTAATCTGTTTCTTTCGGGAAAGGGTAGTATGTAGAGGAGGGTACCCAACAGTGAATTCTTCCTAAGGGGGAGTAATCAATGCTCTTAGAGGTTCCTCTGGCCGTAACGGGAGGAAACGTATGCTCGGTGCTTCTCTATTTTGGTGACTTGGTGGTGGAAAAGGAACCGGCCCTGTTTCAAGAAAGGAAAAAGAATGCTATTTAGCGGACAGCCTAAAGCAAGGCACAGAGAGATCAACAGTACTGGAAGCCACAAAGGCCGCTGACAATGTAAGCATAATCTTGCTTGGTCAGCTATTCTGGCTGCTCGTCAATGTGTTCCTCAATGTGCACATGTAGCTGCTCCCCAATGTGTTCCTCAACGGGCAGGTGTAGCTGTTCTTTTTTTATTTTTTATTTTTATTTTTAATTTGGACCACTTTTTGATTTATGTGTGGCATCCTTGCACAGGGGCCATGCTAATCTTCTCTGTATTGTTCCAATTTTAATGGATGTCCCCCTGAAGGACATGTGCAGCTGTTCTGACTGTTCCTGTACACCGTAAACTGGCTGTACAGGCTGTAATCGAATATTATATAGAGGACAGTGCAGTATAGAGGCAGAAAAGGGAGTAACAGTACTCCAAGGCAGAAAGACCATGATGGCAATATGAGCACATATTTTTTCGTTTAATGTGCATTGGTTTTCACCTGGCTGGACTGAATGATTGTTCTGTTTAACAGGCCAGAGGGAAGGTACTTCCATTCAAGGAAGTCAGCATTGCGGAGCTTACAGGAAATGGGAAGCAAGAGGCCAGTGCCAGTAAAAGAGGATGAAGCAGGTCGCCTATCTGCGAAACAAAGTGCTGCACTCGTGCTCAAAGAAGAGAACGGGAATGGCAAGCGGGTAGCCATACAAAACTTCAAGAAGGGGAAGAAGATGAAAGGTGTTGGCCTCTTCATCTGTGATATCTGTCGGAAGCAGTTCACACATCTCAGAGGATGGTCAGGTCATCGCCATAAGCACAGCCAAGAGATTGCAAAGCAGAAAGGGGCACAGAGGAAGCGTTACTTGTTGGAAGAACCCATAGATATTGATGAAGAACAAGACGATGGAAGGGACACCCTTGGGGGGGAGAGACCTCAGCCTCGAACGAGAAAGTGTTTTCTGTTCACTTGCTGTTTGTGCAGTAAAGGGTTTGCTTCAGCACTCGATCTGGATAGGCACATCAGGACATACCATCATTGTGGAGAGGAGGAGGCTGAGCCGGTAGTTAAGAGGGAAAGTAGGAGCATAAAAGGGAGGTTAGGGGAGGGGCAATTGCATGAAGATGAGCAATGTGTGAGAAAAGATGGCAAAAATTCGGAAGGGTTAGCTTGCTATAGGCTGAGTAATTCAGCGAACAAGTTGGGTCAATGCAGGGTGAATGAGGAGTGTCACAAGAGTATTGGTAATAATAGGAGAGAAACTGAAGAAGATGGGCAGCATGAGGCTGAAGGACAGTTGTGCTTTGGGCCAGAAGAAGCAGAACAGTTGCGACAGGGGGACCCTGGCTGTGCTGTTATGAGAACAGACCAGCGGCTGGCAGATGTGGTGTATGTAGATACCCTCAAGGACCAAGATACGGCATTGGTTAAGAAGAGGATGGAAGACGGAGCTGAGGATGACCATACAAGTGAAGTGAGATTGGTAAATGGGAGAGATTTTTGGAATTGTCAGGTGGGGAAGAAACGAGCGTGGAACGAGGATGTGGCACATGGCAAGCAGCAAAGTGCCAGACCTATGGTAAAGCAAGCCCCTACTGGACGTAAGCGGTCAAGAGGGCGGAAGGAAGCTGATGGAAATGGAGTTTGGAGAGACGAGAAAAGCAGAATTGGTGCTGGCGTTGTGAGACACTGCCAGGGCAGAGTGGTCACCTCAACACAAGAAGGGGTGGACCTGGGCTCCACAGGCATGGTCGTGGGTGCATCAGAGGAAAATGAGCGGTTCTCTCCCAGGGAATTTGTTTGCCCTGTGTGCTTTGCAGGGTTTTCTAGGCCAGCAGCACTAGGGGTTCATGTCGGCATACACTTGCCGGCAGCCTTCCACTCATCTCCACATAGCAGCCAGAGGGGTTCAGGTGCCACACCACGAGGGAAGGACTTTACTTGTCCAGTTTGTGGCGAGGGTTTTGCCACAGAGATGGGTCTTGTCCGACATGGTGAGTTGTATCATGTTGTTACACTGAAGAGGAGCCACCAGAGCGCCTTCACAAGATTCGGTGGGGAAATAATTGATATTCCATCGCAAGTAATGCTGCGGAGAAAGTCTGATGCACCCATGGTCTCAGGGAGAGCTAACTTGCAGGATGCTCCTTCCAGCTCCTCCGAAAAGATGAAAGACATGACGACAGATGAGGACCTGAACAGCCCAGAGCAGCAGCAAAGACAGCAGTCGAAGAAGCCAATATTCCATTCAACTTACGAGGTAGGCCCCATCCATCATCTGCTGCTCGTGGATGTGAATCTGTCCGTGGATGTTTTCCCATGTAGTCGTTGTTTTCGTAGTGTTATGAGCAACTACATACAGCTCGTTGAGCAGCACGACTCCAAAACTGAGCTGGTTAGTATCCTATGATTCCTGCTCGTTGTTTGGAGCATTTCAATGCTCCTTCATTCTAAGTTCAGGCGGATCGCTCGTCTTCAGTTCAGCATCGTTGTTTGATCAGCACCTCTTTCCGATGCTCAGCAACAGTTATCATTCACAAGCTTTCACTGGGTTTCTTATGGAGGTCACAATAATGTCTCACAAATTTATCTGCTATGCCTTTTCATTGCTGTTAGTGAAGCACAAGTTTATCAGGCATGCACACCAAGAGGCATGCGTTCATCTAATAATTGCAAGCTTTGTAGTAGGCCTCATACATAGCCTGGAAGGTGTGCAACATAATGATGATCACGCATCATCTCCTTTGGAGTTCCCATCAACGCGTGGATGACACTGCAGATCCAAGCCTATTTGAAACACGGTGTGCGGTCTGACTCTTGATGGATTATTTTGAATGTGAGGATAAGCATGATGAAGTTATCATCTGTTGCTGCAATCAGAGAAGGAGCACATAAGTGGAGTAGAGATAGAGAATAGGAAAAGAAAAGGCTAAAAACAAGAAGTAGATGACGCGGAAAACTATGGTGCGAATTCCAGGTCCAATGCTAGTAGGGAAATACGTAAAAAAACAGTGCTGTAAACCCGGTAGGCCCCCAGGTCCTACCGGGTCGGTAGGACCTGGGGGCCCTCCCCCAACCGGAACTGGACTGGTCCTGCTGGCCAGTTCCCCCCTGGTTGACCGATTTTTTTTTTCTTTTTTTCTTCTTCTTTTTTTTCTTTTTTTAAGGCCCAGGGTGTTGCAGAGGTGAATGACTAGATCCACGGTGATCGCTGGCAGCGGCAGCCAGTGGTTGTCCTGACAGGATAGGCCACCTTCCCTACCCTTCCCCACGTTAATGCTCCCATCACACCCCAAATCCCTAGTATCCTACCTCAGTGTGACCAGCCCTCAGCACCATCACCCTACCAGTATCGAGGGCAACTTGGACCAGACAGCAGTGACATGCACCCCCACCCCCCTTTTCAAAGTTTTTGGGTGGGAAGTACCGTCCCTACCCTGCCACTAGCACCCCCAGCCCCCTTTTCGGAGTTTTTGGGTGGAAGATTAACGTTTGCAGAAAGCCAGGTACGGTGTTGTCAATGTCTGCTGAAGCCCGTGCTTGCTGAAACCCCACCACTAATACCCTCACCATAAGCCCCCCATTCCTGACCCCCATCACCCCAAACGAAACTTCTCTGTTCAAAGTTTTCTTTGCGGATTCGGGGGGATCTCGGTCAGCGCAGTCCTATCATGTTTTCAAAACCCCTTTTTTTTTGTAGCCCACTTTTGGGCGCAACCGGAATTCGGGTTGGGGGTCCAACCGGCCGGTGACCTGCACAGCCCTGTAAAAAAATAAACTAATCCTAAAATGGCTGCGGTACATCTGGGTTCCACCACCATGAGTCCATGCCATACCCGCAACTGCACTGTGCGGTGCGCCACATGCGGTGCAACACGGCACTTGCCGTGCGCTGTACCATCAGCAGTTTCTTTCTTCTTTTGTTTTTTGCGTTTTTTGTGGATGCAGAAGAGTGCACCACCTAAGGAACAGATCCTTTTCACGTACATTCGTACAGATTGCCAAAGCAAATGGCATGGGACAAAGTAAATGGCCAACCGGTCCGGTACCCATTCCTACTCGATCATTCACAGATTGCCATTCTGAATCCAATAGGGCTGCCATGGCCATTGGATAGGGTGGTCGCTCTGTCAAGCTCTTCCTGGATAGGCAGATAGGCAGTTAATGCGCAGGCCTCCTTTCCAGTGTTACC
>BFEA01000513.1:761935-787883 GCA_003427395.1 Chara braunii | reverse complement strand
CCTGAATAGGCAGATAGGCAGTTAATGTGCAGGCCTCCTTTCCAGTGTTACCTCAACCCTTAGATTGTCAATCTCTTTTATCAGTGAAAGATATTCGATGGGCCAGCTGCAAATGGCCTGATATGAAGGTTAGAGAAGTCCAGTGCCTGAGCATGGACTCATTGCCCTTTTTTCAAAGAGCACAGCTGAAATGGCTATCCCACATTTCCAGAGCCAATTAGCCCTGCACTGCAGCGTTGCAGAACCCCTGTAACTTGTCCAATTACGTGACTCGGTGTGTCAAACAGCAAGTGGTGCATGAGAATGACAAACAGCGAAGGAGTTAATCACACTCAGCTAGTCAGATACATGCACATCAGGGACAATGTGGGCAGAGAATCAATGCACAGCATGACAGGGAGGTGAATCATGATTAGAAATAATCTCACCACATCACCATACAAAATAATTATCCCTCCTACGGCCAATCTCCTCCCCTTGATTGCCTCGAAAAACAATGCCTTAGATCTCTGTCTCGTGAGCAAAGCTCCTAAAGTATGAGGTCTGGCTCCAATATCCTTCTCTTGATGAAACTGAGAAGAATTTAAAATGGAGATGGAAGAAGAAGAATAACTTTTCTTTTTCTCTCTCTTTGATATATAGTATATACTGTCTGGTGAAAGGTGATGCCTTCAGCCACTGATGTGGTACAGGGTGCAGGTCGAAGGCCCAGCAATGGCGCTCAGGTAAGAGTCCCAGCTATGTGCGAGGCATGTTTCCACTCTCCCCTGCAAGCCTCTCCTCTTCACTGGCAGCCTGGCAGCTGAAACCACCAGTGTCCGAGCCTCTTTTTCCTATGCTAATTTTTGCGTCACGTTGTGGAGGTCGTGCTGGTGTGAAATTGCATCTTAAACAGTGCTGGTCCTGATTCAACCGGTGGCGCTTGCCCGGGAGCCCCCCAGTTGAACTGGGCAGTGCACTGGCTCGGCTGGCCCCACCCGCCTCCCGGTTGAATTGGGCAGTGCACTGGCTCGGCTGGCCTCGAGGGGCCCCAGCGTATTCTAGCTGGGAGGGGGTACTGGGCCTCTATCTAGCACATGAGTAGCCCAGACGGCGAAATCGTCAGCAACACTGCCTACTTACACTCACTGGCACCATGAGACCTATCTCACCGCCAAATGGCTAGTGAAAGAGAACCCATCTGATATCATAATGCATCCAATGAAGACACAAATTTCGAGATGCAAAATCTCAAAGAAGACCAATCATGACTATTATGCCGAGTTGAAAGCATAATGACAAGGCCGAAAGCGCACCAGATCTCGTGACAATGACAACCCTTTTTGCACATCCAACAATCAATATACTTTGATGTAGTATGATTTGTTTGCCTATGCTACTCTCCTACTCACCCTAAACACTCTAGCCTACTCTCTCACTATCCTCTTCAGCTCTCCTCTTGCTAGATGCCGCTGAAAGGTTTGGTCACATGAGGTGCTCCTTGACCAGAGCCGCGGAAGTATTCGTTTGTCCCCACTGCGCTTCCCATCACCCAGTTCCACTGCGCCGTGATGCCTCTGGCAATGGCGGGCACAGTTCAGGCAGCTACGAGCTGCCTACCTCTTGGAGGACGCTTGTTGGCTGCATACTCTGATCGAGTACTGCCACATGCTTCCACTTCCTTGCCCAAGCTCTTCCCTTTTGTGCTCCTCAAGGCAGGTGCAAGGAAAATTGAGCAATTGCGAAATGACAGATTTCCAGATTACAAAATCACATTGAAAGCCAGAAAGTATCACACTGTCCATAAAGCAGAATTGCACCAATAATACACCAATTGAGAACCAGAGCACTGAATCCAAGTGTCAATGAGAGCATACTCTCGTCATCACGAACAGAAGTATACAAGGCCCTTCCCCTACTTGGCGCTAAGCGCCCAGACTACTAACACACAGCTACTTACAGCCTACGAATTGACAATGCAACTGTTGACGTCAGCAGCAGCCCCGAAGTACATGAAGATGTTGCCTCTTGCAGACTATCGCCAAGACCTGCTAGGTGCCCTCACGTCATCACCCTCATCTCTCTCTCCCTCTCTCTCCCTCTCTCTCCCTCTCTCCCCCTCTCTTCCTTGTCTTTCACCCAAATCTTCTCCCTCATACACAAAGACCACTACCTCTTGCTTCACAACCAAGCCCAGCCAGCTATGGAAGCTGGGCTATGGCGCTGCCCACAGCAGTGCCCTGCTTACACGACTGCAGATGCGCAAACACCTTGCCCAGCACAGCGCACAGCACGCGAGCGCAGGCTCAAGCAGTGCTGCTGCACAACTGGCGAGTGCCCGAATTATCGGCAAGGCAGCGAGCTCCTTCCTATATGGAAAGGGGCTGGCCTGATCGGCTGCCTGGCTGGGCTGGGCCTGTGCCCAGAAGCTTCCGGTAGGCCCTGCTGCCCTGGCCCCCGTTCGGTTGCAGCCCCAAACTGCCTGTCGTGCCTCCTTTTGTGTGTGTGGCCCAGGGCCTGCTTCCAAGAAAGGCCTAGAAGGCCGAAACAGTGTTGCTGGCTGCGGCCTGGGTTCCTTCAACCAACTGATGTGACACAACTGCCTGAACCCCAAATGCGAAATTGACAACAATGGGCCTCTCTTAATTTTATCAGGCCCGCCTTCACTTAGGGCGGGCAGACATTGCAAAAGGGGCCCCTGAGGCCTGCCGAGGAGCCTGATCCGCACATTCCCTCCTTTACTTCGAGAGTCCCTTGAGAAGTCCTTTAATTTGCAGGCAATTCCCCCTTAAGTCTTCATTCATATCCTGCAATCACTTGGGGAGCTGTCTGCTGCAATTCCTCTCTGGTAAACTACCGATCTTCGCTTGGATCAGTATCGTGTCTGAATCTGACACGATACTGCATCCTTGGCTTTGGAGGTCGGCCCCTGCCGGGAGGTTTAGGCACAGGCATCATTTTGTGCTCGACAGTGTCATCAATGTCGACTTCGCCATCCATGGTTGGGGGCAACATTCATCATGTGGAAGGGAACTGTGCAGTTTCTGCAAAAGGTGCTAGCTTTGAGGCGTGAAAGACTGGTGTGTGCGCAGGTGAGCAGGGATGCGAATCACATAGGAGGGTCCAACTATCTGATCCCCAACTATATCTAGGACCTCCCATGGACCGAAATACCGCGCATTAGTTTTCGTGAGATTCCTCAACTCCTGACCCAATTCAGATGATTTAACCCACGCTCGTTCACCTGCCTGAAATTCAGATGGTTGTCTGTGTTTGTTCTCAGATGCAACCATGGCATCTTGAGCTTTCTTAATGTGCTCTACAGCCTGTTGTAGCATCTGTTCGTACTTGACAGCGAACTCAATGCTGCCGGGTGCTGCAGTTGGCTGATTTTCAGGTAACAGGGGCTTCCAACCAAGATGCAGTTGGTTGGGAGTCATGCCAGTAGTGCTGTGCAGAGTGTTATTGTATAGGCTGGCGGCGAGGGGCAACTTCTCGTCCCAGTCATCCTGACTTGGCTTAATGTAATGCCGAAGCAGGTGCTGCACTACTTGGTTCATTTGTTCAGCCTGGACATTTGACTCAGGGTGGTTCCCTGATGTCATTTGCAGCCGGGTGCCCATCTGTTGGGCTGTGGTTTGCCACAGTTCACTGGTGAATCTCACATTCCAATCGCTTACAATAGACTTAGGGAGACCGAAGTCGCGTACCCAGTTGTCCATAAATAGTTTGATGACGTGGTCAGTTCAAGCAGTCTCAGCCATGACGATTAATTTCTGGCATACTTGGTGAATCTGTCGACAATGACGAAGATGTGTCTTTTCCCACTCTTGATGGTCACAAGAGTATTCCATGGATACTTTGACCGGGTCCAACAGGGATAGGCAAGGGGTTGATCAGCCCAAGCGGTGCCTGTGTCCTTGGCTTGTCACGTAGACAAACCTAGCAAGTTTCTGCGTACTTTTTCACATCATTCATCATTGTGGGCCACCAAAATTTCTGTACCAAGTTAGCTGAGGTCTTCTTGTACCCAAAATGATTGGCTGCGTCGTGACACTCTCCTAAGAATAAACTACGTAAAGACTCTCTATCTGGTACACAGTTAGCGTGAATGTCATTCACACAGAACAGAAGGCAGATGGGCGACTTCTTTTCCACATTGATTTGATTCRTTAGTGGATATAAGATGAGACCAAAACAAACAAAACAAATACATATTTGATGATTATTAAAACAAACACTCTCAAAAAAAGAAAAATAAAATTTCGTGTTACTTCATGTTTTTATCCCGAGCCTTCTCAAGGAACAGTAAGCCATCTACCAGCACAAACTCATCGAAAATGGCTTTATCTTTAACTTCCAGTTTGTGAATGATCTCAGAAAAAACTGCGTCCTCTCGATAGACTTCCACCATAGATCGAGTTACATCGTCAGATATTCCAAACTCAGTCACTACCGGTCCCAAATAATCTGCCGTTCGTGGTAATGCATCAGCCACTTTATTGTACTCTCCCTTCAGAGAGTCGAGCTTGAAGTCATACATATCAATGACTTCAGTCCACCTGTTCAGTGCATGCAAGAGCACGGGCTGTGTCTTGATCCAGCGCAATGTCTCATGGTAAGATCTTACATAGAAAAATCTGCCTAGGAGGTAGTGCCTCCAATGGACCAGCGCTCTATATAGGGCATATAACTCTCGCTCATATGTGGACTTAGCTAACTTTTGAGATGGCATCTTTTTGCTCATGTACTCGATTGGCCTTTTGAGATGGCATCTTTTTGCTCATGTACTCGATTGGCCTCAACTTTTTCCCCTCCTGCGCAAGGACGGCAGCTATGCCATATTGGCTGGCGTCAGTGGTGACAACAAAGGCTTGTTCATGATCCGGAAGTTTGAGGACTTCATAGTGTGTCAAGGCATACTTCAATCTCTTGGAGGCTGCCTCACACTCTTCGGTCCACTCCCAAAGGGTGTCAAGGCGGGTTAGGTCTGTTAATGGGGATACTATAGTACTATAGTTCTTTACAAACGGACGATAGTAGCCTGTCATCCCCAAAAATGATTGGACCTCAGTTACAGTTTCAGGTCTGGGCCAGTCACGTATGCTGGCCACTTGGCATCGTCTGGCCTCAAGTCGTCCGCAGAGATCACATGACCCAAATATAAGATCTTGATGTGACCACATTTGTCCAAGTTTATCATATATTGGTGCTGTTTTAGGAGACCTAACACTATTTTCATCGCCCAGGAGTCTCTGTGCGGATCAGGCTCCTCTTAGAGACCTAACATCCATTTTGTGGCCACCTACATCAACCTCTACCACGAAATGTTCACCTTTAGGACCTCTAGTAATCATCGCCCAGGAGTCTCTGGGGTCCTTCCCTGTCCACTCAGGTTTTAATTCCTCTAAGGACTTAGACACATCTCGCAAACAGAGCATCGGTTGGTCTACATGTCTGCGGGGCGACTAGTGGGTCAATAGCCTTGGCCAAAGCCTGAAGTGGGGAAGGCAACGTTACCACTTTAGCGCGAGTAAGAGCGGTCAAAACTCCTACTGGCCCGAGGTGTTTCCGTGGGAAGTGCTCGCAGAAGCACCACCAGAGTTCGAAGATAAGCCCACTACCGTGGAGAGGCTACCTTTGATGTAACCTTTTTGCTTCGGCAGGTTCTTGCCGTGTGGCCAAAATTGCCACAGCTAAGACACGTTTCCCTAGCAACTCAGTCTCTCCACACCTCATAGTTTAAACCAAGTCGCACCTTGACTGGTGTCCCTTGGACGCATTGACCCTTAGACTGGCCTTCCTTCTGTTTCCCGGCCCCCTTAGCCTTTTCCTTGATAGGTGCCACGACTCCCCCATCCGAAGTCTCACTGCCCATCCTGCTTTGTGTTTTCCCCAAAGTCAGGGAAGTCGTCAATCTCAATCGTCTGACCATCGTGGTCGACGAACATAAGATTGCCCTTCTTCCTCCAATCCTGGGGAAACTTCTTCTTCCTACCATCTGTCAGACCCTGCTGTGTGGTCCAAAGTTTGGCCTCTATATCTAAGGCCTTCTTGCTGAAAGTAGTGAAGTTATGGACATCTGTGGTGGCCTCGTCCACCAACTTATTCTTGACATCTGTGGGCAGACATCGCAGATAAGTTGTGAGTACCTGCAGGTCATAACGCACGCCAGGTACCACGATCAGACGTTCTACGGCGTCTGTGACCTCACAAACTGTTCAGTACTACTTTGAACCGAGACTAGCTAAGGAGTCAGTGGCCTTCTGAGCCCTTCGAGGATCATGCCACCTATTATACACAGTCCGTACGAAGTCTTCCAATGTCTGCGCCCCTTCCGGACCCCTCCAGGATCCGTCCCCTGGTGCGGTTCCCTCCCCGGGGCTCTGGGGGCTCAACCGTGGAATTGAACTCTGCATTCGGGGGCGTTCATTGATCGCCCGATCAAACTGTTCAATTTCTGAACGGGAAATGTGTGTTCAATGAACGCTATGTTTTATAGGATCGAGACGATTGGTTCAGCGAAGACCAGTGGCAAGGACTCGTGAAGATGCATGGGTCACAGGCAGCCCTGTTGTCGGGCAGACACCTTGAAACGAATGGACAGATTGAGCAGATGAATAAGATACTCCAGGAAACTCTACGGATGTACATTAGACCAGATCAAGTTGATTGGGACAAATTCTTACCTCAGGTGGCCGTAGCATACATCAACTCAGTGCACTTGTCTACAGACTGCACCCCGAGTCAGCTGTACGAAGGATGGTAGACCAATAGACTGCTTGAATGCTGATCAGGTGCAGCAATTGCCACCCGACGGACAGGAGTTCGCACTGCAGTCCGAGAGAGACCGGCAAAAAGTCAAGGAAATAATTAGACACATGAAGCGCAAGATGATTCAACAGGCCAACAAGCATAGACACCCTTTCTAATTTGCTGTTGTAGATCTACTAAGGGTGAAGTCCAAATATTTTGTTGCTGAAGGAGGAATCTCTCAGAAGTTGTTGCCGGCGCATAGAGGGCCGCAGGAAATCATCGATGTCAAGGGAGATGCAGATGGCCCGTCCTATACTGTGGAAGTCCCACCACATCTGATAACTTACTCCGTGTTTTATGCATCTAAGCTGCCAGCTTAAACTTTGTGCGTCTCATGTGCGGGATTTGTCTCCATGCATGGTGGTCTCATTGCAAGTTTATGAAAAAATGCTTGGCTGGCAGGGGAATTGCTGAAGAGCAGCTGCAAGCTTTTGGCTATTTTTGTGGTGACTTAGATGATAAATACCCACACTCCACACACTCTTTTTTACCCCTTATTCTCTCAAATTCGCCTTTCACTACCTACCTACCACTGCTCCTAACTACAGGGGACCCGTGCAAGCATAGCTATCTATCACAGGAAAAGGGATATGGCATGTTGCCCCTTGCCCTGGTGGTCACGGTGCAATGTTGGTGCCTGCCAGTATGAGCCTGGCTAACACAAAGACTGAGCATTTTGCCAGCGGCTGCACCTTCCTTTTCTTCTTCCCCCACCCCCCTTCGAGTAACTGCACACTCTCCCACACACCACAGACAATGTAGTCCGAACACACACTCACACCACGTTTTGTTCTTTTTGCGGCATACTTCTGTTTTTAAGATATCATCATCGAAATAGTTTTTATTCATCTGCGTTCAGTGGAGTTTTAACTGAGTTCTGTATTTCAACAGTTCAGGGGTGTACAAACTGAGCTACGCCCATTGTTTCTTCGTGGTTTACTTTATCACTAGCTCTTCTCTCTTTTTTGGATAAAATAGGACTTTTTGGTCACTGCTTCGTTTGGTTCTGGGAAGCATCCATCCAGCAAAAATGAGATGCACTGGTTGACAGCATAAATTGCCTAGTAAATTCGTACTTGAAAAAATATATATATCAGGTCGAGCGGCAGTGGTCGGGGCCGTCACTACGCGGCCATGCTGTGCCTCTAGTGCCAGCGGCGTGTCTGGAGTGTATTTTTTGGCTGTGACAGACCTTTCTTTGTTTCGTGGRTGTTTTGCTGGCTTGTGATGGGGTGTGAACCGACAGTCTGTAGAGTTTTCCATCTGGTGTGGGTGAGTGATAGTCTACTTTGATTTTGGTTAAGGTRGATTATCACTTACAGTGTAATCAGTGAGGGGTTTCTACAGACTGTTGAGGGTTCAGCCTCCTGATGAGTCGGTGAAACTCCGACGAAACAGTTTGTCACAGCCCCTCGTTTGTTGTCCTCTTCTCCCTCTCTGCCTACGGTTTACCGGGCAGTTCTATTTGACGATATATGTTGTGCGCCTGATTGTTTATACTACACTGTAAAGAGGAGAGAGCTAACTGAACAGGTAGCGCCTGTTGTTTGATCTGCAGGTTGCCAGGAGTCCCTTGGCCAGTTGGGTGCACTAATTAACTACTCACTCTTAAGGTGGCTGATACATTGGTGCCATTCATAATAGCCATGGATGCATCACACTCAGGCCAGTGAAGCTTTGATGTCTCGACTTCTCACACTGGTTTTACAACTTTTACTGTGTACGAGAACAGTGCAGCGAGCATGCTGAAGACCTACCACATACATCGTCATCTGTTCACACTCTTTGCATATCATCAGGCATTCCAGTCACTAAAACACGTGCTTGCTTTTCCAGTGCACAGGCATGACCGGCTGCATTTGTCTATAGCTCTGGCTTTGTCAAGCATGAGGAAGGCATGGGATGCGAATGAAATTGCAGTTTTCTATGGGTCATATCATCTGTCCAGCTGTTGCAGAGTCTGGTGTTAGAGAGTCCTGTTGGTAAGATTCCCCATGGAGATCAGCAGGATGCTGTGTATGGACAGATCACGGTGGACTTGCTTATCGACCCTGTGGAGTACCTGGCTAGACCATGTTACCAGCTACTGCTGTCGTTGGTAATTTTAAGGGGTGCTCAGACTGCATACCTACCAACTTTGTGCAGTAATGCTGCTCGTTTCGTGATTATGTTACGTGTTCTGCACGCCCGTAGACTTAGTTCTAATCTGTGAACATGCCTGTGCCCAACAGGTAGATGATGAAGAGAATCAGTTCTTCAGACGAGGATACAGAGAATGGACAGTGAGAACGGCACTGCTTGTTCTACCATATTGCATCTGCAGGGCACTGTAACTGGCGAAGATGCTACTAACAATGAGATATGGACACCATTTACTGGCAGATGGATAGACTGAGGTTACAAAACAAACTGTCTTGCAGGTTGTGAAACTTTTGATCTAATGCATAAGCATCCCACTTTTTTCGCTCCCAAAATTCCTTTGGATGTCTTATTCCCAACTAGTATTAAGAACAGCATACAATCACAGTTGCACCAAGCTGTCAGAGGCATTCGAAAGGATCAGGTGATGGCTCAAGGGGAGAGATATTGTAGGCGTCAACCCTTCTGTGTTGGTGTTACTGCCTGGGTGACAAATTGACAATATTATGTCTCCTGAGAGGGTGGATGTGTCATAGAAATTGACACTACTGCATCTAAGTTTCTCTTTCGTTCCTGGTGAGATCGTGCTCTATCTAACCATTCTTTTAAATAAAAGCTGGAGAGGATCATTGGTCACTAATCCATCAAACCTGCCTGGGCAAGGGCCTGCCAGGCAAGAACAACGGAGCCTGCTTCCTGTTTGACCCAGTGTAGAAACGCAATTGCATTGAAAGTGTAGCCCTTGACGGGAGCGCTGTGCATTGATGCTCAGCGTGCAGGAGAGTAACGCAACTGTGGTTGTGCCTCATCAGCAAATGTTTCTTGAAGAACCAAGAATCCACAGGCCATTCTGTAGGTCAGCAGCAAACGGACTCAAACCGCTAAAGTTGCAGATGTGGAACTGCAAGGATGCTTGATTGGTTTGTGAATATGGGTCAAGAATGTCCATACACGGCCGGAGCAATCAAAACCGGTTGATTGATTTGACTCAGCAGATTTTGTCCACTGAGAAATGTGCAGCAGATTGTACGTTTCGGAGATTTGCTTGGGCAGTTGGTAGAAGTCTGAACTCCAATCCTGTGAGGCATCTCTTCGAAGTGGGATGTAACAGAGAAGACTAGCATGAGTCCTGTGCAAGAATGACCTTCGAAGTCAAGAAATGGCCCAAATCAAAAGAAAAAAGAACAAAAATATACCTGCCTTGTCACTGAGTTGTACATTCATGTACCTCTTGCTGAACAGATCAGGAGTTCAAATCCGCTGTAATCAGATGAATTCAAACTTAAGGGCTACTTCCTTCCCTTCAAGGAAAAAGAAAGATCTCCTTATGGCCTGCACCGGATGTCTGCAGCTACTCTCAAGAGTATATATCAAAAGAAACTGATTTGCTATTTGCAGCTGCCGTAGACTGGAATATAGAGGAGGAGTTGGGTGACCACAGGTACCAGTTTGATGTTAACGAGTAGGAGCTGGTAGCGTCTGCCTCGGTTGCCGAACTTCAGTGTTATTTGATTCTTAGGTGAACGCTTGAGAAAATAACTTACAACAATTGACTGACCTCCTGTAAGACATGGGACACACACTCGAGCATTCTTAGATCAGTGGCTCTAAAAGATCCAGTTTCATGTCCAAGTTTCCGATATTCACGGAAAGTGGAATGGAATGTTTTTTTCTGACAATCTCTCTGACTTTTCTTCTCTCATGACGTCAACGGTTGACATTGACATCACCTCCATGGAAAGTTGAGTGTTGGTGCTGAAGCTCTATGTCACTCTTGTGGTTTCAAAGTTTGGCATCAAATGGCAGATGCAAGCGTCACTGACGTATCTCCTGTGTCCACGGAAAGCTGAATGTTAGTGATGAAGCTCTCTGTCACTCTTGTAGTTTCAAAGTTTGGGATCACAAGCCAGAGGCGGGTGTCACTTGTTTYTTTCACGTAAGTTGTTGCTGTTACTGCATTCTCAGTGTGATGGTTGGTTCTGAATGCACCTCAAGAGAGAACGAGGTTGTTCTCTTAGTATATTGATGCCAGCACCAGCAGTTGCTGGACCTGAATGACTCTCAAGCGAGTGAGATCTTCTGTATCCATGGCAAGAAGGGCGACCATCTTCTGCATGGAGAGAGAAAAATAGGCGGGAGCATGGCAGCATGCCAAATAATGTGCTCCAGCGAAGGAGGTGACCAGCACTTTCTTCGCATGCCTTGAAATTTTCGAATTCAGTGAATAATGTGCTCCAGCAAAGGAGGTGACCAGCGCTTACTTTGCACGCGCTGAACAATCGTCGATCCACTGAACGGTAACTGGAGTGTGATAAGGACCGTTGTGAAAACAGATTCCGTATTCAGGTATGCCAGCATGTCTTGTTGTACTGGGTTGCCCTATCCATTTTCTGAAGATGGACATTGTGCCTAGGTGCCATGCTCCCTCCCACGACAAGGTTACGGCACAACTGTGTGCTACAAATTCCAGTCTTTTGAACAGGGAGGGACTACCGTTGGTGCCGTCATAGGACATGGTGCAATGCAGATAGAAGCAAAGGCGACCGCACACACATACATAGAGGACGAGGGCAGTGTCTGCGGAAGAAAGGGAAAGAAGGACACGCTAGAGGTAAGGTCGATGATAACCGAGGAGGATAAACAGCAAGGGGCAGCAGGATGGAGGACCAAGTGGATATGGACAGATCATGAGCACAAGGAAGGTCTACTATGAAAAGGAGAAAGGCGAGGGAGGGGCAATTATCAAAACAAGTAGACGAGGCAGGGAAGGTGTGTGTGTGTGTGTGTGGAGAGAGAGAGAGAGAGAGAGAGAGAGAGAGAGAGAGAGAGAGAGAGAGAGAGAGAGAGAGAGAGAGAGAGAGAGNAGAGAGAGAGAGAGAGAGAGAGAGAGAGAGAGAGAGAGAGAGAGAGAGAGAGAGAGAGAGAGAGAGAGAGAGAGAGAGAGAGAGAGAAGTGACCTGTGTTCGACATACAGTACTGTTGTACTCTACTCTCCCAACCTGACGAGTATATATTGGCCAATGACAATGCTTCATTAACTCCCGATGGATAGTGCTGTGGACATGGAATGAGCACTGGCATACAGTGGTCAGTTTCTGTTGCAGGGTTACTCCAAGGGCAGGTGGATATGGCGGAAGGGGGAAACCCTGCGTGGTATTTTTTTCAGCTATTTAATCTCCAGCCTCACAGAAGCTTTGAGCACAGAGGGCTAGTGCAATCCATGCTTGGGTTCCCTGAAATGCAACATTGTATCAGCATGACTGCATTCCACTGGTGGGTGAGGGAACCTTTTTCTGCCCAGCTTCCCTGAAGCACCTGCCCCATTGTTATTACTGCGTTTGTCCAGGACGGAGAGCTTTAATATGTTTATGGTAATGGAGTAGTACCCTGTAGAGTCTGACCTTCTTTGCCCCCAGCCAAGGGTTTCACGCTTGGCCTGATAATGTCAAGGGATGTTATGTACGGCTTCCATTTGGACATACACAGTGAACCCTCATCAGGACTCAGTTGAGCAGAGATAGGTCGAGATAGGTCGAGATAGGTCCACTTGCCCAATTTTTCCCCTCTTCGTTTAGAAATGTCAGAGCGGCAGTTTTGTTCCTATTCTGCTGGCAAGTCCAGTTGTCCTAATCATCTTACCACAAAACATGACTCTTTTACAGTCAGTTTGCCGGGGGATTATTTCTGGTTTTGTTTTAGGGTGCCTGGGATATGTGGTGTATGTTCAGGGAAGCATTATTGTGAGGTTGTTGTCATAACCGTATCCTGGCTTTGAGAGTGCCCTTTCAGTTCTTGTCTTCCACACTGTTGCCTGGAATAAGCTACACTGAGTACACTATATTTTGTCTTTCATCGTTCTTGAAGATCTATACCACGGCTGAGAGCCTGAGACCCCGGTGGGTGGAACCGGCAAGTGACTAACTGCCGAACCTGGAGGCAAGGCTTTGGAATCTGGACTATTATCGCCTATCTGGATCTGATAGTTCAAGTGGAGGGTGGACCCGACCAGCGAGTGAGTTAACTGCCGAACGTGGAGGCAAGCCTTTGGAATCTTGACCAGATCACCTATCGGGATCTGATAGTTCAAGTGGAGGGTGGACCCCAGTTCCTTCTAATTTATTAGGCCATTCTACAAGCACCAGCTGGGTGTCTTGGCCTCGGACCATTTTGCACTGACTATCTAAGCCGCTGACCTGGAGAAGGTCCTCTTTTCTGACCATCTGGGTTATTATGATCCGATGGCCTAGTTGGAGGGATATTGTCTGACATGCAGTGGAGAATGGGAACTTAGTGACTACATGATTTGTCATATCTACATTGGTCTGGCTTCCCCGTGACTTCCTCTTCCACGTTACAATTGTTACGGTGGCCATTGCATCGCAATTCTTATGTATGATGGTAGCGTCGTGCAACATCATCGTGCCTGGGCTTGGACCTGGAAATCCATGGTGCTTTATGCTGCCAGATCCTTGACAAATGTTAACGTATCGTGTCTGTGCCAGTGCCTTAAATGCCCAAAACAATACATTGGATCCGGCATTTTACAGTCTGTCTTTTTCCCCAGAAGGTTGCTCCGGTGGCCTGGACTTCTTGTTTTCATTCGTTTCAACCTTTGATCGTTCTCTTTGTCCGTCTGTTTGTCTGTCTGTCTGTCTCTCTCTCTCTCAGCTTATTGCATGTTGGGGCAGTCCACCCAACTTGTCTTATCTCATGCGTAGTGAATGTTGTCCTGCTCCGTGTACTGGAAATGTACTTATGTTGGTAACTCATCAGGAATGTCATTTCATTGTCCTGGGTTGGCATGCTTTGGATTGAAAAGGAAATGATGAGTTTGGGCTTTTAATGGGTTCTTGAAGACTCAATTCTACGGGGCAGGGTGTTCACGAGTATTTGGCATGACCCTTCTTGGCCCTTAATTCAACCTAAAATGAAATATTTTAATCCAGCCGGGCCAATATCAGGGTTAAGTTCTATATGTGTCTGTTTGACAAGATGGGGTGAGTTTCGTTCAATCAGGCACATCAAAATTGAGGGTCTTTCGTTATCAACTAGATACAACAGATTGTATCGAACGCTGGGCCCGGTTCCCAGCACGTGATGCTCCCCACGATCGGAGCATGTTTAAAAAAAAAAAAAAAGTGTATCCGTTGGGCAAGGTCAATCAACTTCGATTCACTGGCCTAAATTGATGAATGGCTGTCTTGACACATTCCAGCTTTGACTGGTTTCATTTCGACCCAGGGTTCAATTGGAGTCAAGAGGCAAATAACGGGAGGTGAACCCGTGTCTTGAAATTCACAGTCTGACATTTTCACGTGTGGAAAACGTGCACGGCCCTAGGTGAGGGTTGTGGCTGCAAAAATATGCCGGCCGTAAGTGAAGGCTGGCACTGTACAGTTGCAGGGAAGGCTGGATTACAGGCTTTGCAGCTAACCAGTAGGCCCAGCCTCTTGAGTTAGTTGCAGAGGCTGCGACCTGAACCCGATTGGTCCTCAGATGTGCTAGGAATGGCCTCCAAAAAGAGACAAAAGGGAGTGGGCCGGGCGTTCTACGGTGCTGCGCACATGCGGTCGTGTGTGGAAGCAGGGCGCTGCGGAGGGCAGCGCCATAGCCCAGCCTCCATATTTTGTATTTGGGGTCCAGGCAGTTGTGACGCGCTAGTTGGTTGAGGGAAACACAGACCGAGCAACAAAGACATTCCACGGCCTTCTGGGCCTTTCCAAAAATGCAGGCCGTGGCCGAGAATCGCAGCCTCATACATAGACAGTTGGGAGGCCCAACTAAATGAGGCCCAATAGCTCGAACAGAGGCGCAGCATCCTGGGGCCTACCCCGGTCATCATAAATGCAGATCAGGTTGCCGGTGAGAAATCTGTGGTTGGGGGCAGCATTATGAGGTACATTGCTCTCTTCCTTATCTACCCTGTTCATTGCTTCTTACTGTGAGGAAGTGAGTTCTGACTTGAGAGTCCTCTCAATGTGAGGAGTTGCGAGCTCTTAACCTTGAGAGTCGACATTCTTCCTGGGCAGCAAGCTGGTGGGAGACGGGCGAAGTCTTTGAAGGGCCTTGGACGAAGCACTTGGGTCACAGTCATCACAACCATTGTCTAAACAAACACGAAACCCGTTGGGACTAGTACACGCATGCTTTGCCGCAAGTCCTTGGTTCAGCTGCTGTGCAATAGAGGTCATGCAGGGCATGCCAGCCCTTTGAACAAACGCTTACCAGACCGTTTTTAAATATTTCTGGTGGGGACTCGATGTTGAACCCTGGCTGTGATCGTCGTCTTGTCTGCGACGTTAAATAATTCTTGAGGACCTCGGGGGCTGTCCATAAACTGCCTCTTGATCAGCCAGATCAAACCGGGTGTAAGGCTCGTTGCATACGAGGATAAACAAGGTGCAGGGGTTGGCAGGTTCGGCGTAGACTTGGGGCACAAGGGTGGGTCAGATTGCACACCTTCAAACACGCTGCTCAACTAGATGCTTAGGACGTTGACACAAAGTGACTACTCAAGAGGGATACAGGGGGAGGGTTGGATTACGATATAAATGTTTGCTGTGGAATCAATTAGATAAACGACCATCCAACATGCATCTCTGCAGGAAATGTTATTTTTGTTTTTGATTATTTAGTTGTTACGGACTTGACTGACAAGTAGCAGACAACTATAGATAGATAGTAATCCTTGCTGCATGCAATCTGTTTCAGAGTAATCTAAAAATAGATGTAGTATGCCCTGTAGGACCTGACATTGATTGCTGGTTACCACTTGACTAATTCCTCTAAGGCTTACTGAATTTAGAGTCAAACATTAATCGGTTGTGTGTCATGCTGAGGTAGGATCCAGTTTGGGTTCTAGTGTGGACTACACACACTGTAGCTCATGAGTAACGCTGTCAATAGTGAGGAGGAGGAAGAACTAGTCAAAGACCTGAGGGTAACTTGTAGAATTGCTCTCAGTCGTCCACTCACCTTCCAGGAGTTAGGTCCGGGAGACGAAAGGAGACTGCGAAGGGAAGCCAGGGCAAGGGAGATATTGCGGAGAGCAAGTGCAGCTGCAGCTAGTGCTAGGGCTAGGACCGAGGTCATCACATGCACAACTATGGCTACTTCTTGCACAGTGTCCCAGGCCTCTTCGTTAGAAGCGAGTCAGGGTACTCAAGGCTTGGTTAGTCAATCTGTTGGCTTGCAAGTCAGCCAACAACCTCAACCCTCACCGGGGGATTATGAGATCCTCCAGGCAGAAGAACTGCATAAGGAGTTGCAGAAGCAATTGAGAGAGGCAGCAGAGAGAAGGCAAAGGGCTATACTTAGAGAAGCTAGACTAGGGAGTAAGAGACATGAGCTAAGCAAATTACAAGCATTAGACCAGTCAACAGTTGATCCTGCTATGCAAGCATTGCGTAACTCGTTGCTCTGCATAGCGGAAACGCAGGTTGTTGAGCAGGAAGTGTTGGCTGAACTAGTGGCAGGCCAAAAACAAATTTTGGCTGCAATGTAGGTTCCTCGTCCTATGATGAGACAACCTCATTATGTTGTTGCTCCCCCTTCGGTTGCGGGTTCCTCAGTGATGTCGTCGCCTGTAGGGCCCTCTTTCTCAGCTATGTATGGCATTCCTATTTCAAGTAGTCAACCAGTAGTTAGTGGTCAGGTTCTTATCTCTTCTTTTGTACCATCAAGGACGGTGGCGGTGCCATTGTCTGGACAGACTCAGGTTAGCACGCAGCAACTTGTGTCAGTGGCTATGCAGCCACCGCAACAATCGCGTGGGCAGATCCAACCTATGCAGTGGATGCCCAAGACCCTTGCTGAGTCCTAAACCCTTCTCTGGCGACAGGAAGAAGGACGAGGACCTGGATACCTGGGTGAGGACCGTGCCTACTTATGTGAGGCACACGCTCACAAGGCCAGAGCAAGAAGTTATAGTTGCTGTCTCCTTTTTAGAAGGATCGACAACACGTTGGTTAAATGGCCTAGTGCAGCAATAGGGCTACGGTGAGAATTTCAACGCTTGGGCCCAGACCCAGACATTGGAGGACTTCATATGGATTGTGTACAATAGGTGGTATGACCCGCAAGGGGCTCCGAAGGCCCTGACGCGATCAACAACCTTTGTGCCAAAAGGTACAAGAATGTCTGTGAGCTCACAGGCACCGTAGAACGTCTGCTCGTGGTACCTGGTGTGCACTATGATCAGCAGGTACTCACAGATTATTTGAGATGTCTGCCTTTAGATGTCAAAAATAAAGTGGTGGACGAGGCTTACGTCGACCAACATAACTTCGCCTCTTTCAACAAGAAAGCCTTAGATATAGAGGCAAAGCTTGGGTCCGCGCATCAAGGTCGGGGAAATGGTAGGAAAAAGAAGCTTCCCCAAGAATGGAAGAAGAAGGGTCAAGTAATGTTTGTTGACCATGATGGTCAGACGACTGAAATTGACGACTTCTCAGACCTTGGGGATGAGACAGAGCATGGTGAGGCCATTGAGACTTCGGACGGGGGAGTCGTGGCGCCCATCAAAGCAAAGGCTAGGGGGACCGAGAAGCAGAAGGTAGGCCGGTCAACGGGTATGGGAGACCAAGGGACACCCGCATGGGTAAAACTTGGTTTAGATTACGAGGTATGGAGGGACTGAGTGGCCCGGGCACATGCATGAACTGTGGTAACTATGGCCACACGTCAAGAACTTGCCGAGGCAATAAGGTCACCACGAGGGTAGCCGCTCCAGCAGTAGTGGGCTTATCCTCAAACCCTGGCAATGCTTCTGCGAGCACTTCGTAGGGAAACACCTCGGGCCAGTAGGAGTGTTAGCCGCTCTTACTCGTGCTGAAGTGGTAACGTTGCCTTACCCAAGTTCAGGTGTTGGCCAAGACTAGTGAACCATACATCACCCCGCAGACACATTCAGACCCACCGATGTTTTGTTCAAGAGATGTGTCTAAGTCCCTAGAGGAGTTACAGTCTGAGTGGTCAGGGAAGGACCCCAAAGACTTTTGGGCGATGATTTAGAGGTCCAAAGGGTGAACATTTCGGGGTAGAGGTCAATGTTGGTCGTAAAGTGGGTGCCTTCGCAGACATAGGCTCTACACGGAATTTCATCGGTCGTGCTTGTATGGACAGACTGCGCTTAGGGGACCAAGTGCAGCGGCTTAGCAGAACTGTAGCTTCTACGCTAGCCACCAAACACCAGATGATAGTCAAAGACTATGCCAAGGATGTAGTCTGTACCTTCTTTTATGGAGGAGGGGAAGTGAGACACAAAATTTCATTCCTTGTCAGTGGTGAACTGCCCTTTGATATGTTGCTAGGCATGTACTACCTCGAGGTTGCTAAACCTCAGTTCGATTGGGATAGGAAGGTGTCGATACACAAGCTGCCAAACGGTAGGACCGTTAGACTGCAAAAGTTCAAAGCTAGCAGTCTAGTGGAAAACTACGGCTGCATGTGTGCCCCCTAACTACCATAAGCAGAATCGTGAGGAGGGCATGTATCTAGTCTTTGTCTTTGAGAAAGCGGAGGTCGTAAAAACACTCCCAGAGATAGAATTAGTCGTCGCTCAGTATCCTGACCTTTTTTAGGAGCCCACAGGAGTGGTTGAAAGGGAGGTGATCCATGCAATAGAGGTTGTGCCTGTTAGTAAGGTACCTAGAGAACGCATCTATAGGATGTCTCCTGCGGAGTAGGATGAGCTCCGTCGCCATCTCAAACAGCTCGCAGAGAGGGGATGGATTTAGACTAGTACCTCCCCTTACGGTGCGCCAATTCTATTTGTTCCTAAGAAGGGGGGTTCACTAAGGATGTGCATTGACTATAGGGGCCTCAATGCCATCACCATTAAGAACGCGGAGCCCCTACCCCGCATCGACGACCTATTGGATAGAGTGCAGGGATGCCGGTACTTCACAAAGATAGATCTGAAGTCCGGAACCATCAAATTGCCATTAGACCTGAGGACCAACACAAAACCGCCTTTCATACCAGGTACGGTTTGTACGAGTTTGTGGTGATGCCCTTTGGCCTATGCAATGCCCCTGGGACATTCCAACACGCCATGAATAGGATATTTCATGAGTACTTAGACAAGTTTATCATCGTGTACCTTGGCGATATCCATATCTTTAGAGGTGGACCCCACCGGACGGCGGCTTGGAAAAAAAAAGCGCCCGATCGTTTTCGAGACCCCACCGGTTATGGAAAGAGGTGTGGAAAAAGCCTCTTTGGAAAGGTTTTCCAGACCCGACTGGTGATGGAAAGGGGTTGGCGAAATGCTGACGGGGCATTTCTACGTGGTCGGCGGTCTGGAAAATCGTTGCCTGATCGCAACATTCCTTTTCCAAACATGGCACCCAGCAGAGTTGGGGGGGGGCCATGTTCTTCGATGGCATCGGAGGGCTAGACGGCATGGTCCACACAGCAGCGGAGGGGACCATTTTTTGGACCTGCGTACAGCCACAACGAAAGGCCATGGACCGGTGCCCCTACTGAACTTTCCTATTTCGGAGCTGGCCTTTCAAGTTTCCCTATTCGGGCAAGTGCGACCGTTTCCAATGCCAAAGTTTGCGGTCGCGGTGGGGTGCCAACAAAATCTGCCAAACACGTTCCAACGACGGTGGGCCATTTTTAATGGCCTCGCGGGTTTTCCAGTCGTTGTCCGGTGGGGTCCACCTCTTAGTAAGACTGTAGAGGAGAACGCTGAGCACTTAAAAATAGTGTTGGGACTCCTAAAACAACAACAGTAGAAGGTAAACTTGGAGAAATGCGAGTTCGGTTGCACCAAGATCTTGTACTTGGGCCATGAAATCTCCGCGGATGGGTTGAGGCAGGACGGTGCCAAAGTGGCCAGCATACGGGATTGGCCCGGACCTCAGACTGTTACAGAGGTCCGATCGCTTTTGGGGATGACGGGCTATTATCGTCCGTTTGTTAAGAACTATAGTATTATAGCTTCCCCATTAACAAATCTAATTCGACTTGACACCCCTTGGGAGTGGACTGAAGAGTGTGAAGCAAGCTTCAAGAAATTGGAAGTATGCTTTGACACACTACGAGGTCCTCAAACTTTCGGATCCTGATAAGCCATTTGTTGTGACCACATACGTCAGCCAATATGGCATAGGCGCGGTCCTTGCGCAAAAGGAGGGGCCAAAGTTGAGACGGATCGAGTATATGAGTAAAAAGATGCCATCTCAGAAACTAGCCAGATCTACTCTTGAGCGTGAGCTCTATGCCTTGTACCGAGTGCTGGTCCACTGGAGGCACTATCTCCTAGGTAGATTCTTCTATGGGAGATCTAAGCATGAGACCTTGCACTGGATCAAGGCACAACCTCTCCTCTCTGACGCACTCAAGCAGTGGATTCAAGTGATAGACATGTATGACTATCAACTTGATCTAATCAAGGGAGAGTACAACAAAGTAGTTGATGCACTATCACGTCGGGCAGATTATATCGGCGTGTTAGTAACTGAATTTGGCATATCTAACGACCTAACTCTATCATTGGTGGAAGCTTATCAGCAAGATTCAGTTATGTCCGAGATCATCCGTAAATTCCAAGCGAAGGACAGAGTGACTTTGGATGAATTTACGATGGTAGACGACTTGCTGTTTCTTAAGAAGGCAGGAAATAAAAGACTGTGTTCCAAATAGAGTCTTTGCGTAGTTTTTTTCAGGTGAGTGTCATGATGCAACTGGCCATTTTGGTTAAGGAAAACGTCAGCTAACTTGGTGCAAAAATTCTGGTGGCCTTCTATGATGGAAGATGCCAAGAAGTATGTTGAAACCTGCCAGGTGTGTCAACAGGACAAACCTAGGACTTAGGCTCCGCTCGGGCTCATCAAGCCCTAGCGGATTCCTTAAGGTCCTGGTCAAAGTGTGTCCATGGACTTCATGGATACTCTTGTGACCATCAGGTCTGGGAAAATGCACATCTTTGTTATAGTAGATCGCTTCTCTAAGTATGCAAGGCTAATCGCTATGCCTGAGACTGCCAAAAATGACTACATCATCAGACTGTTTATGGATAACTTGGTACGGGACTTCGGCTTACCCAAGTCTATCATTAGTGACCGAGATGTACGTTTCACCAGCGAACTGTGGCAAACTCCCAACCAACTGCATCTTGGTTGGAAGCCCCGTTCCGCCCTTGATTTCCTACAACTTGAGAAATAGGCCATTGCAGCACCAAGCAACGTAGAATTTGCTGTCAAGTGCGAACAGATGCTGCAGCAGGCCGTTGAGCACATGAGGAAATCTCAAGATGCTATGATTGCATCTGAGAACAAACACTGACGACCTTCTAACTTTCAGGTAGGTGACAGGGTCTGGTAAAGTCATCTAAACTGGGACAGGAACTGGGAATATCTAGAAACTAATGCCACAGTACTTCGGTCCCTGGGAGGTCCTAGACATAGTCGGGGATCAGACGAACGGACCCTCCTATGTGAAACATGTTCCTCCTCATTTACTTACACACCCCGTTTTTCACGCTTCAAAACTGGCACCTTTTTCAAAGACTGCACAATTTCCCTCCAGAAGGTCAATGCTGGCCCCAACCATGGATGACGAAGTCAACATCGACGGAATTGTAGAGCATCGAGTGATGCCAATGCCTAAACCGCCGGGCAGAGGCCGCCCTGCTAAGCCAAGAATGCAATACCGTGTGAGATTCAGACATCATCTGGATCCCAAGGAAGATCGGTGGTTCACCAAAGAAGAACATATGAGAACATCACCTCAAGTTATCGCAGGCTACAAAAGAGAACTTAAAGGGAAGATGCCTGCAGATTAGAAGACTTCTCAGAGGACTATCCAAGAAAAGGAGGGAATGCGAGGATCTGGGTCCTCGGCAGGCCTAAGGGGCCCATTTGCAAATGTGTCCATCCTAAGTGAAGGCGGGCCTAACAAATCACGAGAGGCCCTCAACTGCCAATTTCGTATTTGGGGTCCAGGCAGTTGTGACGCGCTAGTTGGTTGAGGGAAACATAGGCCGAGCAACAAAGACATTCCACGACCTTCTGGCCTTTCCAAAAATGTAGGCCCTGGGCGAGAATCGCAGCATCATACACAGACAAATGGGAGGCCCAACTGAATGAGGCCCAATAGCTCCAACAGAGGCGCAGCATCCTGGGGCCTACTGGAAGGTTCTGGGCCGAGGCCCAGGCCAGCCAGGCTGCGAAGGCAGGCAGGCTCTTTCCATATAGGAAAGAGCTCGCTGCCTGGATCCTCATTCAGGCCCTTGCTGGCTGGCGGCAGCGCTGCTAGAGCTTCTGCTCGCGTGCTGGCTGCGAGCGCTGGAGCAAGGTGCTGCGCACGTGCGGTCGTGTGTGGAAGCAGGGCGCTTGCTGAGGGCAACGCCATAGCCCAGCCTCCATATTTCGTATTTGGGGTCCAGGCAGTTGTGACGCGCTAGTTGGTTGAGGGAAACACAGGCCGAGCAACAAAGACATTCCACGGCCTTCTGGGCCTTTCCAAAAATGCAGGCCGTGGGCGAGAATCGCAGCCTCATACACGGACAATTGGGAGGCCCAACTGAATGAGGCCCAATAGCTCCAACCGAGGCGCAGCATCCTAGGGCCTATTGGAAACTTTTGGGCCGAGGCCCAGGCCAGCCAGGCTGCGAAGGCAGGCAGGCTCTTTCCATATAGGAAAGAGCTCGCTGCCTGGATCCTCATTCAGGCACTTGCTGGCTGGCGGCAGCGGTGCTGGAGCTTTTTTTGCTCACGTGCCGGATGCTAGCGCTGGAGCAAGGTGCTGCGCACGTGCGGTCGTGTGTGGAAGCAGGGCGCTGTTGAGGGCAGCGCCATAGTCCAGCCTCCATAGCTGGCTGAGGGCTTGGTTGCACAGTGAGGCGCATGGGTGGTCTTCGGGTGTACAGAGGGAAGACATGGGAGTGAGTAAGGGAAGAGAGAGAATGATGATGATGATGATGATGACGATGTGAGGGCACATACCTGGTATTGGCGATGGTTTGCATTGGGCGACATCTTCAAGTACTTTGTGGGCTGCTGACGTCAACAATTTTGTCCATTAGTAGGCTGACTGTAGCTGTGTAGGAAGTAGGCTGGGCGCCGAGCGCCAAGTAGGGAGATAGGGCCTGGACACTCGCGTTGGTGGTGGCGAGAGCAAGCTCTCATTGACATTGGTTTTCAGTGTTACGATTCTTCATTGGTGTTATATTGGTCCATTTCTGCTTTCTGGACATTGTCATCTCGGTATTGCTCATTTTCCTTGCACATATAACTTCATTAAGGAAAATGAGATATAGCAAAATGACAGAATTCCAAAATGCAATTTCACATTGAAAGCCAGAAAGTCCAACACTGTCTATAAAGCAAAAATTACTTATTTTCCACCAACGGAGAATCAAAGCACCAAATCCGAATGTCAATGAGCATAATCTCGCCACCACCAACATATGTATCCAAAGCCCTTCCTCCTACTTGGAGCTCAGCGCCCAGACTACTTCTACAGAGCTAATAGCAGCCTACAAATTGACAATGCACCCCGTCGACGTCAGCATCAACAACTGCAGTGCATGAAGATGTCGACCTTGTAGACCATTGCCAAGACCAGGTATGTGCCCTCACATCATCAACCTCATCTCTGTCTCTCTCTCACCCTTGTCTTCGTCACCCACGTCTTCATTCCCATACACGAAGACCACCACCACCCGGTGATTGTGTCCAAGTCCCAGCCTGGCTATGAAGGTTGGGCTATGGCGCTGCCCTCAGCAGGGCCGTGTATCCTCTCGACACTCGTGCACGCCCGCACCTCGCGCTAGCACAGCAAGCAGACTGCGAGTTTAAGCTCCAGCAGCGCTGCCGCTCGCAAGTGCAAGTGCCCGAATTCCTCGCCCTGCGCCCTGTCCTTTCCTATATGGAAAGAGGCGGGCGCTTGCTTGTGCTACCTCCCACGTGAGATCGAGTTCCCAGTAGCTTTTGTCTCGACCAAAGTGTCTGCGCCCAGGCCCGATTCAGACAGTGGCCTGGGACCGAATTGGTTAGGCATGCCCAACCATCCGACCACAAGCGTCGATGCTCCTTGCTTTCATCGTGTTGCTGGAAGCGTGCGCCTGCACCTCGCGTTAGCGCAGCAAGCAGCCCGCAAGTCTAAGCTCCAGCGGCTCTGTCGCCCGCAAGTGCAAGTGCCTAAATTCCTTGCCTTGCGCCTTGCCCTTTCCTATATGGAAAGAGGCGGGCGCTTGCCTGTGCTACCCACCACGTGAGACCGAGTTCCCTGTAGCTTCAGTCTCGGCCAAAGTGTCTGCACCCGGGCCCGATTCAGATAGTGGCCTAGGACCGAAGTGGTTAGGCATGCCCAACCACCAGGGCACAAACGTGCGATGCTCCTTGCTTTGACTGCGTTGCTAGAAGAGCCTGGAAGGCTCACAAATATTTTGGATTCTCACGAGCAAGGTGGCTTGTAATCAACTGGCATGTGGCAACTGTCTGGCGCCGACCAGGGGGCCCACCTTCACTTAGGGCGGGCACGTGCCTGTCGCAGAGCCCTATGCCGAGGCATAAACCCTCGCGCGAGTATAAAAATTGAAGATCAGATTAAGGACGTAATTTTACCTTCTCTATGGAAGAGGGGAGATTGTCTTTTCTGGGTCGCCTTGAACTCCCATTCAGTATGATTCTGGGTATGAACTACTTAGAGGTAGCTAAACCTTAATTTGAGTGGGACTCTACCCTGCTCTGTCGTATTCTAGGAGGTAGTATTGTACGGATCAGGTAGTATTCACCTAGAAGAGAAAAGTAGTCCTACAGATGTCTTTGTGCTGCCGAATTCATGAACTACTCTAGCAGAACCCAGAAGAGGGGTATTTACTTAGTGTTTGTATCTTCAATGTTAAGCCATGGAGACCCCACAGGCGAGAAATAGAATAGTCGCTCAGTATCCTGACTTGTTTAAGGAATCGACAGGGGTTGTGACAAGGAGGTAGTCCATGCCATAGAGATTGTCCCGAGAGTGAAGCACCAAAGGGCAGGATCTATAGGATCATATTAGAATGTCCCTTGCAAAAATTAGATGAGCTTAGAAGACAACTCAAAGAACTACTAGACAAAGGTTGTATTATGGCTAGTACCTCGCCTTGCAAGTCTTCTATGCTATTTGTACCCAAGAAAGGAGGGACACTTAAGATGTGTATTGATTATAGTGGCCTCAATGCCATCACTGTGCATGATGCTAAGCCCCTACGTGACATCCATGACTTTTGGACAGAGTGCATGGATGTGAGTTTTGAGCAAGACAGATCCGAAGTCCGGGTACCATCAGATCCCTACACTATTAAAATTGCTAAGGGAACCAATCTCTGATCTAGGTCGTCTTCGGTCCTACCGACCCACGGCTTGGATCGTTGGAAACATGTAATAAATGTGAAACCCAGGCCGTCGGGTCCTACCTCATCGACGGGCCGTATCGGCACGCGCGATCTTAAGATCTTAAGATCGCACGTCAACCTCAGACTTACTACTCTACACTACCACGCTCCACTTCGACTTGGCATGTGGATACACACACACACACAACATTTCGGGCAGACTGTTGGGGTCCGACGAAACAGTCTGGCTTAGTCATGCTTTTTTATGGAGTTGCGTATAGTGAACTTGACAACACACACACACATACACATACATTCCCAGACTGAACACACGCTACGCTTTTTTACTTGCCGTAGGTTGGGCTCCGCGTCCTGGAGGTTGGATGCTGACAAGTGCATTGCATGGAGGCTTTCAGACAACCACGTTATGATGATTGAGAGTGAGTTCATTGCACATTGTTATTGATGTTTGTTGCTTTCGTATCGTTGTTCGTATTGAACTAAGAGCATGTGTGTGTGTGAGAGAGAGAGAGAGAGAGGGAGAGAGAGAGAGGGAGGGGGGGGGAGAGAGAGAAAGAGAGAGAGAGAGAGAGAGAGAGAGAGAGAGAGAGAGAGAGAGAGAGAGAGAGAGAGAGAGCGCGCGCCACGTGGCCCGCGGCGAAAAAAGGGCCCCAACCTCCCCCC
>BFEA01000513.1:678447-690713 GCA_003427395.1 Chara braunii | reverse complement strand
AAGAGGAGGGGGAAGATGGGAATGTCGTCAACACCAAGTCTTCGGCACAAGCCCAAACAGTCCCTCGTCGAACTGTCTGAATCCCAAATGTCAAGTCTGGATCCAATGTCGTCAAGTCTCAAGTCACAACTCCGTCTCTCTCTGTCGTAGTCGGAGAAGTCAGGTGGCGAGAGGGTGAGAAGAGAAGGTGGACTTAGAAGAGGAAGAAGAAGAACTCTCTCTCTCCCTGTGTCCAATACTAACCTGTGAAGTTGGCGCCTTGATGCAGGTACCACGAAGCTGGAGCTGAAGCGATGGCGCCACAGGTAAGTAACAYTGGCCTCCGCCAGTCTCTCTCCACTCTACGGTCTACTACCTACCAGCGCCCAGCGCTGAAGACTACAGCTACAGCTATGGCGCCCAGCGCCGAAGACTACAGCTAGCGCTACCACTACCACTACTGCCTAGCGCTGAAGACTGCGGCAGCGCTCCTCCTGAGTGCTGCGGCCGAATCCTGAAGACTACCTCTGCCTACTGACTACCTACCCGTGAAGTGCATGGGATCCTCCTATGTACTACGGGTGTGCCTCTTGAGCCTGCCGAAGGGAGGCAGGGGCTGCAGCTGCAGCTCCTGCTCGAGTACGTGAGGAACAGGCTATTTTGGGCCTGTTCCACATCCCTGTTTCCGTGCCTGAGTCTTAGGAGCAGGTCGAAACAATGAGGGCCTGAAAATGGCCCTCCGTTTCAGGCTGAAAACTCTGGGTCTGAAAAGACCCAGAAATAGGCTGAAACGAGGTAGGGCCTGCAGGCCCTCGTTTTTCAGCATCCAGGCTGAAATGAACGGGGCCTGTAAGCCCTAAGTTTTAGGCTTTTAGGCTGAATGTTCGGGACGGGCCCTGTAGGGCCTGTGTGGCTACGGAGTATGCCACAACTAGCCAGAATGTAACCATTGTTGTTTCACACCCGTCTTGTCTCCCACCCATCCCGACCCCTAATCAATCTCACTCCAATGCCACCTCGTCCCTCCATCTGGATCCCAACCCCACCCTACTCCCATCCCCATCCAGCCCGAATGTACTTCCCATCCTAAAGTGATCCCAACCCGATCTCGCCCCCTCCGCGACTCAACCCAGTCCCAATCCCACTTCATCCCTCTCAGACCAAACCTGATGCTATCGCGATCCCATCTTCGACCCCCTCCAACCCAACTCGCTTCGAATCCGACCCCGATCCCATCTTCACCCGCCCCGACTCAACCCGACCTCATCATGACCTAACCCGACCTAACCCCATCTTGATCCCGCCTTGAAATCGATCCCCTTTGGGTTATCTTTGAGTTCAGTCCGACCCCTTCACGATTCCAACCCCAATCCCAGCTAGGTCTTATCCTGAACCTCATCGACCCGACCTTTTAATTTGATCTCATCCCCTGCCCATCCCGACTCACCCCTTGGTCCCTCCTCGTCTACTCCCGAACTCATTCCCGATTGTAACTAAACCAGCATGACCCCTTCGATCCCGATCTCAATGGTCTCAACCTAACCCCAACTCACCTCAACCCCATCTAGACCCGATCCCAATCTAATCTCTACCTCATCTTGTCTCACCCCGTTTCGACCTGATCTCGACCATCATCCTCGACCCCCTCCGACAACCTTGCCCCACCGTGACTCAATCCGTTCCCAATCCTATTTCGCCCCGCCCAGTCCCAACCCGACCCTATTACAATCCCATCTCCGACCCCTCCCAACCACCCCGTCCCGACTCCAACCTAATCCAACTCTGATCCCATCTTCACCCGCCCTGACCCGACTCAACCCGTCCTCACCCTACCCCGACCTGACCCCATCTTGATCCCGCCCTGAATTGATCTCAACCCTGCCCACCCGGTCTCGATCCCTTCTTGGTTACTTCTCAACTCAGCCCGACCCCCTTCCAGATCCCAACCCTTCCCTGAACCTAGCCAGGTCTTACAACGATCCCGACCCTTATCGACCCCACTCCGACCCTCTCAATCCGATCTCATCCCCAACTCCCGATCTCGCCTGCCCCCTCGCCCAATCTGATCTACTCCACTTTCACCCACCTCCACTCGACCTCCTTGGCCCCCTCTGACCCACTCCGACCCGATCCCAATCTGTCCCAATCTCGACCTCGCCCCGACCCAATTTAAACTGTTTTTGTCCCCGTCTGACCCGACCCGAACCTAACCCGACTCAACTCCAACCCAATTTAACTCCGATCCCATCTTCACCTGCCCTGACCCGACTCAACCCGTCCTCACCCTACCCCAACCTGACCCCATCTTGATCCCGCCCTGAATTGATCTCAACCCTGCCTACCCGGTCTCGATCTCTTCTTTGTTACTTCTCAACTCAGCCCGACCCCTTCCAGATCCCAACCCTTCCTCGATCCCAGCCAGGTCTTACAACGATCCCGACCCCTATCGACCCCACTCCGACCCACTCTGACCCTTTCAATCCGATCATATCCCCAGCTCCCGATCTCGCCTGCCAGGTCTTACAACGATCCCGACCCCTATCGACCCCACTTCGACCCTTTCAATTCGATCTCATCCCCAACTCCCGATGTCGCCTGCCAAGTCTCACAACGATCCCGACCCCTAACGACCCCACTCCGACCCTTTCAATCCGATCTCATCCCCAACTCCCGATCTCGCCTGCCCCCTCGCCCAATTTGATCTACCCCACTTTAACCCACCTCCACTCGACCTCCTTGGCCCCCTCTGACCCACTCCGACCTGATCCCAATCTGTCCCAATCTCGACCTCGCCTCGACCCAATTTAAATTGTTCTCGTCACCGTCCCTCCCGACCCGAACCTAACCCGATCCCCACCCCGATTCAACTTGATCCCTCCATTGCTCCTGATCTCAACCCCGGTCCAATCGGCCTGGCCCTTCTTGACATCGATCCCAGCCCAGTCTTACAACGATCCCAATCCCCACCAACCCAATCCCAACCGACCCGACCTCGACTCTATCTCATCTCGAGCCCAATCTGACCTGGTCGGTCCCATCACATTCCGTCCCAACACATTCCTTAACTCATCGCAACACATTCCGATCTCGACCCCGCCCTGACCTGGTCGCGGTCCCATGACGGTGTGATCTGAGATAGTTAACCCTTAAAGTCAGTCGGTCTGACGGACTAAACGTTCAATTTCGAAGTCAGCAAGAATCGATCCCTCAAGAAACGAGAAGGATGGCCACCCCGTCACCAACTACGATCCCCACATAGCAGGAAACACTGTCATCGATAACGAAGCTCTCAAATTCCTGATCGAGAAAACGAAAGTCCAAGGGATAGAATCCACGGGAAAACAGATAGTGGAAGGGAAGGAAGAGGAGATTGTTATATGGAAATACCCAGAAGAAAAGATTGCAGAACTGGACGAGATGCACGAAAGACACGGAGTAGTGTTTAATTTTACGCGCCATGGGGCAGATCTCCAGCCAGCAGAGAGAGGAAGTGGATAATCGAAACAATTAAAAAAGAGTCAAAGCTCAAGCAGATCGGAAATATGTTCACGCTGCAGAATCTAGGCCGTAACAACATCATGGTGGTCTTCGTCCACGAAAGTCACGCACGTACAGCGGCCAAGATGCAATCCAGAAATTGTCATGGGTCGGTATGTCCCATTACTAAATGGAAGAAATTGTAAGCAAAGACAGAACCCAGTCTTTGCAGTCTCTTACAAACAGACCCTGCTGAAAGAGAAATTTTGGGTTCAATTTGACAACATTGAACCTGGTTTCCACGGTTTACTGGTCAATAGACTCGAAAGACAATACACAACAAACAAAATCCTCAAATGGGTTCTGCCAACGCCGGAATTCCTGGCCCCTCACTGCGGATCCATGACGGTGATCCTGGATGTTCAAACGGATGATCCCCCGGTGTTCCCACCAACCTCGACCTTCCAAATAGAAAACAGAATGGTGGAGGTAAGGATTTCGACCAAAACTTCACCGATTTGTTTTCGCTGCGGGGAACGAGGACATTTGGGAACTAATCCCACTTGCCCCAAATCCCCGAAGCAAGCAAAGGAAAGAAAGCTCTCGCCAAACGTATTGGTGGAAGTGGAGGATGCGCCCGACATCTGGTATGTAGCCGACTCCAGTTACGATGGGTGGGTATTTGATGATAATCTAGATGAACCGGACTGGATTTGGCACTTTGCAAACCAGACACCGTCCGTCAGGAAACCAGACATCTTCTCCCCCGCGGATAGTAGGTGGCAGAAGATGGCAACTCGGAAGGTAAAGGGAAATCCAACAAAGATCAATGCTAACCCTCTGACAAACTCGCATGTGATCAGGGAAGAAAAGGCCAGGGAAGATCTATTGTGGGATCTTGACACCATAGAAGAACAAATTGAGCAAGAGTATATCAAAAATCCGGCGACATTTAGAGAAGCCTTGAAACAAGCTGAACTCCGCACCTACATAACAAGAGACAGGTCCCAATCTGAAAACAAACGACCATTATACAGTACTAGTAACCTGCCTGAAAAGGAAATGGGCCAAAAGAAGAGAAAGGCAGAGGAAACTGGAGGAGGCAAGGAAGTAAAAATGGAAGAAAACATGAAAGGGCATGACACAATGGGGGAAGAGTTGATGGGAGGCGAAGCAAACAAGGAATCAAAAGGGAAGAGCAGTCCAGCAGAGGCTACCTCTGAAGAAGACGATCAAGCCAAGCGGTCTCTAGCTTGGCTCACAGAATATGTGGAAAGGGCCAAGAGAGAAAGAGAGCGCGTTTTAGATATCCATGTGGCCTGCCTGAAACACACAGAGAGGTCCCACGAGAATGGTAAGAAAGGCACTGTTGCGGGGATCAGCAAGTCGTCTAATCAGTACGAAATGCTCAGAAAGGAAAAAGCAGAAGAATTTTTCGAATACGCGGCCTTTCGATATGCAGAAAAGAAGAGGGCAAGTGATCAAGGGACAGAGGACAAGGATAAAACCATTCCCACAACAAAAGGGGAGTTTCAGGAGTTGCGACCCAAGATAAGGAAAGTAAGCAAAAACCAGAAAAGAAAAGAGTCGAACAAGGAACAGGTAGAAATGGAGGAAGAATCAGACCGTACTCTCCTGGAGAAGGAAGCGGCAATAGTGTTGTCACAGACAGAGAAACTGAAGAAATGGAACAAAGAATACACCCCAGAATTCACCACTATCACGCATATAGCAAGGGTCAAGCTCCGATGGAGGCCGAGTTGGGCAAAGCAGCCCGGAGAACCCTAAGGAACATCCGGGCTTATCGCAGCCAGATATGTGGCCAAGGCGCGAGAATGGCAGATTGCCACAGATGTATCCTTCAAAATCCCTCGCTTCGTGGAGAGGACAAAGGTGATCAAGGAGCTCAAGACGCAGGTAACAATGGAAACCCCACTGGGATTGTTCGAGACGATTGCTATGGATGAAAGCCAGATGGATATGTGCATGCAAGAGGACTGGGAGGGCTCACAAAAGAATGCTGGGGAGACGAACATGAATTCTCCAAGGGCCTTCTCACCTCTAATCACCAAAATGTCAGAATCAATTGTACTAATTTCTGGGATGTTTTGGAAACCTTGGAGGATGGTGGCTGAGGTCCCCTACAACATCCTGACAAATATAGGCACGTCGGCAGAACTGATGGCCACAACAGTTGCGCATATTGTCTCCACGAGGTTGCTAGAGGGAGATGAAGATCTGGAAGCAAGAGCATATTTTACTGATAGCGAGAGATTCTACAAAAGTGAAGCCTCTGACGGTGAGTCTTGGGATGGTGATGATGAAAAGGAAAGGCTCGGTCTGTTCTCTGAGTCAGAGAAAGATGATAGTGGGAAGGAAGGGCTGACTGGATCAGACACCCTAGGAGAGGGGTTACCTTCCCTTTCGGAGGACAGCGGGCTGAAGGTTTAGATATTTTGTATTTACTTTATGAATTTCTATAAAATAATACACATTCAGGAGACAATCGGTGAGGATGGGAGCGTGGAGAGTCCCCCCCCAGATACCCTTTTGCCTTTTGGCTCCCTAACCCGATGCAGCCACAACCATGGAAAGTTACAGGCTAAGAGCCAACAAGGTGGGAGGTCGCGTCGATTGGAGAGCTCAAGAACTGGTTATCAGGAGTTGGAATGTTAATGGGCTTGGGAATGTAATAGATAGGGAAGAGAAGTTGAATGATATCGTACCAGGATTGACAGTCGCCAAGAGGAAACTAGCAGATATTCTGTTGTTACAAGAAACTCACCTCACCTTCTCGATGGAACACAACAGAATATGTTCTTTCTTAGCAAGGAAGTTGGGAGGCTTGAAAGACGAAATATGGTCAGCAGACCCCGCCTCAAGTACAAAAGGAACTGCAATCCTAATCCCCCAAATCTTCTCGTCTATACACAGCAGGTGCAATCATCGACAAAAGAGCTGATTTGAGTGAAGGCAGATGGTGCCTTTTCCACCTTAAGTGGAAAGAAGAGGAATTTGTACTGATCAATGTTTACGCACCTAACTCCTCATCAGAAAGATCAACCTTCCTGCTAAACCTCAGAAACCTGATTCCACCAATGACCCCTTGCATCTTGGCGGGCGACTGGAATGCCACTGTGGATCCGGTCACAGACCGTGTATCCTAGTCCAACAGAGGCACTACCAATCCAAGAGTTGATGCTGGACCAGAACTTGGTCGATCCATTTAGAACTCTACACCCAGTCAAAACAGCATTCACGCTGGTCAAGAAAAATGGTGCACACCACACCGCCTTCTCACGAATATATTATTTCTTGGTGTCAGAAACACTGATGGGGACAGTAAAGGATGCAGAGATCTTACCCCTGGCCTCATACACAGGGCTGGATCACAAGCCAATTGAGTTGGTAGTGTGCTTTGACCAAGTAGTCAAAAGAGGGGCCAGCTTCCATAAACTCAACAATGCACTCTTGCTTAGTCAGACCTTTCAAAAGGAAATACATGATTATTGGGCAGGGCAGAAAGCAGCGCGGCTAAGCACGGAAACCCGGTGGGACTGGTTTCAAAAGAGCTACTCTACTCTCTCGTTAGAAGCTGCTAGAATCTCTAGGAAACTTGCCTCTAAGAGAAAGCAAAGGAGACAAACTTTGGAATTTGCCCTGCAAGTAGCTGAAACCAACCTGATTGAGAACCCCTCCTCACCACTTTATAATGAAATCTTTGAGAAGGCACGGGAGGAATTGGCAATGTGGAAATGGTGGGATTTGAAAGGGCTACAAATAAGAGTCAGAATGTGCGAATATGAACGCAGCGATTCAATAACTAAGCACTTCTTTGCCCGAATCAAGGCCAACTCAAGAGCTAATACGATTGAAGGCCTCAGATCTATTACAGCCCTAGAGATTCTGAGAACGGACAGTGAAGGAATGCTAGAGATAGCAAAGGATTTCTACAAAAACCTCTACCAGTTTAAAACCCCTACACCAATAGCACCCAGCACAAAAGAAGCAAGGAGAAAATTGATCCAGTACCTGAAGCAGACTATAACAACTGAACAAGCGGAAGAACTAGACAAACCTATCACAACCGAAGAATTGCACCAAGCCCTAACAGGAATGAATAATGGCAAGACACCAGGGATAGATGGACTGACGAAAGAGTTCTGGGAGAAATTATGGCCCCTTCTAAGATCGGATATGTTGAACTATTACAACGATTGCTGGACCAGAGGGGGACTAGGGAACTTACTCAGCAGCAGCGTGATCACACTACTGTATAAAAATGGCGACAAAGCAGACATTAAAAATTATAGACCAATCTCACTGCTAACACTCCCATATAAAATTCTAGCGAAGACCCTTTCCAACCGGATCACCAAAATAACAAACAAATGCTTTCACATTGACCAGACAGGTTTCATCCCGGGTCGATACATTCTAGACAACGTGCTAACATTGAATGAGGCAGTAAGGAAGAGTAGGGAAAGAAGAATAAATACAACCATATTGTTCTTTGGTTTTGAAAAAGCTTATGACCAAGTGAATTGGGATTTCATGGAAGCAAGTATGGAGAAAATGGGTGTAGGACCGAACTTGAGGAAATGGGTTCGTATACTTGACAGAGATGTAATCGGCTGTGTCCAAGTCAACGGACTGTTATCAAATCGTTATCCGATATCCCGCTCAGTCCGACAAGGATACCCGCCGGCCCCGTCGATCTTTCTGTTTGTAATGGAGGCCATTGCATCATTAACGCGCAAAGACCCATCAATCCACAGACTCCCTGTCCTCAACGCAGGCTCGGCTCACCGAATGGATTTCCCGACAGCTATCATGGTTGCAGACGACCTAAGCTGTCGGGAAATCCATTCGGTGAGTCGAGCCTGCGTTGAGGACAGGGAGTCTGTGGATTGATGGGTCTTTGCGCATAAATGATGCAATGGCCTCCATTACAAACAAAAAGATCGACGGGGCCAGCGGATATCCTTGTCGGACTGAGCGGGATATCGGATAACGATTTGATAACAGTCCGTTGACTTGGACACAGGCGATTACATCTCTGTAAAGTATACGAACCTATTTCCTGAAGTTCGGTCCTACACCCATTTTCTCCATACTTGCTTCCATGAAATCCCAATTCACTTGGTCATAAGCTTTTTCAAAACCAAAGAACAATATGGTTGTATTTATTTTTCTTTCCCTACTCTTCCTTACCGCCTCGTTCAATGTAAGCACGTTATCAGAGCAGCAGACTCATCCTTTAGGACATTGGCTAAGGCAATGGAAGCCTTCAGGCTGGCCTCTGAAATGAAGATTAACTGGGGGAAAACAATAGGTTGGTGGCTATCAGATGAGGAACCCCTCCAACTGCAAGGGGAGGAAGCAGCCATGACGTGGGAAAGGCCAGATGTACCCACCCGATACCTGGTATACTTATGACAAAGGAGGGCCTGGCATCCCAAATGGGCCAAAACATCTTGGCCAAACAAATCAACAAAATGGGGAGATGGGGCAATGTCTTCACCTCCCTTATCGGCAGAGCCCTGGCCATTAACACATCAGTCTTCTCAATGATGTAGTACATAGCATCCATCTGGACTGTTCTGGATAGCTCTATCAAAGAGCTGAATCGAAAAGCCAGATCCTATCTCTGGTCAGGAGACCCTAACAAAGAAAATGGCATACCCAAGATTGCCTGGCATTATGTCACAAGAAGTCCGCAGAGGGGAGGTCTAGGAATTATAGACCTTGGAACAGAGAAGAAAGCCCTACAGACCAACTGGATTATTAAACTCCTGATGAATCCCGACACCGCATGGAATAAACTAGCCTTGGATAGCATCAAAGCCTTGGCCCTGGTACCTTTGCCAGAAGACATGTCAGGGTTGTTCTGGGTAATGAATAAGGAATGGGTTATGACTACAGGACGAAGGAATCGAAGGAGGGATGAAGGACTAGAGTGTTACAGACCTCCTACTCCATACTGGTCAGCGCTACTCCGAATTTGGAGAAGAATAATGCCTAGCAAATATAATAGACCTAGATTCATACTAGTCAGAAAGCCACTCTTCGGGAATCAATGGGTAACAAATGAGAATGACAATCCCCTCCCCCTGGAACACAGATGGCTCTCCTGGGTCAAAAACGGCATATGGAACATCGCCCACCTGTGGAATGAGGAGAAAAAAGAATGGAAGACGGAACAAGAGATCAGCTCCCAACTGAAAGGATGCCATAAATGAGAACCTAATCTCCAATATATCCTCAATCTTATCCCACAAGAATGGAAGGCCGTATTGACCGAAGCTGCACCTTGGAAACCCGGAGAGTGGGGGTTTCTGGTACAAGAAACGACTCCTGCCAGAGCCTTTCAGTTCTCTCACATGCAACAAAATTCGCCAACTAAGGCTACCTTCCTCTCTTTTCCCGTTTCCTGGTCCGCTACCAGCATGCCGGCCATCGTCAACAGCAGAGTAGAATCAGAAGTCATAGACTTCTTCCTACTTCGAAAGGTGAGAGTCCTTGGTTCCTGGCCAAAATTAATCTTCAGACCTGACACAACGATTCATAACGTGGACTTTGACCCAGCCGAGTGGGCGTGGACGCCTGATAAAACTAAGAACATCAAATCCAAAATCCCAATTCATGAATATACAATCAAACTGGGATACAAATTGTTGCTCAGAACCAAAGACCCTGACCCCATCATCAAGAAAAGATGGCAGACTCTATTGGGACAGGAGGCAGACAAACTCACTCAGATCTAGTGGAAGAAATTCAAGTCTATCAGACCAATTAAAATTAGAAGCCTTCAATGGCTAATCGCCTATGCGGCACTACCGGTAAACCAATGGCTGCACATTAGACGAMAGGGTTCAGACCCCAAYAGTTCCGATCAGTGCRCGGTCTGCACAGAAGTAGTGGTAGAGGATATAGTACACTGTCTACTACACTGTAGGGAGGCAACMGACTAYTGGGCAAGAGCCTCGGCACTAYGGGACTCCCTATTCCCGACCCCTTTCCCTGAACAACCCATCCAACTTCTCCTGCTGACTAACATTCCTGAGCAGTTCCAGAAGGCAGAAAGAATTTGGTTCGGAATCATAAGGAAGGTGACGCTATGGATCATATGGAAGGAAAGATGCAGCARSACGATTGAAGGAGTRGCCAATTCACGYGAGAAGGTTTGGRCCGAGACAAAAACGATGATACAAGCTGAAATYCTCTGCAAAYGGCGGAGGATCAAACAATCATGGACAGAGGATGAGAACCAACAAAAGAAGGCAAGACTGAGCTTCAGCAGAACTTGGCTGGTAAATGGCAAAGTGGCGGACCTGAGAGAAGACCGCATCTGTTGGAAAGACTGGCACGACTCAAATCCAGGGAGGGGCTACCAGCAACAAACAACGGTGGGCGGGTAAAACACACGCTGACCAAACTGCCACAAGGGAGACCAATGGTTGCAGCAACGGAGAGACAGTTCAGAGAGGAACGAAAGTGGTTCACGACATACTGAAGGAAGATGGACACAGGCACCGTGAGTTGACAGGCTAAGTTGCTTCAGGGGACTTTAAGAAATGCTAGGAAAGGATTTGGACTTTGTGTTTCTGGAAAATAAAAATTATTTTTGAGGGTTTAGGGTTTAGGGTTTGGACAGAATTAGGGCTAACAGAGTTCAGAATCGCAGAGTTTTAATGTGGTTCACATGTGAGATTTACAGTTTAGACAAAATTGGCAGCTTTGGCAGCTCCTAGGACCTTTCTCGTTAGTCATGCTTTATACGGCAGGTTTTCGTAGTAGACCTGAGAGGAAAGGATGAAGCAGGGCAAGCTGACAGTCAATCCTCCACGATGTTGGAGCAATCAATGCTGGTCAGGGGTCCTTCGGCCAAACGGAAGGAAGCGTGGGTGAGTACTTATGATGTATCCTGTTATTCTGACTTGCCGGTGGAATAGGAACTGGACGGATGCTCCCCAGAATGGAAATGGAGCCAGGACCATAAGGGCCTGTTTTATTTAAAAAAAAAAAAAAAAAAAAAAAAAAAGTCTGTTAGCAAACGAGACCGTGCTGGAGATGGGGGTGGTGAGGAGCAATGCAGCCGTCTGCGTCCAAACACAGAAAGAGATAAGAGGAGGGTGGATTGAACATGATTTCGTAATAAGGGACGCAGGTGTTGAAGAAACTGTGATGTTCTTTGCACTGGAGCTGTGGGAGAGAAAGCTGTAGCAGCAAAAACTGCAGTAGGGGGAATTCCAGCTATGGAGACTGCTTTACAGAAAAGTTTTGAAAACTGCAACAGAGGAAGCTGTAGTAGGAAACGCAGCAGTGGAAACTGCAGTAGTACAAACTGCAGGAGTGGAAGCTGTAGCAATGGAAACTGCAGGAGCAGTTGATGAGCAAGCAGAGGCAGGACGGAAGTGTCATGGGGCCAAAGAAGAAAGTGGATGATAGATGGACCATCAAAGGATGCGTCAGAACCACATAGGGACGTGTCACATGCCTAGGATAGCGGCAACTGCAGGAGCGAATGTAGCAGCAGGTGGGGGAATGCCCCTCGAGAAAGCATGCGGCGCGTAAGTGTTGTTACCACAATTCAAAAGTCATGCGAATCGTTACAGACTTGTTCAAATCTGGTCAATTGCCCAGTGAACACACCAGCTATTTGATGGGGAGGAATGTTGGAGGTCACACTTGGATAACAAACTAAGGGGAAGTCCGAAGCAGCCGCTTATCAAAGAGGCTCATGTGAAGCAAGCCATTAGACAGACCCGTAGATGCATACCTAGACAGGTATACTACCTATCTGTCAT
>BFEA01000513.1:665370-676860 GCA_003427395.1 Chara braunii | reverse complement strand
TCAGGGAAGAGAAAGAAGGATGATGATGGTGATGATGTGAGGGCACATACCTGGTATTGGCGATGGTCTGCATTGCCGACACCTTCAAGTACTTCATGGGCAGGTGACGTCAACATTTGCATTGTCAATTAGTAGGCAGACACTAGCTGTGTAGGAGGTAGGCTGGACGTCGAGCGCCAAGTAGGGAGAAGGGCCTAGACACTCATGTTGGTGGTGATGAGAGCAAGCTCTCATTGGCATTGGTTTTAAGTGTTACGATTCTTCATTGGTGTTATATTGGTGCAACTCTGCTTTTTGGACACTGTGATACTATATGGCCTCAATGTGATTGTGCATTCTGGACATTGTCATCTTGCTATTGCTCATTTTCCTTGCAATTTGGTATCATAGTTGGTTCGAGCTGCATTTCATTGGTTCTTCGCAAAATAGCTGTTCCGTGCTTTGCACGAGGTGTGGGGCAATGATAAGGCTTGGGTGTTGAACTATTGGCGGCCCAGGGTCGTGTGGGCGCGCCAGGAAGCTATGTGGTGACATAGGGGGTGTACTCTGGATGGTGAGAGCTCGTTGATGTGGCATTTAAGCCGAGGTGCAACTACAATTCTGTTGTTTGTTGTGCCGAGGTAGAGATCGGTTACCATAAATGCACGTCAGGTTGCCAATGAGAAATTTGTGGTTGGGGGCAGCATTATGAGGTACGTTGCTCTCTTCCTTATCTACCCTCTTTGTTACCTCTTACCGTGAGGAAGTGAGTTCTGTCTTGCGAGTCCTCTCAATGTGAGGTGTCGCAAGCGCTCAACCTTGAGAGTCGACATTCTTCCTGGGCAGCAAGCTGGTGGGAGACGGGCGAAGCCTCTGAAGGGCCCTGGACGAAGCACTTGGGTCACAGTCACCATGCCAACCCGCTGGGACTAGCACACGCATGCTTCACCGCAAGTCCTTGGTTCTGCTGCTGCGCAATAGAGGTCATGAAGGGCATTCCAACCCTTTGAGAGGCGCTCACCGGACCATCTATAAATATTTCTGGCCCTAGACGGAAGCACTTGGGTCACAGTCACCATGCCAACCCGCTGGGACTAACACACGCATGCTTTGTCGCAATTCCTTGGTTATGCTGCTGCGCAATAGAGGTCATGCAGGGCATGCCAGCCCTTTGAGAGACACTCACCAGACCGTCTATAAATATCTATGGCGGGTTCCGGTGGTGAACCCTGGCTGTGATCGTCGTTTTGTCTGCGACGTTAAATAATTCCTGAGGACCTTGGGGGCTGCCTCTTGATCAGCCAAATCACACCGGATGTAAGGCTCGTTGCATGCAAGGGTAAATAAAGTGCAGGGGCTGGAAGTTTCGGCATAGACTTGGGGCACAGGGGTGGGTCGGATTGCACACCTTTAGACACGCCGTTCAACCAGATGCTTAGGGCGTTGACACAAAGTGACCACTCAAGAAGGATACAAGGAGAGGGGGGGGGTTCAGTTTCAGCAGTTTCGCTGTTGTACAAACTAGATAAACTGCCATCCAGCATACATCTCCACAGTTAAACTGTTTATTTTTTATTAGATAGTTGTACGTACTTGTTGACAACTGACAGACAACTGCAAATAGGATAATACCTTCCTTGCTATATTGCATTCTGTATCAAAGTAATTTAAAAATAGAACTAGTGTTAATTGTAGGATCTGACATTAGTTGTCATTGACCACTTGACTGTTTCCAGACTGACCGAAGATAGTCGTATATCATACTCGGTTGGGTGTGATGCTGAGGTAGGATTCTGTGTGGATTCTAGTTCAAATCACACACAGTAAAGCTCATGAATGATGCAAGAAGTAGTATGGAGGAACGATTAGTGGAACCCCTTTTACGTCGAACTGCTCTCAGTCGTCCGATCACTTTCCAAGGGTTAGCTCCAGGAGAGGAAAGGAGGCTGCGGAGGGAAGCTAGGGAGAGGGCGACATTAATGAGGGTTAGGTCAGCAGCAACTAGCTTAGAGGCCGCGATGACTACCGCCTCCAGCACGTCACAGGCCCTGTCCCAGGCCACTTCGTTAGGGATCAATCAGAGTGTTTCTCAGGTTTCCCTTAGTTAGACTGTTGGCTTGCAAGTTAGCCAACAGACTCAACTCACACCGAAGGATTATGAGATCCTTCAAGCAGAAGATCTTCTGATGAGCTGCAACGACAGTTGGGAGAGGCAGCAGAGAGAAGATGAAGAGCTATATTGAGAAAAGCTAGACTAGGGAGTAGGAGACAGGAGCTAAGTAGATTAGAGGCACTAGACGAGTCAACACTTGATCCTGCGTTGCAAGCGCTGCGTAATTCGTTCCTCTGTGTGGCAGAAACGCAGGTTTTTCAGCAGTAAGTGCTGGCTGAGCTAGTGGCAGGCCAGAGGCAAATTCTAGCTGCACTGCATGCTCCTCGTTCAATGATAAGGCAGCCTCAGTATGTTGTAGCTCCCCCTTCGGTTGCGGGTCCCTAAGTGACGTCGTCGCCGGTATGGCCCTCTTTCTCTCCTATGTTTGGCATGTCGCCTCCAGGTGGTTTAGTAGCAACTAGTGGTCCGGTCCTTAGAGCTTCTTCATGACCATTAATGAAGGTGGCAGCTACAGTGCCATCGCCAGGACAGCCTCACGTTAGCAGGCAGCAACCTATCTCAGTGGCTATGCAGCCACTGTAGCAATCGCCTGGGCCAATCCAACCCATGCAATGTATGCCCAAGATTCCCTTGCTAAGTCCTAAGCCCTTCTCTGCCGACAAGAAGGAAGAGGACCTGGATACCCGGGTGAGGACTGTGCCTACCTATGTGAGGCACAAGCTCACCAGGCCAGAGCAGGAAGTTCAGAACTTCGATGGTTAAATGGATTAGTGCAGCAGCAGGGTTATGTTCAAAACTTCGATGCCTGGGCCCAGGTTTAGACATTGGAAGACTGCGTACGGACTGTGTACAACAAGTGGCATGACCCTCAAGACCTCAAGAGGTTCAGAAAGCCACTGACGCGATTAACAATCTCTGTTTCAAAATATACACGACTGTACGCGAGGTCACATACGTCGTAGAACGTCTGATCGTAGTACCTAGTGTGCGCTATGACCCGTAGGTACTCCTCACAGACTATTTGAGATGTTTGCCAACAGATGTCAAGAATAAGCTGGTGGACGAGGCCCACATCGACCAACATAACTTCGCCTCTTTCAGCAAGAAAGCCTTAGACATAGAGGCTAAGCTTGGGTCCGCGCATCAGGGTCAGTCAGATGGTAGGAAGAAGAGTCTCCCCCAAGATTGGAAAAAGAAAGGTCAACGCATGTTAATTGACCATGATGGTCAGGCAACTGAGATTAGCGACTTCCCAGACTATGGGGATGAGACAGAGCAGGATGGGGCCAGCGAAACTTCGGATGGGGGAGTCGTGGCGCCAATCACGAAAAAGACTAGGGGGACCGGGAAGCAGAAGGTAGGCCGGTCCAAGGGTCATTGCGACCAAGGAACACCCGCATGGGTAAAACTTGGTTTAGATTACGAGGTGTGGAGAGACCGAGTTGCTAGGGGCACTTGTATGAACTGTGGCAACTATGGCAACGCGTCCAGAACTTGCCGAGGCAAGAAGGTCACAACGAAGGTATTCTCTCCAACGGTGGACGGCTTATCCTCGAACCCTGGCAGTGCTTCTGCGAACACTTCGCAGGGAAACACCTCGGCCAGTAGGAGTGTTAGCCGCTCTTACGCGTGCTGAAGTGGTAATGTTGCCTTCCCCACTTCAGACGTTGGTCAAGGTTAGTGACCCATCCATCGCCCCGCAGGCACATTTAGACCCACTGATGCTTTGTTCGAATGTTTGAGTCCCTAGAAGAGCTACAGACTGAGTGGTCAGGGAAGGACCCCAGAGGCTTTTGGGTGATGATTAGTAGAGGTCTTAGGGGTGAACATTTTGTGGTAGAGGTTGATGTAGGTGGCCGCAAAGTGGACGCCTTCGCAGACATAGGCTCTACACGAAACTTCATCAGTCGTGCTTGTGTGGATAGGTTGCGCTTAGGGGACCAAATGCAGCGGCTTAGCAGATCAGTAGCATCAACGCTTGCCAACAAGCACCGCATGGTTGTCGAGGACTATGTCAAGGACGTAGTCCGCACCTTCTCCTTTAGAGAAGGAAAGTGAGACATAAAATATCATTCCTTGTCAGCGACGAACTGCCATTTGACATGCAGCTAGGTATGTACAACCTCGAGGTCGCTCAACCTCAGTTCGATTGGTATAGAAAGGTAATGATCCACAATTTGCCCAGCGATAGAACCGTTAGACTGCAGAAGTTCAAAGCTAGCAGTCTAGTGGAAAACTATGGGTGCATGTGTGCATCTTCCTTCTATAACTATATAAGCAGAATATCGAGGAAGACATGTATCTAGTCTTTGTCTCTGAGAAAGGGGAGGTCGTAAAATCGCCCCTAGAGATGGAAGTAGTTGTTGCTCAATATCCATACCTTTTCGAGGAGCCCAGTGGTGTGGTGGAAAGGGAGGTGGTCCGTGCAATAGAGGCTGTCCTCGGTAGTAAGGTACCTAGAGGACAAATCTATAGGATGTCTCCTGCGGAGCTGGATGAGCTCCACCGCCAGCTCAAAGAGCTCACAGAGAAGGGATGGATTCAGCCTAATACGTCCTCTTACGGTGCGGCAGTCTTATTTGTTCCTAAGAAGGGAAGTACCTTAAGGATGTGCATTGGCCATAGGGGCCTCAATGCCATCATCATAAGGAACACCAAGGCCGTACCCCGCATCGACGACCTATTGGATAGAGTGCAGGGATGCCGGTACTTTACCAAGATAGATCTAAAGTCCAGATACCATCAAATTGTCATTAGACTTTAGGACCAACACAAAACCGTTGTCCAGACCAGGTACGGTCTGTACGAGTTTGTGGTGATGCCCTTTGGTTTATGCAATGCGCCTGGGACATTCCAACACGCAATGAATTGGATCTTTCATGAATACTTAGACATGTTTATCGTCATGTACGTCGATGATATTCTTATCTTCAGTAAGACTGTAGAGGAGCACCCTGAGCACGTGAATACAATGCTAGGTCTCCTAAGACAGCACCAATACAAGGTTAACTTGGAGAAATGCTAGTTCTGTCGCACCAAGATCTTGTACTTGCATCACGAGTTTTTTGGATGGATTGAGGCTGGATGATGCTAAAGTGGCCAGTATACGTGACTGGCCCAGACCTCAGACAGTTACAAAGGTCAAATCGTTTTGGGGGATGATGGGCTACTATCGTTTGTTTGTTAAGAACTATAGTACTATAGCTTCCCCATTAACAAATCTAACTCGCCTTGACACCCTTTGGGAGTGCACATAAGAGTGTGAGGCACCCTTCAAGAAATTGAAGTATGCCATGATACATTATGAAGTCCTTAAACTGCCTGATCTTGAGCAACCATTTGTAGTGACCACTGACGCCAACCAATATGGCATAGGCGTGGTCCTTGCGCAAAAGGAGGGGAAGAAGTGAAGGCCGCTTGAGTATACGAGTAAAAAAATGTCATCTCAGAAATTGGCCAGATCCACTTATGAGCGTGAGCTCTATGCCCTGTACCAAGCGCTGGTCCATTGGAGACATTATCTCCTTGGCAGATTCTTCTATTTGAGATCTGACCATGAAACCTTACGCTGGATCAAGACACAGCCTCTACACTCCGATGCCTTGAAACGATGGATACAAGTGATAGACATGTATGACTATCAACTTGATCCAATTAAGGGAGAGTATAACAAAGTGGTTGATGCACGCGTAGGGCAGACGCGTTAGTAACTGAGTTTGGCATATCAGAAGAGGTAACTCGATCGTTGGTGGAAGCCTATCAGGAAGATACAGTTATGCCCGAGATGATTCGCAAATTGGAGGCTAAGGATAAAACTACCTCCGATGAGTTTGTGTCGGTCAATGGCTTGCTGTTTCTTGAAAAGGCTGGGAATAAAAGATTGTGTGTTCCAGATGGAATGGTGAGAGTCTTTGCGTAGTTTATTTTTAGGGGAATGTCATGATGCAACTGGTCAATTCGGCTATAAAAAGACATCACCTAACCTAGTGCAGAGATTCTGGTGGCCCACTATGATGCAAGATGCAAAAAGGTGCATTGAAACCTGCCAGGTTTGCCAACGGGACAAACCTAGGACTCAGGCTCCGCTTGGGCTAATCAAGCCCTCGCCGATTCTTGAAGGTCCTGGTCAAAGTGTGTCCATGGACTTCATGGATACTCTTGTGACCAACAGGAGTGGAAAGAGACACATCTTTGTCATAGTTGACCGCTCTCCAAGTATGCAAGACTAATAGTTATGCCAGAGACCGCTAAAACTGACTACGTCATCAGGTTGTTTATGGATAACTGGGTACGAGACTTTTGTTTACCTAAGTCCATCATCAGTGACATAGTGACACGGATGTTCGATTCACAAGTGAACTGTGGCAAAACACAGCCCCACAGATGGGTACCAGACTGCAGATGATGTCAGGGAATCACCCTGAAGCAAATGGGCAGGCGGAGCAGATGAACAGAGTAGTGCAGCACCTACTAAGGCATTACATCAAGGCAAGTCATGATTACCTCTCGTCGCCAGCCTGTACAATAATGTTGTACACAACACTACTGGCATGGCTCCCAATCAACTGCACCTTGGTTGGAAGCCTAGAACCGCCTTAGATTTTCTGCTACCTGAGAGTCAACCATCTGCAGCACCTGGCAGCATAGACTTTCCTGTCAAGTATGAACAGATGCTGCAACAGGTTGTACAACACATTAGAAAAGCTCAAGATGCCACGGTGACATCTGAGAACAAGCACAGACGGCCATCTCAATTTCAGGTAGGAGAACGAGTCTGGGTTAAATCATCGTAGCTGGGACAGGAATTGGGAATCTCTAGAAAGCTAATGCCACAGTATTTCGGCCCATGGGAGGTCCTAGACATAATGGGGGATCAGATAGATGGACCTTCCTATGTGATTCGGATCCCACCTCACCTACGCACACGCCCAGTTTTTCAAGTCTCAAAGCTGACACCTTTCGCAGAGACTGCACAGTTTCCCTCCAGTCGGTCAATGCTGCCCCCAATCATGGATGGTGAAGTTGACATCGACGGAATCGTGAAGCATCGAATGATGCCATTGCCTAAACCGTCGGGCAAAGGCCGCTCTCCCAAGGCGAGAATGCAATATCGTGTCAGATTCAAACATCATCTGGATCCCAACGAAGATCGGTGGTTCACCAGAGAAGAACTCCTGCGAACAGCACCTCAAGTTATTGCAGGCTATGAAAGAGAACTCGAGGGGAAGATGCCTGCAGATTAGAAGACTTCTCAGAGGACTGTCGAAGTAAAGGAGGAGAGAATGCGAGGATCTGGGTCCTCGGCAGGCCCAAGGTGCCATGTTACAGAAGTGCCCGCCTTAAGTGAAGGTGGGCCTAACAAATCGCGGGAGGCCCTCTGCTGTAAATTTCGTATTTGGGGTCCAGGCAGTTGTGACGTGCCGGTTGGTTGAGGAAAACACAGGCCAAGCAGCAAAGACATTTCCACGGCCTTCCAGGCCTTTCCTGAAATGCAGACCCTGGGCAAGAATCGCAGCTTCATACACAGACAGTTGGGAGGCCCAACGGAACGAGGCCCAACAGCTGTAATAGAGGCACAGCCTCGTGGGGCCTACCGGAAGCTTTTGGAAGAGGCCCAGGCCAGCCAGGCCGCCGGGGCAGGCAGGTTCTTTCCATGTAGGAAAAAGCTCACTGCCTGGGCATTCATTCAGGCACTTGCCAAATGCCGCGACAATGCTGCTGGAGCGATTGCTAACGGGCTGCTTAGCGCTAAGGGCAAGGTGCTGCGCGCGTGCGGTCGTGCAGGAAGCAGGGCGCTGATGAGGGCAGCGCCATAGCCCAGCCTCCATAGCTGGCTAGGTCTTGGACTATAGTGAGGCGCATGGGTGGTCTTCGGGTGTACAGGGGGAAGACGTGGGTGTAAGTCAGGGAAGAGAAAGAAGGATGATGATGGTGATGATGTGAGGGCACATACCTGGTATTGGCGATGGTCTGCATTGCCGACACCTTCAAGTACTTCGTGGGCAGGTGACGTCAACATTTGCATTGTCAATTAGTAGGCAGACACTAGCTGTGTAGGAGGTAGGCTGGCCGTCGAGCGCCAAGTAGGGAGAAGGGCCTGGACACTCGTGTTGGTGGTGACGAGAGCAAGCTCTCATTGGCATTGGTTTTCAGTGTTACGATTCTTCATTGGTGTTATATTGGTGCAACTCTGCTTTCTGGACACTATGATACTATCTGGCTTTCAATGTGATTGTGCATTCTGGATATTGTCATCTCGCTATTGCTCATTTTCCTTGCATATTGCTGAGCGGCTTAAAGATTCTGCTGACGAATGTCATCAGCAAAGCGCGCTTTACCCCAATATGTTGTCAGATAAGAAATTTCTGGGGCAGCATTAGTTGTCATTTGAATACCAATAATTTGTTTATGAGGTGTACCATCTGAGAAACAGAAAGGGAGTCTGGGCCTAAATCAGTTGTCCATTGACGACGAGAAGGTGCTCAAATTACCATGTTCACGGCATTGCAACATGAATGCATGCGAGTATGGCGGAGGGTGTGAGCAGAGGCTTCATCAACAACTTTTGCTATATTATTCAGAATGTGGTCATGAGGAAGGTTGGTGTAGTGTGGTAAGGTTGGTATACAGAATGCGGTCATGAGCATAGGCTTCATGTTGCATACTCGTGAATACTTCAACAAGTATGGGCAGAACCAAAAATCAACTAGTATAGGATGAACATGTATGCAACGGAAGTCTGATAAATGGACTGACTCACATAGACTGAACTCACGCAAATATCACTCAACACACAAACAATCGTGAGATGGTGGGGTCTGAGCCAATCATAGACGATGCTCAGGCCCCGTACAACCATACACAGATGAAAGGTGGGAGGAGAGACGAAAGAGGTGGGAGATGTAGGCAGTGCCAGATGTCACCGAGATAGAATCCACTAGGTCACCGATATGGTAGTCCAAAATGTCATCGAACAAGATTAAATGTCGTGGACAATAAGTCACCAATGTCGGAGGTACAAAGTCCTATTGTAACCAGTGTCCAATCTGTGATGCCGCCGAGTATCAATCCCAACAATCTCCAAGTCTCGAATCCGGTAAGTACCACAGCCTCTTACCACCGAAGTCCAACGCTGATCTCTGTCCAACTCGTATCAAGTCTCCAATCTGAAGAAGGAGTCTGAAGAAGAAGAAGTCTGAAGAAGAAGAAGAAGAAGTCTGAAGAAGGAGAAGAAGAAGAGATGGCAGAGGAGGAGGAAGAGGTGAGGAGGAGGGGAGCCGGTGACTGTGGAGGGAGGAGAAAGATCCTCACCTCCGAGTGCCTGGCTCGCTGCAACCGACTGCAGGTCGAAGTCGACGATGGTCGCCGAGCTGCCGATAGGATGCTGCCTGGCTCCTCGCTCGTTGCTGTTGCGGCGCTAGCTGTGCTGCTGCGATACCTCCGAGCTGCTCTAAGAATAGCGCAGCGCTAACACTCCTCTGAACCGAAACGGACTGGCGCTCACTCAGCGGTCCAGTCGCTCGATAGTCCAAGTGAGGCCGGCTGGTCTCTAAGTACCGGTAGGGCAAAGGCCGGCCTCGATGCTGCGAGGCCTGGCCGTGACGTGAACCGTCAAGATCGATGGTTCAGATCAGACCGGCAGGCGGCAGCCTCAAGAGCGCCGCCAGGCCCATACGGTAATGTCGTTTGGGCCTGCCCGTCAGGTCTGGTCCGAAATGTGGCCTTTACGGCCTGCTGTACCCCAAGTCCGGGCCTTTAGGCCCTACTGTGTCCCCTTGGCCCTAAGTCGGGTCCAGTAGGACCCATGTGGCATCAAAGATGTAACACTTCATCAACAGTGTGAAGACAGAAGCCACAAAGAGATGATGGGTTTTTTAGGTCATGCACCACTTCATCAACACTCAGAAGGGTCCAACACCATTGGGCACCAACTTGTTGATAGAGCTGAGTGTCTTTCTCGCCAAGAGTAGTGATCACTCCCTGCAAAGGAGCTCTGAGGTACGATGAAGTAGTCGTTGTACTAGCGAATGGTTTGTGAGGAGGCCATTCATGAATGGTGCGAATTTTTGGAGGGAATGTTGCGAAGAGCTTTAGGGGATTTGTGAGCTTCAAGCACGGTAGTAAAGGTAAGGTAGGGTGTCACTGTGGGTGTAACCCCAATGGTGATTCCATATTGCATGGCTGTCAAGGACATCAGCAACGAATTTATGAGGGCAAGTATAAGTGGGAGTGTCCAAATGGGTAGAGAAATGGGACACATACCAATTCTTGCAGCAGATTGCCAAATTCTGTGGTGTTTTATCCACATGGACAATGGCAAAGTGCTGTTGACGATGGTGTAAGGAGGCATGTGTAGAACAAAGTGAACGTGGCTGGCTCACACGATTGGAGGACGAAGATGCATTGGATTGACAATGCGCGAGGATTGCGGCATGACCAGAAAGAAGTATCTCCAGAAGGTCTATCTACCACCTTTTCGTAATTCTCGATGTACTCCTCGCGTCCGATTGCCAGCAATTGGAGCACATCAGCAGTTTCCCCGTTCAAGCAATACTTAAGAGGCCTCTTGAAAGGTTTGGGAAGGCTATCATTGGAGATGATATCTATCACCTCAGAAAGCGCACTTCGCGAAACAAACGATAGGAATATAAGAGTTTTTCCAGTGCTGGGCCGGCAACTGGCCGGTTGAGCTAGCCCGGTCCAACCGGAGCCGGACCAGACCCGGGGGGGTGAACCGGAAAACCGGTTTTGAAAAAAAGTGCCCAAATATCTTTTTTTTTTCTTTTTTCTTGGGCATATTCCGACTGCGCTCTTCAAGAGCTGTCCAAATCCGCAATAAAATTTTTAAGGTACAACATTTTTCAGTGGGCTTCGAGAGGGGGGCAGGGGGTTATCATTGACATATACAGGCAACTACGGCTTCCTCAGGGACGGGTCAATTAAGCAAGTTCACTTATCCGACCCCCCCATCGCTGGAGCACTTCGTGGAATATGTCATTTGATATTGATACCCCACGAGCTGAACCAAATATGATGAGAGGAGGTCCTTGCCCGAAATTATAGCTCTTCCAGAGTATATTTCGACAGCAGAAAAGTTATGGTTCCAGCTTTCTGCTCATGGAGGCAGAGCGTTTTCTGTTTGTTGGTTCCTACATAAGGTGAGTTGTCAGTCCGGAAGTATCTTGTCTGGCAGTCTGTCCAGATACATGTAGTGGAGCAAGGTCCATTCGAGATAGATAGATAGAAGAATATGGGCCTCGCTGCACTACTCTCGAAATGTGCAAAACGAGAGTGAATCTTCCTCTAGAATTCGGAAAGATACACCGCCAAGATTTTTGTCTTTTGTGCATGTCGAGAGTAGTGCAGCAACGCCCTATATTTTAGGTCCATTCTTGGGA
>BFEA01000513.1:642122-665310 GCA_003427395.1 Chara braunii | reverse complement strand
GCAAAACGAGAGTGAATCTTCCGCTAGAATTCGGAAAGATACACCGCCAAGATTTTTGTCTTTTGTGCATGTCGAGAGTAGTGCAGCAACGCCCTGTATTTTAGGTCCATTCTTGGGATTGCACCTTGGACGGCTCTGAAATCACAATTCCAAAATACGAACCCATAACTCTTTTCCACAGATGGCAGGGACGTCGCAGAAGGATATAATCTCAGCAGAGTCGCAGCAGAAACGTAGTGTTACCCTCGTGGCTGAGTGTGAAAGAGTATCAAATGTTGCCAATGGTAACTCGTCCATTGAACCACAAGATGACATATTGGATTAGGGGCCTACCCGACCCACATCATAGGAAAAACGCATGGCTGTCTCCGCTGCTGATCTGCATGATCTGCATAGATCAGCGGCGGATATCGTCTGCCCGTTTTTCTTATAGAAATGGGGTCCTGGCCGATCTTTGCCGCTTATCTGCGACGATCGGCGGCCAAGATTGGCCACTTTCTGTACTTGAAAAATGTAGGCCTACAGGACCCGGTTTCGAAATTGCGGGGCAGGCCCCGCCAGAGGCCTTGGGAATACATACGCGCCGACAAAAAAAAAAATTTAGCCCCCAGCGAAAATGCGGCGGGGGCAACCGGGAGGGAACCGGCCCGGGCCACCGGCCGGTCCAACCGGAAGGACCGCGGATGGGGTAGGGGTCCCCGGTCCATCCGGCGACCAGCCCTGAGTTTTTCATGCCAGAACTCTTATTGTATACTGCTGATGGTGTGCATCCTGTCACTCATCGGGAGATGTTTCTTTGTTTGCCCCGGTTCTCTCTGTGCCTGCTCCAGGCGCCATTGCTGTCCCTTTACTCCACTGGGCAATGCCCACTCCTCTGTCCCCTGCAGACAGTCCAAATTCCAGCGAACAGTCACAAGACTATGTTTCATGCTTTACAGTCTTGGAGATTCACGACTCACCTTCAGAGCAGGGTGCAGTCCCCACTCAGGATGCATTCTCTAGCATCCCAGGGTTGGAAGATCATTTGGCTGACTTGCGAACTGCCACATAGGGCGTAGACTAAATGGATGATCTGCAAATATCCGCCCAGGGGACTGACTGCTCAGAGCATTCCAGACGTTGGACATGATCTGTATATTTTCCAAATTGTTGGCTTTACATCAACTGAAAGGATTTAACTATCTCAGAATCGCGGTCCCAGTACCAAGCCGCAGAGTCCTATAAGCCCAACCAATAGGACGTACAATAGGCCAGTAGGAGTCGTAAACAATATATGCAGAAATCGAAAACAAAGCAAACTGAATAAAACTGGACTGAGAACAGACAAATTTCAATCAGATAGCGATCACACTGGCGCAATGGCGCCCACACAAAGCTCAGAGATAAACGTAGCCAGGAACACGGTTCAGATTCAAACTTGTCTCGAACGGCTATGGCGCCCAGCGCCAGACAAAGATTCCCACTCGATCAACTGTGTCTCCAAGCAACTTGTTCGCACACACACCACTCTGGATCTCCCTGGATGTCTCGCACTCACACACACAACTCACTAACACAATCCCTATCTCTAACCTAAAGGCAGCTATGGCTGCCGTCTTCTCCCTCCTACTAACTGCTTAGCGGCTATGGCCGCGTCTTCCTCCTCTTAGCCCTCTTCTTCTTCAGGCACCCGCAGACCTTCGTACACAAGACGCTCCGACAGCGCTTCCGCACGGCTCACAGGCAGAATGAATGAATGGCGATGATGCCTCTTTATTTATACTTCAGATCGTTGTTGGTCTACCCTTGGACCCTGGGCCCGGGGTGCACACAGTCCCACTTGGTACTTGCTGATTATACAAAGTGCAACTGGGACTGGGTACCGCTGACTAGGCTAGGTAGGACTAGGACTGCCCTTTGCTGACTCAGCCGCGGATTGACTCCTAGGACCTACGAAGAGCCAGCCTACAGACTTCTAGAAGGTCGTGGACTTGACCTTTCAGAAGATGTAGCAGCTACGACCTACCCTACTGCTAAGACTCCTAAACACAGACCTATGGTGCAAGACCTGTCGACTGCACTGCATACAGCAGCTGAACATACGACTTTTGGGACACAGGTCACGGGTTCAAACACACGGGTCAACAGGGAACTGTACACGGGTGAAGGGGAGGTCTAGGGATCAAGCCCTGGGTACTGCATCTGCTACCGTAGAGGTGGCCTGGACTCAGAACAGACAAAACTTCACATGCCTGCCTGGAATCGAAAGCAAAGCAAACCAAATGAACTGAGTGGAGAACTGACTCAGAAATGAAAAATGCTCTCCCGCATGTCTGGGACCCACTCTCCAAGGCCCTGCAAATGAACTGTGTGGAGAACTGACTCAGAAATGAGAAAATACTCTCATGCATGTCTGGGACCCCACTCTCCGAGGCCCTCAGAAGCAGCTGAAGACCTTGGCAAAAGTCTGGGCAGACCAGGGAACCCCCTAGAACATGGTCTGGGCTCCTAAGCTCGGTCAGCATGCTGTAGAATCTTCCTTCATTGTTTCAGTCTTGCCAGATTGTGTCTATTGGCCATGATATCATCTCGAATAGGCCCTCAGAAGTTTCTCAAGAAGACACTTGAATGGGGACACTGTTAAGACACTCTTCCAGCGCAGGCAATCAGACTTATGAGTACTTCGACAAGTACAGGAAGTCATTGGCCAGACTGCCTCGACCTTGTTCATCTCTCTTATTTATCTTTCAGAAATTGAACAGCTGGCCTTTCAATATCCTCACATATTGTCAATCAAATGCATCCTCGTTATCTTGCCATGTGAGCCACCCATGCTCACTTTGCTCTGAACATGCTTCCTTCCACGATCTTCAATTGCACTTTCCGATTATGCTTGTGGACAGGAAAGTGGACTTTGTGAAGTTAGCTTGATTTGGAAATTCGCTGCCAGAATTCGTACTTGTTTCATATTTGCGACCATTTGACAGAGTCATGTATAGCTGCGATCCATTGCTAATGACCTTGGCAACCATGCAACATGGAATCTCCATTGGGGTTCATCCATACCGATGGATCACGTTATCTCTACTGTCTCTACTATCTCTACTGTTGAGAGGATTTCACCACTGCAGCCTTGGTCCATTTTCCATTCCCAGTCCTGGTTCCCAGTCCAGTGTCACATGTACGGAATTCACGAATTCCGATGTAGGCTAGTGTTCGTGGGTCGTGGTGCAAAGTGCACAAACTTTTGAAACCCTGGTTGGAAAGTGCACAGACTACCTAAACTGACTAACATTGGCAGGGTACTGGACCTTAACTGGTCTGGGAGTTCAAAGTACAAAAGTCCAGCTGTGGAATTTGTCAATACATTCACTTGCAGTATCATGCGGAAGCGCTGCTGCACTGCATCCTGGCTGGTAGTAGGAACAGCAGAGGGCGCCATGGCTGGGTTGAGAGCGAAGTAGATTGATACAGAGAGAGGTATTCAGGGAGATGAAACCTTGGAGAGTGAGAGAGAAAGAGAGAAGTAAAGTTGAAGGGAGAGAGCGACCATACCGGAGGGAGCTTGTGGGAAGCTATAGCCGCACCTCTTGCACAAAGATAATTCTCTGTAATTAAGTTGATTGGTGGTTACTTTCTTCGAGTTACATCCCACTTGTGCTTTTTTTTGGTGTGTGTGCATCTTCTTATGTGAGCATGGAGTGAAATTGTTGAGTATGGTTGGCCTCAAAGCAGATGGTACCACAGCGGACTCTCGTTCTCTGTTGCAAGTGGGTGCAAGTTCAAAAGAAGGTGAGCATGTTATAAGGCCAGTGGGAGAAGCTGGAAGGTGAAGCAGAGATTAGGGTAAGGCCGAAGGAGAAGAGGCCAGGAGTGGGGAAGACGACTCACCTGGGGGACATATCTCGGAGCGTGCAACCAAGGAGCTTCTTCATTGAGCTGTTGGAGTGATGCACCTTTTTCCCCTAGCGGATGTAGTCAATTTCACATAATTGCTTGCTGGTGTGGCTTCTTGGTGATACTGCTGGTCGTCATAGGTCTTAGGTCAGTTGGGAGGTCAGGATGTGATGTATGATGTAGATAGGTGGAGTCAGCAGTTTGAAGCTTAACCATATAGAGTAAATGCACAGACATGGGCACTTGTTAAACAACTTGTCTAGCCCAATTATCGTTACTGACCAGCATCCGGTGAAAGTTCCGTGAAACGCACTAGCACGAGCACTGACTGTTGTAAGTCTTGAGGGGGAGCGTTGACGCCGTCCAGCCACATTATCCAGTTTGTGGCATTAAATAAATCCAGAGGACTGTTCGGTCTGAGCTTAAAATGGCTGTTGGCTGGATACGGGTGTCCTTCACAACCCAGTAGTTTTTGTCAAGCATCGGTCAGTTACGAGGTGAAGTATGATGTAGATAGGTGGAGCCCACCTGTTGCAGCTTCAGATTGTGAAGTAACTGTGCAGGCATGAATGCTTGTTAAACAACCTCTCTAGCCTAATGATTGGTCTTGACCGGAGTGCAGTGAGCCGCACTAGCACGCATGCTGACTGCTCTGAGTTGAGGGAGAGCGTTGACCTTGTCCAGCCACGTCATCCAATTTGTGCCTTACATAAACTGTGAGCACTGTGAAGCTAGAGCTAAGAACCTGACGTAACTGCGATTCTTCATAGTTTTCACAGACCTACAGGACAGACTGTTGAAGAAGGAAGCTGTGTGGGAATGGGATAGACCTAAGAACCTGACCGACCTGCGATCCTTCATAGTTTTCACACCCCCACAGGACAGACTGTTGAAGAAGGAAGCAGTGCGAGAATGGGATACTGACTGAACCGCGTCCTTTCAGAAGTAAAACAGCATGCTGGTAGAGTATCCGGTATTGAAGATCGTAGACCATTCCCTACCTTTCCTAGTCACAATAAATGCTATAGGGTCCGTAATGCCAAATGACGATGTGAATAGGTAGCGCTTAGTAGAATTTATGGTTGAGTGTTAATCATCCAAGCAGTGATCTCTACCTGTGAGAGATGTACGCCTTGTATGAAGTACTCATGACATGGATGCACTGTCTACTAGGTAGACACTTCAAAGTGTATGCAGATCATGAGACCCTATTCTGGTTGAAAACACAGGCGAAGCTAAAGCCGAAGCTATCTAGTTGGGTGCAGGAGATAGATCAGTTCAATTTTAAGCTTAAGCCAACGAAGGGCAAGTACAACTAGGTGATTGATGTGCTATCCCGGAGAGCTGATGACTGCTGTTTTATAGTCACATACCTCAATATTGTGCAGGATCTGGAGCAGAAGATTGGCGAAGCATATCAGAAAGACCCCGTAAAGTCATTAACAGAGTGAAAAGTAATCCAAGATGTCCAAGAGTATAGGCCAACCAACTGACTGCTGTTCATGACCTCTAAAGGAGAGGAAAGATTTTCCATGCTGAATAATGAGCCAATCCGCAGCACCCTCATGGGAGAATTCCACGATCCTAACATGCATTTCGGTTGGCGAAAGACATATGCCAACTTGCTCCAATCCTTTTTGTGGGCAGGCAAGAAGTCTGACTGTATCAGATATATCAAAGGATGTGAAGCATTGGCAAGAAGAGTACCACACAGGCACGTTCAGGCTTGTTAAAACCATTGCCAAACGTTATGGTTGTGGTTGACAGGTTTAGCAAGTGCTGAGTTCATCGCCCTCCCTGCAAAAGCTAAAACAGAACTAGTCGTTGAGAAGTTCTTTGCTTGTCTTGTAACCATAGTATGTGATAGAGATGTCAGATTTACTAGCGAAGGCAGGCAACATGCTAACAGCTGATTAAAGAGTGTGAGTCCCAGTTGACTATGTAGTCTGGTAGGCACCCAAAAACCAATGGACGGACTGTACAGATGAACAAGCTGCTGCAACAGACGCTGCGTATGTATATTAGACCTGACCGGATTGATTGGGATATGACGCTGATACAGTTAGCAAGTGCTTATAACAATACAGTGCAGCTTTCAATGGCCAGAACACCATCAGGATTCCACAAAGTGTCGAGATCACCCAGACCTGTAGACAGTCTAAACTCAGATCAGATACAGAGACCGCCACCCCGATCTCGAGAACGCGTGCTGATGTATGAGAAAGATATCAAGAAAGTTACAGAGAGCACTAGACACCCTGCGTGAAATGGTAGAACAGGCTAACAAGCATTGCAGGCCATCATGGTTTGCACTAGGCGATTTAGTCTGGGTAAATTCTAAGGAGTTCGTACCTGAAGGAGATATCTCTCAAAAGTTGTTACCTTCATACAAAGGACCATGGAAGTTGTGGGACCTAAACCGCAAGTACACCGCCCAGGCAAACTGAAGTGGTGGCGCCAGCCAAAAGAAGAAAAGAAAAGAAAAAACGCTGCGCTGCGTTTTGGCCTGATGCACAGGGGGCATCCGCCTCAGCAACAAGATGTACAGGTGGTTCAATAGGCGGAGACAATGGACCATCGTGTGCTATATATGTCCTTGGACACCTGAGAACCTACCATGTGTTTCATGCATTCAAGTTGCTGCCTTGCATGCAGGATGACTTCTTCACCCAGATCAATGATCCCTCCTGGCATGGATGGTAATTATGATGTAGTTGTAGACCAAATTTTTGAGGAAGCACCACAGTGACCAGTGACGTCGGAGAGGAAGAAGGGGAAGACCGCAAATGCAGTACAAGTGTAGGTTCCCACAAGATGAGCTTGGTGAGACTGCTCCTAGACTAGTGTTGCATTATGGGCAACTCTCAGAAGCACTAGACTGGCAAAGAAAGTTGTGGCATTTCTTGGTGGACCTCGAAACCAGGCCAGTGGGAGTGGAAGGATTTCACTGCTGCAGCCTCACCCCCTGTCCCAGTTCCAATGCCAATTCCCAGTTCGGCATCGGTCCCATGTATACGTGGATTCTCAGGTATGTTAGTGTTAATAGGCCGTGGAGATTTATGATATGTACCCGTATGAGTTAGAAAAAGCTACAGAAGTCATGAAGCCCTTCATGTCAGTCGGGTTCTGTGAGCAGCGAAGTGCCGGGAAAGTTCGCAAACTTCCAGCAGTGACTAATTTCGGCAGGGCACCGGACCCATAGCCGGTATGGGAAGTTGGGAAGGCAAGTTGCAAGTACAAAAGTCCAGTCGTGGGGGTCCTCAGCATGTATTCACTTGCAGTATCATGTGGAACTGCTGGTGCGTTATTTTGGAATACTTGGATACGAACTGCATCCTGGCTGGTAGTAGGTAGTCGACGGTGCAGGGTGCCATAGCTAGGTTGAGAGCGAAGTAGATTGAAACAGAGAGAGGTGTGAAATCTTTGTGTGTATGTGCGTGTGTTTTTATGTATGTACAATATGCCATGACACGTTTACCTGCATCATGCATTTCTCCGATGAAAGATCACCGGCGCACCTTGTACTACGTAACTGTGCAGGTATGGTATACCTCAGGGCGTGGCAGGAAAGACATTTAACAGGGCAAATGGATAATTTCACGCTCTTCCTGGTTTCATTGCTCCCTGGCGACAAAGGCGCACAACACAGGCAGACGACAGCAACCAGCAGACAAGCCAAGTACCAAACCCAAACACTGAACGCTATGCCACACAAGCTCCAACGTTGAAAAACGTCGGCAGAACAAAAGGCATAACAAAAGGCACAACAAGGCACATAAACTAAAGAGCACACGGGGGAAGCAAAAAAAAAAAAGACAACATATAGGTTGGAGGGCACGGGGGAGGTGGGAGGGCAGAAACACACAAACACATAAGGCAGGGAAACGACAACAACCAGCGGACAAGGCAAGTACCGAAACGAAGAAAACTGGAAAAAATAAAAACTGATGATGATAGATTGTTTCGTCGGAGGGGCACCGACTCATCAGGAGGATGAACCCTCTACAATCTGTGGAATCTCTGTATGTCATTGTTTGGGTCATGAACCCTTCGACCCACGTTGAAGGCAGACTGTCCCCAAGCGAACATAGCAGCGGGCAGCAACCCTGCAGAGCACCAGGCAACACAATAGAGGCAACACGGCTGCTCAACACCAAAGACGACTGCAAGGAACAGCACGATGAGCAGAAGAACACTGTAGCAACCGTGTAGTGAAGCACAAGGCAACGCAAGCAAGGCAATCAAACTGCAAGGGACGACAGGCGAGCGGACAAGCAGCCCGGCAACCGTGCAGCGAAGCACAAGGCAACACCAAAGCAACAAAACACGGAAGGCACAACCAGCGGATGGGCGGCAAGGTAGTGGAGCAGCGAAGCGCAAGGCAACACCAACAACACAGCCACACCACACAGCGAACACAGCAACTTACAGAGAACCACATGCGAAGCAAGTGGGACATGCGGCAAGGCAGCGGCGGAGCGCAGACGGGGCAGTACACATCGCATCACCCCCTAAGAGTGCTGTAGGCACTTCAGACGAGGAATGACCGACTGTTTGGCACTACTTGATGGTGCTCAGCTGACACATGAAGAAGTAAGAAAAAATCAGAGGAAAGACAAACAACAAAGGGAAGATAGACATACAAAAATAAACTGATTGTAGCGATGTACCTTTCGATGTTCTGGGTTTAGTTTCATTCCTTTCCCATACTTGGGCCCTTGCTCCACTCCTCAGCAAATGTGCAAAATGTGAATGAATCTTCCGCTAGAACGTGGATAAATACAACCCCTTTCTTTTTTGTCTCGGTGACCAGGGTAGTGCAGCGAGACCTTGGTGAGTGGCTTTCTTATTTTTCAACTTTCTTGGGCAAGTCATTGGACGCGCCACATTCTTGGCTGTCAGGAGCACCACTTTCTTGGCTGTCAGAAGCGCCTTCGTGCATGGAGAGAGAGAGAGAGAGAGAGAGAGAGAGAGAGAGAGAGAGAGAGAGNAGAGAGAGAGAGAGAGAGAGAGAGAGAGAGAGAGAGAGAGAGAGAGAGAGCCCTGCAACGCGTGTCAGTGACCTGGAGGGAAGTGTTTTGCTTGAAGAAGAGCATAGGGGGCACACACACATACACACACACACACACACAGAGAGAGAGAGAGAGAGAGAGAGAGAGAGAGAGAGAGAGAGAGAGAGAGAGAGAGAGAGAGCGAGAGAGAGAGAGAGCGAGAGAGAGAGAGGGAGAGAGAGAGAGAGAGCACGGGCCTGTCCCGTTCACTAGGGCAAGAACGGAGCAGGTGTGGACCTTCAGGGGGAAAAAAAAGAAAAGGTTATATTCAAAGACAACAAATTTCTCTTCGTGAAATTCAAATATAAGTTATATAACGCATATGCATATTATTCGAATAGAACGCATATGCGTTATGTTCAAAGTGCCCTTATATTCGAAGAAAAGGGTCTAACTTCCAAAAACTAGTTTTGTTGGAAAACCCGAATACAACGCGTATGCGTTATGTGCGGGGAAAATGGTAGTTGTGAAAGGGCCCTCCTGCCTAAGTGACTATTAGGTTAAAAAATCATGATAATTCATTTAGCTATTATTAGCCAATATGCTATTTTAATTAAACCCCTGATTTTCTTACTACATTAGGAGGTTTTGAGTGTCCCGATTAGAATACAGAGATTGTGAGACTCGTAGGCTCTATGAAAGATGGCCACTAAAGCCTCCATACTATTGGCAAGAAAGCACGCGCTCAGACGGGTATTGCTATTGCCTTGTTTCGAAGGATGGGATAGTAGTAAAGACAGGCGAGGCGCACTAGGTGTGTTCGTTCGAGCCTGCTGGCTCGACTATCATCCTGTTCAGTGCATGAGGAAGAGCAAGTGGCTTCTGTAGGTGTTAGGCACGGGTTATTCAGGGCGAGTGGCTATGGCATGCAGAAAAGGGTTAGAGATCTATAAGCCAGACTGTTGGATGCTCTTAACCGGTTGGTCTCTAGTAACGAGGGAAGGCCCTTGGATTACGATTATCCAAAAATTCGACGACAATGAGGCGAAATTAAAGATTAACCTATAGAAAAGGAGATGAGAAGGGACCCGACGTTGCAGGCAGTTGTCTCAGAGGCCAAGAACCAAGTCAAGCGAAGGTGCAGAAGGGATGGAGTCACAACTAAGGTTCAAGTGACGATCTCGTATCACAAGATTGAGACCTCTACAGGAACCACGGAGTGGGAGCAGCAACGTTTGGACCGTGACTATGAGGCCGAGTCAGAGGCCTGTGGTGTAGAGAGTCAGTCTTGGCATGGTCTGGAGCAGTGGCGATGGAACCACCCACCCGCTGGGCCAGTGGAGGATGGCCCAGAGGCCAGCTCGCGACGGCGATAAGACTAAGACCACGAGGCAGTTACGAGAAGCGATCGAGTGTCACAGTCAAGTGAAGCAGCGTCGAGCATGTGGACAACATACGAGGGAGTGTGTGTGTCAATTGATGTTGGACTTCGTGTGTCAGGTCAGTGAAGAGAGTGCGTAGACGCGGCTATTGAGATCGTCCCAGTTCTTAACGGGATCAATTATCTGTGATGAGGGCGTTGAGACCGCAAGGCGGTTACGAGAAACAACCGAGTGTCACAGTCAGATGAATCAGGGACGACCGCGTGGATAACATACGAGGGAGTGTATGTCAATTACTGTAGGACTGTGTGATAGGTCAGTGAAGAAAGTGCGTACACGCGACTATTGAGATCTTCCAACTTCTTGGCGGGGTCAACTCTTTGTGATGAGGGCGTTGAGACGCATGGGACAAGTACGGATTACCAGGGATGGTGGACACTCAGCTGCATCAGATGGTAGCAAAAAGCACAAAGTACGCGAAGTCTAAAGAGTGTGTGTTCTTCGTGGCAAAGACTCGTTGTTGACGTCACAAGCTCCCATGCATGGTTATGTTATCTTCTATCGCTAAGGTAGCGAAGTTGGGTGCGAACGCATAAAGAAGCTTATGTGTGAGGACAAAAGTTGAACTTTGGGTGAGATTTTCACGAGAAGTGTTTGTGTACTTTATGGTTGACGACGCCTACTTCTTGGTGATCTCAGCTCATGGTGAGAGAACTGAAGTCGAAACGGCGAGGTTGTTATAGGCAGCAAACGTGTGGTGCTAGCGGTGTGTGAGAGTGAGCACGTGGCTACATTGAGCTTTAGTGCAGATTCGAGCAGGAGAAGTTAGACATACTGAGAGATCTTCATCACTCTCTAGTGAAGAAAATGGACAAGCAGATGATGTGGACGGAGCAGTCTCCTTGCTTCTATCTGACGTGTGAGAAACTTGTGTAAATCTCTTATGGGAAACGAACACCTATTTTTTATGAGGGATGTTGCCGGCGCTAATGCAGAGACCTCGTTGCCTACTGTGTATACTGGCCTTGATACGATCTAGCTATGAACAGTAAGGAGATGGAGGGGAAATGGGCGGCGCAAGGTACTATCGAGGTGCGAGAGTTAAGCGAAGTCAAATTTGCCTATGAGTAATGATGGGTGCTAATGACTGATACGGAACACTAACTACAAATGATGAGCACTCATGACACGAATGGCTATTGAATGCAGTTTACAATTGGGCGGGTTGCGTCAACAGGTAGTCTGCTAGTAACTCGTTGCGATCGCAGTCCACAGTGTGACCATTTCCACTATTGAAAGAACTTGTCATTTCCAAGAGGCCTTTTGCGAGGGATCGACCGACTGTAAGTTGAATAGATTGGGCAATCGGGGTACTGACGAGGAGAGACAGAGAAGAGTGGTCAGCTTCTTGCGAGAATGCTCACTCTTTTATGCTAGCAGATTGTAGTTGACGTCAATTGTGCAAAGCATCTTCGTCGCCATTCGTTTCTACGTGCTATCCAACTACAAGACTTCACCATTATCAATTTTTTTTTTACTAATGCTTGAGTTATTGATGATGAGTGTAAGCTACAAATTGATTTCTCATCAAGATAATCACGTAAGAGGAAGATCGACATTATTTAGCTTCCAAGTGACTGTGAGAGTGTGATTACTCACTCTAAGGGTTCCACTTTGACGTTTCAGGCACCTCATTACTCTTCAAATCTGGAGAACAGTCGGGCGTGGTATGTGGTTTGGTCAGTGCGGCGACAATTAGTATTTGCTCATGGTTAAATCATTCGAGTGGACTCGGAGAGGCAGATTGTTCATGATCAGTGATTGACGGGGAAAAAATTGAGGAGAGATTAATTAGACTGGTCCCATAAGTGTGATTGGTTACACTTAGTCAAGTCTGAAGTATACAACTCTTTGACGAAGCTGATTAAAGGTAAGGTTATCACCCCCCCTCACCTACCTTTTTTTGTGTGAGAGTAGAAAAAAGAAAAAGTGGATGTATAGACCTTCTGGTCGGTGTTATGTTTTTAACTTTCATGCTTCTTTATTGGATTGACGGTTCGGAGGGGAATAGTCTTGAGAAAAATAGCATATATTCTTGCTAAATTATTGATTGGTGGCGATCAAATGAACCTCCATGTCTGAACGAGGGCATGAAATATTAATATTGGACTTGCACTTGTGATCCAAACGATATAGTGTTCTCAATATCGCTCTCAGAGTTAAGAATGTAGTCGATAAAGTTTAAAATTGTAGTGTGATTTTTAAACTACACCTATGATTTCGGGCCATCGCAAGCGAGTTCTTCGACCTAGGGAAAATTTCACAAATGATCTTATAATCTTTGACTATTACATATGAGTTTTTCTTTCTGCGACAGAACTTAGAATCACCTCAAAAGTTGTGAAAATAATGAACGCGTCTTTTTTTTCCTAAAAGATGAGGTTGAACACATTTCTAATTCACCGTGCCCCACCGTTTAGGCATACTTGATAAGAAGGGAAGGGCGATAAGCGATCTTGGTGTCCAAGATCCGTGCTAATCTTGGTAATCTTGCTGCAAAGGCGAGTTTATATCTATTGATATTAAATTGTCCCCTTGTCATGTTTCGTTTAACTTTGTCTATTATCAACCGTAAAGTTTTATCATTATAGAGGATAATCAGCGATCACGAAAATATAAGTTGTTCAACTTTTTGCACTTTATATGGTTATTAGAGTGATAGTACATGCAAATGTGAGATGCTTAGCTTTTTGCACTTTACATAGTTATTAGAGTGAAACTGGATGCAGCCTCTTCCTGATCATTGCTAAACGAATATGTTGTTTGTGCTACATGCTACGCAACATTTTTCGGTGAGCTTTGTATTATTTAGCAGCCCATGTGCTGTATACATTCAGTGACAGCTTCCAATACACTGTGCAATGTACGGAGAGGTTTAGTTTGACCATTGTTTGTGATAGATATTGTTTTAAATTGTTTTCTGTGTACGGTGCGGACGGGAACTGCTTTAACCTTTCACGCGTGCCCTGTGTAGTCTACGATCTAGGCATGTTGCCAATTGCCCGACATACGACCTGTAAATAAGAATCACAATTTTATTTCAGTTAATCTGTTGCATCAACTTATACCTATTTGAACATTGATCTTATAGGTAATTGAGAAGCTAATTGGGGAACGCGCACTTCCCCATTTTTGACACTCGAAAGGAGGCATAGCTTCTTCTCTTGATTGAGCGACCAAATTTCTCCGTATAGTAAATGAGCGGAAATAACATTAAGTTGAGGTATTGTTTCATATCATGACTTTACGAGCTACTTTGGGCGTATCAGCACCGGATATCCTAGGACCTAGGACAAACACTCATCATCTAGTAACCCGTGTAATATGTAAGTTGAAAACACTTTTAGCAGCACTCTGTGTACTACTCGAACGAGAGATACAACCATTGGCAGTATTTTATGTGCTTCATAATTAGGGATACCATATCCAACAGTACCGAGTGTATTATTCGAGCATAGCTCACTACTAATACTACTCGGTGCATAATTTAGACGATCCAACGATATCCAGTGTGTTGTAGTAGCCGAGTTCAGCACTTACGATATTACGAAAATTATCCGAGCTAGTCGGGTTTAGTACTGAGTACGGACATAGGGTGTTCATAAGAAAGTTACTCAAAAACTTCCTTGTGCCGTATGAAAGTGAGACTTGTGTAAATCAAATCGAGACAACACCTCTTTGAACTATAAGCAAAGATTATTTGATCATGTACGATTTGTTTATAGCATTATCAGTTTGAATTTATACATTCAACAACATCATTACCATCGGACATCAACGAATCGTCTTGTACTCAACATCACTGTTGCTATTAGTCTCGAGATAGAGCTCAAGAAGGTTCAAGAATCGTTTCACAAGCTCGATCGACTTCTTACTGATTGTAAAAGAGGGAATTATCGCATACCTCAGTATCAGAGGTCAATAAACATAACTAATTATCATTAAGTTATTACCAGTATATTCTCTGATCAGTGTCAATTAATATGTGCTATCATTAAAGGTATTCGGTCAGTGGGATATTAATTAACATTTTTTTGATCATTTCCTACTCGAGATCAACCATCATTCAGAACAGTTCCTATACATCACTTCAGCACATGAGTATCATTACGTCAGATTGGCTTAACCAGTCTCAACAAAATTACTTCCAATGATGTTTTTCGACACGAATATGCCAATGCAGTTGGTTTCAGACAAGAAGATTTGTTTATCTTCATGGTCCTCACTGAGTTTGCAGAAGGTGGTATTTATGACTTGAGGATTTATGTGAAAAAGGGGAAGGAGGGTCGTAAGCATTTTGACTCAGTTTGGGTTAAAACAGCCTGGTATGTTGAAGAGAGGAGAACTTAAAGATGGTGCAAAACTGATTCATAGCTATGATCTTAAGTTATACACTGACTATCCTAGGCTCTCAGTCCCTTCTATCTCATAGATGACTCTTGCTGGGTGAATTGGTTGACTTGGCCAAAAGGTATATCTCACCGATAGAGACTGAATATGAGGCGGTGATTGAGTCATCAAGGTTCGTCCATCTTCGACGAAGGATCTTCTCCATGTCATATCTTCCTACTTTATGAGAGGAGTTATGTGCTATGCTTGATTTTAAAAATTTTTGTCTTTGATGAACCTACTCGGAACGTAATGGATTTAGGTCGCGCTACATCTCTAAGCCGTAATCTTAGGAGGCACGTAGATATGGCTTAAAGCACACGAGACACACGATTAAATGAGAGATTGAGGATGAGACTTGAGGGGGAGAGTGAGGACTCTTGATGAGTGTTGGCCATGTCTTTTGATCTGTACATTTTGAGATTATTTTGAGTTTTTACCTTCCCTCATTCATCTTGTCTTTGCCTTGAGTTGGTCAGTCATGATTCGTCTTGATTGGAATTTGTTTGATGTTATGCTCTTTGTTGATCTTGTTACAGTTCTTAAATTTCTAAACTTATAATCACAATGTGATATGCATTTTATTTTAATTTAATAACTGCATGTGTCCGAATCATAATCAAAGTTCCCCCTCCCCCCCTTTTAAACCACCACTACCTCCCAACCTGTTTTTGCCCACCCTGATTTTCACTGCACACCGAGTTTGGCCGAGGCAGGGCAGTTTCATCGAAGAAAGAAGAAGGGGAAAAAAAAAAAAACGAAAAAGAAAAAAAAGAGACTTCCCTAAAGCCTTGAGAACCGCCAGATACATTCGTCCAAGCACTTGTGTGACTGTGCCATTAGTGAGGGCGTGTATGGGAGAAAACAAAGAAGCAAAAAAAAAAAAGAGGAATCCCTTTTCCTGTGATTGAGGGCAGATACATGATGCTACAGCAGTGAGACAGTTACGTGCCACCCGTGAAACACGCCCTACTTGGCTAGCAGGGCACTACAAGGATTTGAAAAGAAAAAGAAAAAGAAAAACGACCTGCAATCCCTTTTTCGACATAGTGGCCACATACATTCGTCCAAGCACTGGTATAACTTCCACCCTCGTGAGGGCCTTTCTCGACATCCTTGGAGTGGGGACTACTCGTTTTTTTTCTTTTTTTTTTTTCTTTTTTTTTCTTTTTTTTTCGTCGGCCTCCAACCCTGCCCCGAGCCCCGTGTTTTCAGGAATAGGCTACTAGATGGACTTTGCGTTTGCCTGGGAAAGGTAGTGGTGGTTTAACCCGGGGTGTTGTAAAGGCCAAGGACCAGACCGCGGTGATTGCTAGTAGCGACAGCCAATGGTTGTCCTGACAGGATAGGGCCCCTACCCTGGCCATCCCCACGTTAATATTCCCATCGCACCCCCTGTCCCTACTACCCTACCTCAGTGTGACCAACACTGAGGACCATCACCCTATCAGTATTGAGGGCAACTTGGATCAGGCAGTAGTGACGAGCACCAAGGTTTGGCCAACCTCCCAGCCCTGATGGAAGTGGAAGCGGACGAACCTTGTCGTACGTGAACGTCGATTGCTAGACTCATGCAATCTTCTACAGGCCCAATTCAAAGAGTCTACCCAGTAGGATCACCTAAGCAAGGCAGGCTACCGCCTGTGGACACATCCTACTGTCCTTCCCCTAGCTTACTCAAGGTTAGGCGGAGCTCAGACTAGCCCGAGCGACTTATATCCCTACCCCTACCGTAGAGCTAAGCTATGCGTGAGTAGACCCCATCTTATACCTAATAGACCCCCCTAGCCCAATATCGTAATTTGTGTGTATGTGTGTATGCCAAGAGGCTAAGCCCATAGAGCCAGTACCTTGCCCAACTTGAAAACGTTGACGTGGTCGTTAACACGCCGTGTTGGGCGGGGTACCCACCAACGTGCGACCGGTAGTCCCAAAAAAACAGGCAAAAAAAAAACAAAAAAAAACGATCAAAATGAAAAGCAACGAACGAAAAAGAAATGTGCGAGGTGGGAGAGGGGAAGGGGGCGAAAAAAGAGAGAGAGAGAGAGAGAGAGAGAGAGAGAGAGAGAGAGAGAGAGAGAGAGAGAGAGAGAGAGAGGGCGTTCATTCAATCACTAAAGAAAATGAAGCATCTGTGGGCGTATCAGCCCACATTCCAGTGGGAAGTTCATTCTCATGTTGTACATTTCGAGAGTTGTGTGTGTGTGGGGGGGGGAATGTGCAATGTTCGACGCTGAGTTTGGCGCACCAAACTCGACGTCATACTCTCTGACGCCTTTTCTCTCTCTCTCTTTCTCTCTCTTTCTCTCTCTTTGAAGTTCTCACGAGAATGAATCTCTCTTTATCGAGGAAGATTCATTCTCGTTGGGTATGCTTGATTTCCTTTGTTTGTTTTTTTTTTTTTTTTTTTTTGCAGGATGTTGTATGTTTTTTTTGTTTTTTTTTTCTATTTTTTCTTTTTTCATTGTGTCCTACCGGTTGTCCGAGGCTCGCCAATAAAGTCGGAGGCTGGCTACAGGTAGCCTGAACCACGGGCCTTTACAACCGGTAGGTACTGGTGGTCCTGTAGGCTGCAGCTTCTGATGCAAGGGACGCTGGGCCCGTTTCCCAGCCTGCAGTGGAATTATCTTTTTAGAATTTCAAAAAAAACAAAAAAAAGGTCCCGGAAGGTCCAAGCCAAGCCCCCGAAGAAGGCAGGAGCGGACAACTTTCTCCCCAAAGTTCACCTGTGAAAGGCAGTCGTGTGCTTTTTTCTTTTTAATTATTTTTTAATTATTTTTATTATTTTTAATATATAGTGTGCTTTTTTTCCCCCTTCTCTTATCTTTTTCTAAAGAATCTAAACTTACTTTTTTTTTCTTTTTTTTAACCACTAGTACCTTTGTCGGTTCGAAAATACTCGGCCTCCGACCTTTCAGGAGGCCGAAACGAAACGACGGCCGCCGATCAGATTTATCAACGGCGGGCTGGGCCTCCTGAAAGTTCGGAAGTAGACCAGTACTTGTGAACATCTGGGGATGGTGACACTTGGTAGAGTGATAAGAGCATCTCCCTCAAGTGGTCCCTCGGGTGAAGGGCCCGTCTATAGGTGGCGAGCTGCACCTGCTGGGAACCGGGAGGATCCAGCATCCCAAATATTACAACACACTGTTCAGTTCCCTGGAAATGGGGTCCAGTGTCCTGGTGTTTTTTTTTTTTTGCAGAATAGCCCCTGCGTAAGCCTTCCCGGTTATTATGGTACTGTCCTGGGTACTGGTTGCGGTCCTTCGTACTGCTGAAGGGCCTGGTTGTTCGCACTATGTTTATTGCTGAATTCCTCCTTCCTCCCTCCTCTTCTGGCACCTCCATGTGATACAGCTCCTCTGCGGAAGGGCATGTGTGTTGTTCAGAAGGGCCCGTCTGTGTATTGCTGAATTCCACCTCTGCTCCTCTGCTGAAGGGCCCATCTGTTGTTCAGACGACGCAGCTCCCGCTGTAAGTATGGCCATGGAATTCTTTTTTGCATTCATTAATATCATTATCAATTTTTCACCAAGCAGTCTGGAATATCGAGGTAATTGAATTGGTCGGGCTTAAAAGAATTAGCCTTAAAAAAAAAAAAAAAAAAAAAAAAAAAAAAAAAAAAAAAAAAAAAAAAAAAAAGAATCGTTTGTAACAATTCGTTCAAAGCATTTTTTTTCCATTTTTTAATAACGCGGCACCTTGCCAATATGTTGTGCTGTCCTTTGGGACATCCGTTAAAATTGGAACGATACAGAGAAGGACAAGAATGGTCATCCCTTCCCAGACTGTGATGATATAATATACTCCTTCTCTTCTGTAAAAAAAGAAAAAAAAGAAGAAAAAAAAAAAGAAAGAACGGTCGGCATATAGCGACTGATCCTTGGTAGAGTTTAAATTCTGAACTAGAACACAACCATCATGTGTGGGGGTGTAGCTCAGATGGTAGAGCGCTCGCTTAGCATGCGAGAGGCACCGGGATCGATACCCGGCACCTCCATGTGACCTCTCATAACTCAACAGGTATACTGGAGCATTGTAGTTCGAAAACTGGAATCCTTAGGTCGCTGGTTCGAAGCAGGCTGGTCACCTTAGGTCGCTGGTTCGAAGCAGGCTGGTCACCTGGTGAGAGCAACAGTTGTTTCTAAGACACCACTGCGACCTTTTTTCGTTTTTCTTTTGTTTGCTGAGGGAGGAAGGCAATCCCATGGCGAACCAGGGGGGGCTGCCTTGACAACCTATGGGTCCGGGGATAGTCTAGGAGGCGAGAACAGGTCAGCTATGGCAGACGTTGGTTAGGATGGCATTGTCTCTGAGATGTAATGTCCTGGTACAGGGGAGCTAGGATTTGTTTTAGGATTACGAGGCCAGAATTGCTGATATAACGTAGTCTTCTATATTTTTTTTTATATACTAATCATCATCATCATTAGTACGATCACAGTTTACATACAATCAGGGGCTCGTTCGACACTCCTTGGGGCGTCCTCGGGGCCGAAAGGAAGTTTCCTTGGGGGTTGGGGGTTTTCAAGGAAATTCCCGCCATCGTTCCACCTGTCCTTCCTCCGAACGATGTCAGACAAGACAAGATAGATAGTACATAAACTCTAAGCGACTTTTTTTTTTTTTTTTTTTTTTAAAGCATTTAAGCGACTTTCAACTGGTTAGGATAACATCATCATAAGTGATAATTCACGGAATTATCCATAACAAAAGGACTGCTAAAGCGCTGGGACACTCAATCCCCAGCTCATCAGGCATACTAACAAACCATGCTTACACTATCGTTGTTTTTGACATTGTATTATACAGGGACGCTTGACCCGATTTCCAGCAGGTGCTGCTCCCCACCAATAGATGGAGCCTCCCCGACGATACTAGTGGTGTCTGCTCCTATCAGCACCCCTAGTAGATGATCGGGTTGTTTTGGTTTAAAATTAAAAAAAAAAAAAAAAAAATCAAATGTGTTTGGGGCCTTCAGCCCATAGGGTGCCGCCACGATCCAGATTCTCGGTTGTAACGTCTCTCTACCCATGTGCCCGCTCCTCTCTGTGAAACGCGGATTCCTTTTGCCCAAGGGACCTCGTGAGCCCATTTTGATGAAATTGCTGTTCACCCATCCCCAAATGTGGGAAAGACAAAACCTATGGCAGGTGTATCTTTCCACATTCTACTGGAAGATACATTGTGCACTTTGTCACACATGGTGAGGAGTGCCGCCAGGGATCAGCTGCATCATTGGGCCTCGCTCCACTACTCTAGACTGAGACTCCCGAAGTTTCGAGAGTAACACCTCGGTCCACTTATGGCAACACCCTCCCTTTGAGAGAGATCTGTCAGAAAGCGCTCTCGGTGAAGGGCACTCACTCTCTATTTGTATAGTGTTCACAGCCTGCAACACTCAGGTTTTCTAGCGTCCTCCCTCCTAGCCCCGCTCCGGCCTCTTTTTTTCGCGAGTGAGCCTCCTGCCCCGACCATCAGAACAAGCTGGCCTTCGTCCTGGTATCATTTCTTGATTGCTTGTTGCTTTGTCGTAGCCTGTGCTCGACATACTTTTACACACGGAGGAACCGACGTAGGAGTTACACCACCATCGAGTGACTTCGCATATTCAATGGCCAGCAACGATCAGAATGGTGCCTTTGTCCCGGTATCATTTCTTGATTGCTTGTTGCTTTGCCGTAGCCTGTGCTCGACATACTGTCATCTAGTGCTGGAGAAGGGCTGTCAGTCATGTAGCGCTGATAAATTCGTGAGCCATTCTATTTTTTTTTAAAAAAAAAAAAAAAAAAAAAAAAAAAAAAAAAAAAAACCATCCCCAGAGGCAGCTTGAGGTGCTATTGTTCTCGAGTCTGGAGTAACTGGAGCGATTCTTTTTTTTTTCAAGATTTCTAGACCTCTGACAGCTCTAGAAGCACTCACTAAATTTTTGTGAGTCTAGCGCAGTGGAGCGAGACCCATTGATCAGCAGAGGTTCTCTTTCCTTGTCGAAGGGAAGCTGGTCCCCTTTTCCAGACCATGTGCAGCTCCCCCAAAATAGGATGGAGCCATCAAATTTGGTGACCTCACTTTTGGAGCATACTCGGCATCACCATCAGAGTGGGATCATCTGACTACGTGTTTGTTTAAAAAAAAAAGAAAAAAAAGAAAAGGAGACCTGTGCAGCGAGGCCCGAGGCCCTGTGACAGCAGCAGAAAGGACAGGCGTAGCCCAAAAGGAAAGCACTGAAAAGAGAAAAAGACAAAGGGAAGGAAGCAACACGTACAAGTGCCAGATGGCCTACGTTCATGCGGCCTTCTTTCCTCTTGCCTTTTTCTTGTTCTTTCTCCTTCCCTTTGTTTTTCAATTCCTCTGTGTTATCCTCCCCCCCCCCNATATATATATATATATATATATATATATATATATATATATATATATATATATATATAACCGGGCAGTTCTATTTGACGATATATATATATATATAGAGAGAGAGGGGCAAGGTTGAACAAAGATAGCAACCATACCTAATGGAGTTCCCGCATCTCTTTTATAAAGAAAATTGTGTGAGTGAGCTAATTGGTGGATACTATCTTCGAGCTACATCTCACTTGTGCTTCTGATGTGTGTGCATCTCCTTGTGTGAGCATGGAGTGACATTGTTCAGTATGGTCTACCTTAAAGCACTATGTTATTACATTTTGTAAATCTCTTGTTGCTTTTCACAACATTGTTGGAGTCATTGAGCACACCAATATTTTTGCTCATTGATGTGCTCGCTTTTGTCTAATGGTTTGCACCGTTCATGAAATGCCCCCCTCACAACCTTGTGCTTTTGATGTGTTGCATCTAGTTTTGTGAACATGGATAAAAATTATCGAGTATGGTCGGTATGAAAGTACTACTTTATTATGTCTGTTTATGATGTGTTTGCATCTTCTTTGTTGAGCATGCAGTGAAGTTATCGATTATGGTCGGTCTTAAAGCACTATGTTATTACTTCTTATAAATTTCTTCCCGCTTTTCACAACATTGTTAAAGTCACATACCAAGCAAATATCTCTGCTTACCCATGTGCTCGCTCTCGCGTAACTGTTTGTGACATTCATCAATATACCTGCCACAACCATTTGCCAATAGACCAATCGCTTCATTGTATTTCATTGCAGCTTTGCAAGGAGTGATATCTATGCTTTGTGAGAAAGATGTTAAGCTTTATCAGAAGGTTGGTGTACCTCAGTGTTCGACAATGCTAGATTATTGTCGATGAAGTGTTGCTCCACTTCAATCTTGTCAGGGTTATTCTAGAACTAGAACTCTGTTGTGGTGAGCATTGACTCGTTTTCTCCCTTCAGCCCAACATTTGTTAGGGCTCGAGTGTCGAGGTCGAGAACGCGTGCATCTGTCACAACGTTCTTATAGGCTTTTTCTTGTTATGTGAAACGTACCGGGCCGTGTGAGCCTCATTTTTTCAGCTTGCTCTTATGGTTGACCCTTATAAAACGAGTTCCTGCAGATTCAAAATCATGAGTCTCCATCAACCTTCTTTTTCCAATAGGCCTGCCCGACTATTTTGTTATGGGTTAATTGTCGCGTTGGAAAAAGATAGCTGGCAAATGGACTGGTGCTTTAAACCACGACTGGTCACGACGCCGAAAAATGCTTGTTCGAGGACCGCAGCTGCCCATAGGGTGGGCTGGTAGATTTGGCCTCGGGTGTTTGTAAGCTCTTCGCAAAATGTTGAGAGTGATGACTTTGACAATATCTCATGCTCAATTAATTAACACAAAATCCATGAGCATGGAGCAAATGTTGACCAACGTGGGCAAAAAACGCATCGTTCTCCCTACTCCGACTGACAAGCCCACATTGTTTAGAATAAGTTGGGCTGGCTCCCTAAAATTATGTCGCAGGCAGTGTGGACTAAGTTGGGAATATAGCAGGTGGCGTATGGTTAGGCCCACCAACTTATTAGTCATGTGCCTGTAAAGAACGTTGTCATTTTTATCCCAGGCTAGGAATGACTGGGCTATGTTGTGTTAGGGGCGGGCCACATTAATGCTATGATCATGTTTGGAAAACATGAATCTAAGAGCCAACATGTTTGCACTTTCATAGCGTGATCATTGCACTAGTGTGGCCTGATCCTTGGATTAGCAAGGACCTCCTGGCTATTATTTATGGTAGGCTTGGAATGACCTTGCTATTTTTGTGTCAGGCTTGTAATGCCCCGGTTATTCTTATTTTAGGACATGACACTTCCCTTGTTACATCTATGAGGCGCTCCTTGCCCATTTTCATGCTATATCTCGGGAGACCTGTAATAGTCTGCCTATTCCTACTGTGGGACCTGGCTTTTCGTGTGTTGGACGTGCAAGGGCCTTCTGACAGTGCAATCTCGTTAAACTTGAGTTTTTTTCGTTTCTCAATCCGTAAACTATCGACCTGAAGAGGTGATTTTGTATGCTCGATACAAACCAGGTTTCCTGGCTTTTTGTGTGTTTGACG
>BFEA01000513.1:582112-596348 GCA_003427395.1 Chara braunii | reverse complement strand
GAGAGAGAGAGAGAGAGAGAGAGAGAGAGAGAGAGAGAGAGAGAGAGAGAGAGAGAGAGAGAGAGAGAGAGAGAGAGAGAGAGGGGGAGCTGAGGTTGATGGACGTGGATTTGCAGTTTTCTTTGTCTTTTCTCCCTCCTTGCTCTTGTATATAAGTTTTGATCTCGGCTCGGGGCGATTCACCCGTTTTCTTTTGTTTTCGGAATCCTGGCTTGGTTTCTGCCCACACTCGTTTTTGCGACTGGTCTCGATCTCGTCCGTCGCATGTTATGTCGAATGAATGAATGAATGGATGTTATGTCTGTTTGCTTTTCTTTTTGCCTGATCCTTGCCTTTGCTTGTCGTTTTGATACACTCGTGAGCATAGTAGGAATCTTTGCGTAGTCGTCAATACTGCTTCCATCGCTATTTATCCCATTTTGAGCTACTGTTGTTGCTGCACCTTGCATGCCCGGGAACGATTGTGTGCGAATCAGGAAGTGATTAGATGATTGGGTAGCTGTGGGTCCAGAAACAAGCGAATACCTCGCGGGGAAGAGTGTAAGCGCGATCTGATCTGTGCAGCCTACACGTATCCACGCGCGCCGATTCGCGGCCATTGACGAACTTGACACCTTTGACATCGGGTAGCCGGGAATTTTCCTTCCCCCACGCACCTAAACGGATAGGAGTTTTCGATATCACATCGGAAACTCCCCCTCCCGATTAGGCGCATGGGGCAGGATTCCACCACCCTGCAATGATAAGATGCCGAGCTCTTGGGATTCATAGTACTTCGACCCTTGGGTGAGAGAATGTATTAGGCAGAGATACCCGGAATTCCCTTGCTTAACCGAGAATCGATTGTGCCCCAGGGAGTTTCACTGCGCCACAACCAGCGATCCGAGGAGCCCCGATTATCCTGCTACGGATAACTCGCACTACTTCATATCCCCCGGTTTCGTCGTTATTACTGCCTGTTTCCCTCCCTTCTGTCTCCTCCTCCCGTATCACCAACTTACGATAGTCCCGTGGAATTCCATCGCCTTGTACTGGCCCCGCACGCCCTGCGGAAATTATCGGCGACGCGGCAACCGACGAGCCCTGAAACCAGGAGCCCTAACCCAAACGCTCGACGGCAGACGCCACGTGGCTGGCCCCAAAGGCCCGACTCATCAGAATCCCAGCCATCCCAGGCAGACCTCTCCCCGAACCGCCGCCCCCAAAACAGACGGCTCGGACGACCTTGAATGCATCGCGCATGCCATCTGCCTTATGCTGCACGACATAGAACGCCAACAGACCGGAGGGAACTCGCCCTTAGCCCTATTGCATCTATGCCCCTGAAACTTTGCCACATGAGATCTCAGTTCCGACCTGGGACTCCACCCCCACTTTCCCAAAAATCCTTGGCATACCCCTTTTCGCACTTCCAGGCCCACATCCCACTCCGATCAGGAAGTCGCGTCGGGCGTGAGGTTGGTATCGGAGCCCGACATGTGGCAGGGTTCTAGGACTCATAGCTGGGCGATCAGGCTAACAGGGGACGACCCCGACCCCGAAACGCGCATCGACGTGATCCCGTCGTCACCAGAAGCCGGTCTGCGGCTAGACGGACGGTCAATATGAATGCTAACCCGCAGAATCTGAATCAACAACAAAACCCAAATCCCCAGTAGAATCCTAATCAACCAGCACCACGAGCACGGGCTCCCATGACACCCCCTGACCTCTGTCTGTTTGATCCTGCATATCATCTTGCTGGAGCATGGCTAGCCACGCTCCGCGCTCAACAGTACGACGACAACGAAGCTCAGGTGAACATCCCGGACGCTCATCATTGGTTTAGTACCTATGTATGGGTGGATCTCCCGACCTTCGAGAGAGATTTTTTTAATCGGTTTGATTATATCCATCCAGAACAAGCACTCTTTATGATTAAAGATCGAGTTCAAAAACCTCTCGAATCTGTTACGGAATATCGAAACCGGTTCTACCGAATGTTCGTAAAAATGGAGCGAAGTGAGCAAGTAGGAAGAAATTTGTTCATTGACGGACTTCGCAGCCGAACGATGAGGGTGAAATTGCGAAAACAGTTCTCCCCCATCAATCACACGCTGCAACAGATCATGGAAGCCGCAGAAGAAATGGAAAGGAAATTTGCTGCGAGTTTCCTAGAAGGAGAGGATTACCCTAGGGAAGGAAACTCGTCTGAACTAGCAAGGGCTAAGGCTGAGCTGGCTGCGTTGCAAAACAAATTCGAAAACATGGGATTTGTATCTGACCCGGTCACGTATCTAGAGCAGATCACCCCTAAACGACCGGTTCCAAGTGTGATTGCAAACGTACCCGCTCCCATGATGGTAGTGCCCCCACCGCCGATCGAAAATCCCGCACGATCGAACGATTCGACCGTCTTGCTCGAACTAACCAAAACATTGGTTAATTTGATTCAGGAGAGTAAGAAGGAGCAGCGGGAAGACAATGCTCGAATCGAGGCTATGATGAGATCGATGCGACCCATCGCAGTGAGTGTCGTGCCGATCCAACACGGATTGGCTGGTTCAAGCAGCAGCAGGGACAAATCTCCTATACGCCACAACCTCCCAAACATTGGAAGATATGGAGCAGATGGATGACAAGGAGCAGACCAGAGAAGTGCAATGACACAAACGAGAGTTGAAGAGACCCAAACAAAACTGGTTGGAACGCCAGATAGCAGCAAGCTCTAATGGACCATGCTTATCTTCTCTGTATCCTTCCAATCTTAACTGTTATTCTGGAGGACAAGGGCTGACTCAAATTACGTGGAAGCAAATGCTATTTCAACAGCAAATGGCAGGCCGTTAACAACAACACATGCCCTCCCGAACTGCACTGGTTGGGGGTTAGCAGGGTACTTGGTTGATTCAGGCGGTTACGATATGGTCCCAGAGATACGAATGTTCAGCCAAACTATCAAGGGGAATAGGATATAAAGTGTTTACAGGGACAAACATGACAATAATCAAGTAGGGGGGCTGCTGAAATAAGGGTTGGGTTAAAAGGTCAGGGTGCTCCTAAAAAGGGAAGTGTGATTCTAGCAGCTCCAGGGGATGATGGAGCCCCGGGATGAGTCAATAATAATCACAGCCCCAGGAAACAACAAACACCAATCCCTGTGCTACACGATGTGTCAATGGGACGTTGGACCCGTTTTCCAGCAGGTGCCGCTCCCCACCAATAGATGGAACAGCCCGACAGGTAAGCCCTCAATTCGGCCACGTGTCAGGGCGGGCAGTGCACTGAGGATTGGCATCGGGGCTGCTTGTGTAATTGATTGGCGGGGCAAGCGGAGAAGTGACGATTGGCACGGGGGCCGCCTGCGTGATTGATTGGTGCCCTGCCACGTTTTTGACTTTTTCTGTTTGCACACGCCTGCGATTAATTAGGTTAGCATGTGGCTATTAATCTCTGTAAACTGTGCCTCCCCACTTGAGTGGATTCGTGCATTATGAGGATTGTGAGGGGGATATGGTGCAGGTAACCTTACATTGTGACGCCCAACCTCACGCCCGGCACGACTTCCTGATCGGAGTGGGATGTGGGCCTGGAAGTGCGAAAAGGGGTGTGCCAAGGATTTTTGGGAAAGTGGGGGTGGAGTCCCAGGTCGGAACTGAGATCTCATGTGGCAAAGTTTCAGGGGCATAGATGCAATAGGGCTAAGGGCGAGTTCCTTCCGGTCTGTTGGCGTTCTATGTCGTGCAGCATAAGGCAGATGGCATGCCCGGTGCATTCAAGGTCGTCCGAGCTGTCTGTTTTGGGGGCGGCGGTTTGGGGAGAGGTCTGCCCGGGATGGCTGGGATTCTAATAAGTCGGGTCTTTGGGGCCAGCCACGTGGCGTCTGCCGTCGCGCGTTTGGGTTAGGCCTCCTGGTTTTAGGGGCTCGTCGGTTGCCGCGTCGCCGACAATTTCCGCCGGGCGTGTGGGGCCAGTACGGGGTGATGGAATTCCACGGGATTACCGTGAGTTGGTGATACGGGAGGAGGAGACGGAAGGGAGGGAAACAAGTAGTGATAACGACGAAACTGGGGATATGAAGTAGTGCGAGTTATCCATAGCTGGATAATCGGGGCACCTCAGATCGCTGGTTGTGGCGTAGTGAAACTCCCTGGGGCACAATCGATTCTCTGTTAGTAAGCAAGGGAATTTCGGGTATCTCTGCCTAATACATTCGCTCACCTAAGGGTCGAAGTACTCCGAATCCCAAGAGCTCGGCATCTTATCATTGCAGGGTGGTGGAATCCTCTCGCATGCGCCTAATCGGCAGGACGAGTTTCCGATGTGATATCGGAAACTCCTATCCGTTTAGATGCGTGGGGGAAGGCAAATTCCCGGCTACCCGATGTCGAAGGTGTCAAGTTCGTCAATGGCCGCGAATCGGCGCTCGTGGATACGTGTAGGCTGCACAGACCAGATTGCACTTACATGCATCCCCGCGAGGTATTCGTTTGTTTCTGGACCCACAGCTACCCAATCATCTAATCACTCCGTGATCCGCACGCAATCGTTTCCGAGCATGCAAAGTGCATCAACAACAGTAGCTCAAAAGGGGATAAATAGCGATGGAAGCAGTATTGACGACTACGCAAAGATTCTTACTATGCTCATGAGTGTATCAAAACGACAAGCAAAGGTAAGGATCGGGCAAAAAGAAAAGCAAACAGACACAACATCCATTCATCCATTTATTCGACATAACACGCGACAGACGAGATCGAGACCAGTCGCAAAAACGAGTGTGGGCGGAAACCAAACCAAGATTCCGAAAACAAAAGAAAACGGGTGAATCGCCCTGAGCCGAGATCAAAATTTATATACAAAAGCGAGGAGGGAGAAAAGACAAAGAAAACTGCAAATCCACGTCTATCAACCTCAGCTCCCTCTCTCTCTCTCTCTCTCTCTCTCTGATGCGGACAGTCCGTCGTCACTCACCAACCCACGAAGTCGCCGCCCCGCTTAGTCCTTCCGCACCCATCAAATTCACCCGCGCCCACAGTCCGTCGTGGCCCGCGTCGACCCCGGGCGTTCGGCACCAGCTTGTCGGGTCGCCCGACTCCCACTTCAACTCACCTCTTACTTCGCTCGTAAGCCGACCCTCACTAATCGCGCTCCCCGAGCTTCCAACAACTGGTTAAGAAAGCTATCTAATCACACAACCGGAATTTATAGCGTGCATGCATACGCTTCGCGCGAAGAATATGAAATTGCAAGGACTTAGAAAGGAGATTAGGAGAGGGAGCGCCTACGTTATGCATGGCCAGATCGAGGCGTGGGGGACGTAGCCTCTCTCCACTCATCGATCCGAGCATGCAGTCCATGGGCTGGCCAGACACAGCAAGAGAAAGCGAGAGCGGGAAAGGCGAAGTTCAAGAAGAAAGATACAGTTACAATGGCGCCCGCCCAAAATTACGGTTACACACACGATTAAGGGCGCCGACTAATCAGAGTTCCGTTGCAGTCGCACAAAGAAGAGAGTAAGCAAAAAGCGTCGCGCGGCAAAAGAAAATCCTAATTGCAAAATTCCTAAATTCCTATCTAATGCAGAAAAAAAAAAGCACAATTTTCAAAAAGAAAGTCCAAAATTTCGAGAGCCATTGGGGCTCGACAAGATTCAAAAAGGAGAATACAAAAAGGAGAATAGAAAAAAAACGAAGCAAAAATTCTCGCGCGGTTTTCCTCGCCTAAATTCCGACATCAACACAGAAAATAAGCGTCGTCAACCTTTATTAATCGCGCCTGGTCGGCGCGACAACCACTCAATCAATCATCCCGGGACTTTCCCGGCCCTGAATCCAGCCATCCAAACAGAAGCGACGAAAGAGAAAAGTCGAAAAAGCGAGGACACTGATGCAATTCTCCCTTAATCCCGATGTCCCGTAATTGGTCTATCCTTCCCAGCTTAGGACCCCTCATTGTTGTCGCGCAGAAAATCGCGCGAAACAGAAATCGGTTCGTCACACATGTGACGCCCAAGGGGTTCCAATCTTAAGCAAGCTCCCGCTTGCTTGACATGACACGTGACGATTTTTCTAATCGATCGGCACGCGGAGCTTTTCGTTGCCACTTACCGTGCGAAGGAGTGTGGACGTCATCCAACGTGGCATATGAGGCTCTGTCCTACGAGTTCCTCAGGAGGGGCTCTCTTCAATCCAGGGAGGGGATTATTCGTGCCACCGCCGTGGCCCGCATCAATCAACCAAGCATCAATGTCTGTCGGGAAGGGGGAAGGGGAGACGATACATGGGGGCATGGCGAGGGGGAGGGTTAATCGGGAGTGGGGGTAAGAAACTTTTCATCCTCGCAATCGTTTACGGTTCTTTTCACGGGATGATCTCTTCCGCCTTAGGCACTTTAGCTGGTCGATGCAGACGTGTCAGTCCGTCCGCGTTGCCGTGCCTCTTCGTCTTTCGATGGATGATGTCGAAGTCGTATTCCTGTAGGCGCACCGCCTAACGTCCAATCATGCCCGTGTAATTAGTGAGTCGCTTCAGCGCTAGCAAGGGCTCGTGATCGGTGACAAGGAGAAACTTTTGTCCGTACAGATACGGATGAAAGTGTTGGATTCCCCACACTATCGCGTAGCATTCGCCCTGTGGGGCTGAGTCATTTCTTCGCTCGTCTGACACCGTTTGTGACGCATATTCGATGACGTGTTCGCGGCCTTCGTTCCCCTTCTGTGCTAAAATAACGGAAATAGCCTCTGGCCGCCAGTCCGTGATGAGAATGAACTGCTTCGTGGGGTCCGGCCGGATCAAAATAGGGTTCGTTGCCAGAGCGTCCTTGAGGGTTTCTAAGGCCCGTTCGCACTCTGCGTCCCAACTAAGGGGCTGGTCCTTTCGTAACAGGTTCGTTAAGGGTCGTGCAATCGTGGCGAAACCTTTGATAAAACGACGATAGTACGAGGCTAGCCCCAAGAAGGCTCGAACCTGCGTCAGTGAAGTGGGGACAGCCACGACCTTTCTTGAGTCAAGCCGCAGTCCTCCACGTGTCACGATGTAGCCTAAGAACGAAATTTCCGAAAGGAAAAATTCGCTCTTCTCGAGCACAACCTTGAATCCGGTGTCTCTCAGAGCACCCAATGTCCACTCGATATGCTGCGCATGTCCATGATAGGTCTCTGAATAAACCAGGATGTCATCCATGTACACAATGACGCAAAAATTAATCATCCCCTGCGTGAGCCGCATCTTGTTGACGAAGTTCTGGAACGTGACATTCATAGCTCGTTGGAACGTGGCCGGCGCGTTGTAAATCCCCATCGGACATCGATCCCACTGCCACGTGCCTTCAAACAATACAAAGGCCGTCTTCGGCTAATCTTCCTCCTTGACCAGAATGTCATGGAAGCCGTGCCGAATATCAAACTTACTGAAGTAATTAGCACACCCAATCGCATGAAGCAAATCATCAATCCGGGGGAGGGGATACACATCTTTGATCGTGATGTCATTCAGTTTGCGATAATCAATGCATATGCGAATCGATCCGTTCTTTTTTGGTACTAATACTACCGAAAACGACCATGGTCCGGTGGCAGGTTCGATCCAACCGCTTGCTTCAAATTCTCGAATCTATTCGAGAGCCTTTCTCCGTTCTACCAGGGAATATCTGTAAGGTTTACAATGAATTGGGGAATGATTTCCTGTCTGGATCTCGTGTTGTGTGACTAACGACAGTCCAATGTCTGTGTTCGTCACACTAATCGCTCCTTTGTACTCTTTTAGAATGTCTGCGATTAGGTGGTGAATCTCATCAGGTACATATAGAGGTACGTGCAGCTCATACGACTCATCCCATATTATCACATCGACGTGTTTTGTATTCACCCGCTTGACATTTTCTGGCTGGGGCACGGAGATGAATGAGTTATCTGATCGTCAGGAGAACACCGTGACCATCATCTGTGCATCTTGTTCTTGGATGGCCACGTGTTCTTCAATGGTTACCCCGTCTCGAATGTCTTGCCATGACACATGTTTCGTTGCAATCTTGATCCCGAGCCCGTTCTCGAGGCGCTCAAGGGGTTCCAAAGAGTTGATCTCTGCCCCCAATCGTAACAATCGAATTTCTTTTGCGGGTATCAACAGAGACTTCGGAAGATCCGTGATATCCCAGTAGTGCCTTTTGTCATTGTATCGCACGAGAAGAGGGGACATCCCTTCGTACAGACGGTACAGGGTTCGAGGGGGTTCCAAAGAATCGACCATTCTTGAAATCTGTACGAGAGGTTCTCCCATAATCATAGCCTGTGTTCTTTGCAAATCTTGGTTAGTTCTGCTCAACACTTTAGCATTTGTCCATTGCACGGGGTAATGGATACGTTCTTGTGCCATCTCCAGGATTACGGGATCATCATCATCATTGTTATTGTTTGCGTCCTTGGATGTCTGCCCGTTGTCCCAAGTAATCATGCGAAGGGTCCCCGTCATTGCGGGAGAAACTCGTGGGGCTATGTTAACGGTAGTACGAAGAGTCAGTCTCATCGGTACAATATAGGGTTTTCCTCCCGTATTTGGGAGGACAATCGATCGTCTTTCAAAGTCCAGATTGGCGCGCAGTGCTACTAGGGCGGGAAGGCCAAAAAGAACGTCGTAAGTGTTGACATCTAATACTACGACGTCACCCAAAGCATGCACCTTCCCTAATCGAAAAGCAACGTTAGTCATTCGTCCCACTGTTTTAATCTTTTCTTCATCTGCCGAGACGAGCTGATATTTTTCTGTAAGCGTGATCAGATCGTTCTTTCTTCCCGCTCTCTCCACTACCCGTAATGAAATAGCCAACACAGTGGCTCATGAATCGATGATAACATTATATGGAATTCCCCATACCTCAATGCCGCATTCCGCGAATTTCCATGGGATGGGTTTAATCCGCACGAAGTGATCATCTTTTTGGATTAGTCCTATGTGTATAGGATCAGAAGTACCTGCGACATTTTCGTCTGGTGTTGCAATGGTTCTTTCGTTTTTGTGTTTGCCGTTCGGGTAAGGGTAAATCGTTTCCGGTTTGCTTTGCAGTGCTGCAGCATACGTTCGTTAGCCTGTTCTGATATCGAAAGCAGATGGCCGATCCGAAGGGGGATTCGATGATCTGAAGCTCATACGATATTTATAATATCGATTTCCCCCGTAACGAAGGTGGTCCTCCCGACTCCATCTCTCCTGGAGAAGGTTGCCACTCCGCCACTTCTCGTTGTTCCGGCGCGGGTCTAATCGTACCGATCATCCCAAGCCCCGGGTATCCCAGTGTTACATACTGATCCAAGGGAATAAGCTCTGCAGTAACGTGGTTCCGCTTCCCTCTACTTCTTCCATCAATGCTCCTACCTGTCTCGGCCCGTTAGCGATTGGTGCTGCAGCTACTGGTGCAGCTCCGACTCGTTGTTGCGGGGGCCGGTGAGGGCAATCCCGGGCTATGTGCCTTGGTTGGTGACACGTGTATCAGACACTCAGATTGCCCAGGATCCCGGCAGGAGCCTTGCCTGGCAAGGGCTTGTATTATGTGTTTGCACAGGTGCAATCCTAAGGAGATAGGAGAGAGGTGGGGGAGGATGGCTCAGGTGCTGTTGGGAGTGGTGGGGGATGTGGGGATGTTTCAGGCAGGGGTTCTTCCGACATTGAGGGGGTGTGGGTGGCATTGGTCGTTATATTGGTTTGGACGATGGTAGTGGGGATGAGGGGGGGGGGGGGGGGGGGGTTTGGTGTTTGTGGTGGGGCCTCCTCCGGCAGGGGGGGTGAAGCTGATGGTGATGATCATGAAGGGGGACCAGGAGTTTGTGGCGGAGATCCCTCCCATGGTAGTGGGGGTGTTGGCGGGGGAGGGGGGGTAAACGGGGGAGGGGTGTCCGAGAGCGGTGAATTTGGGTGTTGTGTTGTGTGGCGTGGGCTCCCCATCAGATCCAGTTGGACACATTGAGGTGAGGGGGCTACCAGAACTGGTTGTCCTGTTGATTGTCGGAGGAATGCAGGTAGCATTTTCCAGTGCCATCTGTGTCATTCTATCCACCAAGGTTTCCACATGAGGTTCCGGTTCCCATCTAACAACGTAATCTTCCGGTCAGGATCTAGCCACTCCTGTTCGAAGGCGCTGATGAGTTCAGCAATTTTCGATTGATCAGTTGCAAACGTGAGTTTTTCCTTTAGGCTTCTCCAAGTTTTTTGTATGTTGATTCTTATTGTTTCAACCACGTGTCGTACGGCATGGATGTAGCCGAAGGAGTGTTCTTTCCTTTCGTGGGAACAACGGGCCCGCCAAATTACCATTAATACTTCCAACCTTGTGCATTTAAAGAGGTTGGATTGGAAGAGTGACCATGCGGCCGTGGAGGCTGGGGGCTGGTCCAATAGAAGTACAACCGGTTCCCAGGGCAGGTCGATATGTGTGAGGTATTTTCATGCTACCGCCCACCATCGCCAGATCTGGTTTGCCATTGGGCAATCCAATAGGCAGTGTTTGAGGTCTGCTATTTGTTTTTGGGATGAGATACCACAGTAGGAATATAGGGGCGGCATGACACATTTTTGTTCCTGACGGGATCTTGAGACCACCCAATCTGGGGTTGGCAAACAACGGTATATGATCTGGCATTGGAGTGCTCGATGTGATGTGGGCATACGACCGGAGTAATGGAACCACCTGAAGTTTTGTAGATCATTTTATTTCAATACAGAGTCACGCCGCCACCTGTCTTTTATGATGTTAGTTGTGTCGGTTGTCTTGTGAGTCTTCCTATAGCAATCTTTGACCGTGTATTTCTAGACCGGCAATGGCCTAGCTCCTCCCCATTGCCACTCTCGGGGTCGAACAGTAGTGAGCAGACTGGGGTAGCGGCTTCATAGGCCCACCAACCATCTTCCTCATTACCCAACACACGTACTCTTATGAGGACCGACCAAGACTGTTGTTTGTCTAGACCCTCGTTTCTGGTCAGGCTTATCATTCTGGCCCCAATGAGCGTCAAGTCATATGCTTTCAGTGCTGTATGATTGTCCAGGCAGCTCGTTAGTTGGTAGACGGTCATAGGGACCGGTAGGGAAGTTGCTTCGATTACCCAATCCCCTTCTTGGATGGTAGGGCCCTGTCTAAGGGCTTTGATCCAAGCAATGAGGATGGCTTCCTGCAGTTCCTGAAGCATTTCCTTTAGGTTTCGAATGTTTTTCAGGGCTGGTTTGAGCTGATCAAATGTTTTCCACTTACCAGCTCTCGTGCCCCAAAGGTCCCCCAGTGTGAAAACACCCCTTTTGACCCATCCCAACCAATTGGAGTCGTTCTTGATAGAAAGGGGTCGGCCTTGCGAGGTGAGGATGTGAGGATTCCCAAACCAGGGCTGTCTCCAAACCTCATGCCATCGTGACGGTGGTGGTAGTTTGCTCGGGCCTATATCCCTCCATAGTGTAAGGATGGAGGCCCAAAGAGGGTCGTTTGCTAAGTCCGCCTTCGTGGCAGTTGTGAGAGATTCCTTTGCTGCCACTTTGGGAGTACTTGGGATAGAGCACCCTGGATTTGTGAGCCAAGCTAGGGCGTGGATTGGTCTTTCCTGTGCTGTGGCAGGGGCTAGACATTGCAGTTGAATGTCAGTCAGTGTGGCCCATGGGATATCGTTTCCATCAGTAGTCTGATTATGATTTTGAAGACCAATGCTTTGATTTTCCCTTCCGGGTCGATGATTCCCAGTCCCCCTTTATCTCTTGGTTGGGCCAGCTGAGCCCATGCTACCCTTTTAATACAAGTTTGCAGTTCATGATCATTCCTCCACAGGTAAGCTGCAGTTGCTTGTTTCAGAGCCGATAACTGTTTTGGGGGTAACATCCAAAATGTGTTTTATACCAAATAGTGGAAAGGATAGCATTGTTGATGGCCAAGGCCCTTCCCACTAGTGAAGTGTGCAAACCTTTCCACTTGGTCGTGGCTTGTATTGCTGTTTGAACCAGGCGGTCTGCGTGGTCCGCAGGCGGGCCAAGGGCTGTGAGTCTCACCCCTAGGACCCGTATAGCTTCTTCTCTTGGTTTCCAGTTGACCGAAGGATCATCGGGGGGGGGCTCTCTTGCTGTGTGCATTCACCATCCTTTTGTTTTAGCGCCCCAATTTACCTTCATGTCTGCAATGATGGAGAAAAGGTGGATCGTGTCCGCCAAAGCCTGCATACTAGAGGGATAAACTTTGATGAGGACCGTAAGGTCCTCTGCAAAAAGGGAGGTAATGGGTATCTGATGTGGTGGCAGTTCTGACATTTCAATGCGGTGTATTACGGGGTTTGCCCTAATGAGGGAGACAAGTTTACATAACGATCAGAAAGAGCAACGGTGCTATTGGGTCCCCTTGTCTCACTGATCTTTGCAGTGGGAAGGGCGCCGAGAGGTGGCAGTTGATCATAATGTTGGTTGTCGCCGAGTGGTGTAGGGTGCTGACACAATGTCTAAATCCTAGCCCAAAGTTCATTTTTTGCAGGCACAAGTCCAGAAATTGTCAATCAACATGATTGTACGCTTTTTGAAAGTCGATAAACAAGATCGCCGCATCCTTCTTGCGTTGTCTCGCGTATTTGATGGTCTCGTTTACCAACAAGATGTTATCCTGTATATTTCGTTGTGGCATGAACCCTGTTTCGTCCATATGAATGAGATGACCTATGCACGGTAGGAGTCTATTGCATAGCGCTTTGGCTACCATTTTATAGGGAACGGGGAGCAGTGTGATTGATCGGTAATTTCGGACCTCTGCTCTGTCTTCTTTTTTATAGAGAAGCGTGGTGACACCCTGAGCCATCAAATCCCCAAACCTCCCCTTGCTTTGAACTGCTTGGACGTATTCGAGGAGGTCAAAATGGAAAATTTTCCAAAAGTGGGTCCAAAATTCCTTAGGAAAGGAGTCTAGGTATGTTTTTTTTTCATCCTCCATATCTTGCAGTGCCGCCAATAGTTCACAAGTTGTAATTGGAGATTCCAGTGACGGTTTTTGTTGTTGGGATAGTATCGCTGTTAGGTTTTGTAATAATTCATGCCTTGCGTGCTCTAGTGCCTCTTCTCCCTACCGGACGTTCTTTGAGGTAAAGAGGTTCTTGTAGTATTGTGAAGCAAAGTCGACTATCCCATATGGGTTGGTCGCATCCCTTTGATGTGGGTCGAATGGCTGATGTAGGAATGGAACCAAGTTCTGCCTTGATCTGACCTTTGCTTTGTGAAAGAAGGTTGAGGACATGGTGCCTTCTGTGTCCGCTTTTTTTTTTATCCTGGCTTGAATTCTTCATGCCTCCGTCTGTTGGTCAAGGTAGTCTTGGAGTCGGTCCCTCGCTTGTTGTAGGTTCGTGAAGGTCTGCTGGTCCAGTGGTTGGCTAAGCATTTCTAAATCCCATTGTTCTAGGGCATGTAGTAGTTTTCTATCGTCCTCTTCCTCTCCCTGGCATGCGCTATTAAGAATTTTTTGATTCGGTCTTTTAAGTTAGCAATCCCTTCATTGAACCAATCCACCAACGAGGGATATTTATCCTTCTGTGTCTTTCAGTAAGCACAGTGTTCTTGCACCTCCTGGTTTAGTGACCGGAGTTTCGGTAATGATGTGTTGAACTTATAAAAGTTTGGTCCTCGTTGGAGATGGTGGTTGAATGACAGGCCCATAACGATTCCCCTGTGATCTAACGAACGACATGGGCTGATGGGTTGTATTTTGGCCACTATCACCAAGGGAGCCAAGGATTGGGACACTAGAAAAAAATCAATTCGTGAGTTGGATAAACCGGCTGCTCCCCTTTACTGAAGGCAGGTGAAGGCCTTTTTGGAGGGATGTAGAAGTCTATAGATATCACATGTTTGTGTTTCTTCCATTAGTTGAGTAAGCATTATGATGTCCGGCATCATGTCCCCTCCCACTGGGGTGGAGGAGGACCGACGATCGAGCTCTGGGTCCGGAGTGATGTTAAAGTCCCCTCCAATGATGAGGGGGCAGTCCCTAGGCAGTGCCGATATAGGTCAAGCAGAAACTGGACTCTCTGATTGGGGTCGTTAGGGCCGTATACACTAGCTATGCACACTGTCTCGTCCCCCAGTTCTGCTTTTGAGTACACCCATCTCCTTTGACGTCGGTCGTAGTGGTAGAGTAGCGGTTTCAATCTGGATGATGGTCAGCCAGATGTCAACCCCACAAAATGCGGTATGTGTTGCTGGAGCTGAGAACGTTGTGTAAGGCCAGGTCATTCGGCGCTTGGCCTCATGAGGTG
>BFEA01000513.1:566806-577561 GCA_003427395.1 Chara braunii | reverse complement strand
TTTTTTTTTTTTTTTTTTTTTTTTTGTGTGTGTGGGGTTAATAACGCGGACACTTTTTGCGATTCCCTGCTCTTGGCCCCCGCCATGGACGAGGCGGGCATCCACTTGTTGTCGTTATTATTGTTGTTGTAGTTATTGTTGATGTCGCCGACGTTATCGACGCTTTTGTTGTTGTTACTGCTGTCGTTGTTTTTATTACTCCCTTAGCTAGCGCGCTCAAGCACAGAATCCCTCCTTCCTCTCCACCGTCGCGCGCCATCTCATTATTGTTGATGTCGCCGATGTTGTCGACACTTTTGTTGTTGTTACTGCTGTCGTTGTTGTTGTTGTTGTTGTTGTGAGTAGAGGCGGTATGGGTGCCATTGTTGTGATTGTTGGTGTTGTTATTGTGGTTGTCGACGATGTAGTTGCTGGCTGCACTGATATTGTTGTTGGTATGGCTGCCGGTCGTGCTTGCATCGTTGTTAGCATCGTCTGTGATGTCGTCTTTGTTGTTGTAACATCGGGCCTCCAGCTCGCCGTTCAAAGCCTGCCCCTCCTCGAGCTCCTTGTTGTGGCGCCGCACCAAACTGTCCAATCGTGGCCGATCCAGAAACGCATCCAGGTGGGGGGGCGGCCCCTCCTCCAACCCCCATGATATCTCCACTAAAACCTGCATCACGCTCCGGAGCCACGAGATCGACAGGACGACTCTCGCAGCAGCAGCCGATTGTAGCATCGCCACCGCTAGGCTGGACCGCACACAACTCTCTTGGACGGTTACAAGCCACTCGGCCGCTTCTGTCTGTAGATCACTCGAAGTCGCCATCACCATTCGCCACTCAGTTCACCCCCACACTTGTTTTTACCCCACGTCACACACCCCTACACACCCTAGTCGTACCCCTCCTTACTAACCACGCCCTTCACAAAAGGTCCTTAGATGACACGCCAGGTGGCGTGCACCCGATCAGGTTGGAGGCCACGTCAAAAGGCGGGTAACTGTAGGTTTCCACCACGCGACCTTGTTAATGCAGGAGGGGATGCTTGAATCCCCCTTCCATAGGACTTTAGTGAGCAGTTGTCTTACCAGTTTGGCCGAGGAGGTGGTAAACTGGCGTATGGCCAGGACGAACGAGATAGTGGACAGAGGAGAGCAGTTTGCCACCAGCGCTCTCCCCAAGAGGGAGATGTGTTTCCTGGCAGACCATTTGGCGCATGTGTCTCGGATTCTGTTGTCGGTTACTAATGCCTGATCCTCACTGCAGTCCCCGAGAGATACGTTTTTTTTTTGTTTTTTTTTTATCTGAACTTCGTATACGGGAAACCTACTTAACGAGGTGATAAGAGCATTCCCGGTAAGTAGGCCCCGTCGTCGAAGGCTCCATCTATTGGTGGGGAGCTACACCTGCTGGAAATCGGGTCCAACGTCCCTGTATAATGATGAAAATGTATGTGCTGGAAATCAGGTCCAGCATCCGTGTGCAATAGTGTGAATATGTGTGCTGGAAAACGGGTTCAGCGTCCCTATCCATCTAGTCTATAGAGTCTTCAAAACTAACTGAGGCACCTTTTTTTTTTTTTTTTTTTTTTTTCAACAAAACAAAGCTCCATCTATTGGTGGGGAGCAACACCTGCTGGAAACCGGGTTCGGCGTCCCATAGATACAACCATATCCTCACAAATTGGCACGAACTGGGAACCGGGCCCAGCGTCCCATAACGACTCATTCAGAAAACTCGTCAGAAAATTTCATGCAAATGAGGCTGGGAACCTACTAGAAAAATCCAATTGGCCTAAGAAAGAAATCTGAAAATTGAGATACCGGGGTCAGTACCCGGCTTTGGCTCACAACTTCATGATTCAGAAACGACTCAGAAGAACCCCCATCAATCCACTTTACCTCCCTCCGGCAAGACTGACTGCAACGGAGCCACCATCTCTGCTGCTGCTTTACCATAATCCCATCCTACCAGCTAGCCCCTGCACTGGTAGGACGTGTGATAACCCACCATCTTCTCTCACCTTTTTTGGCTTCAGACATGTGATTTCAGAACTGACTCAGAAGAACCCCCATCTATCCTCTTTACCTCACTCCGGCAAGACTGACTGCAGCGGAGCCACCATCTCAGCTGCTGCTATACCATACTACCATCCTGCCAGCTAGCCCCCTCACTGGCAGGACGCGTGATAACCCACCATCTTTCCCACTCACCACTCCATGTTGTTGTGCAACAGTTCTGTCTTCGTCATCGTGAGGGAGGTCCCGGAAGACCAACAAGTGCAACAGTCCTGTCTTCGCCATCGAAAGGGAGGTCCCGGGTACTTTCTAATGAAGTCAGTTGACCACGGCCGGTCCCCATCGAGACTCCACTCAATGCCAATCGCATCCGTTCTTAACCACCCCCATCAGAACCCCCTTCATCCTCCCCAACTCCGTTCTAGTAAAGGGTTCAAAAGACCATATCCTCAGCACGGGCCAGACACAATCCTCATCTTGCAATCTCCTGCCCCCTCAGGGATTCCAGTTTTCGTCATCGAGAGGGTAAGCCTGCGCTGCCTGAGGCCAATCGCACCAGGATGATCCCTCATCAGCCGATACGACCTGATTCAACCCTCTCTTCGACCTCACAAAGAGTCATCTCGTGCCCTTTGTCCTCCACCTTGAACAGACCCCCCAAAACCCAACAGAACCTCCACTCGCCTGCCCCCCTTCACCCTCCCCAACTCCGTCCTAGTAAAGAGTTTGAAAGACCATGTCCTCAGCAAGAACCAGACACAATCCTCATCCTGCAATCTCCTGCACCCACGGAAATTCCAGTCTCCGTCTTCGAGGGAGTGAACCAGCACTGTCCGAGGCCAATCATACCAGAGTAAACCCTCATCAGCCGGTACCCATCCGACATTCCAAGCTGCCCGACGCCAATCACATCCAATGAAAGTTCCCCTAGCCGGTACCCCTCAGACAGCCCCGATGCAACCCTCTCTCCGTCCTCACAAAGAGTCATCTCGTGCCCTTTGCCCTCCATCTTGGACAGATCCCCCAAAGCTCAACATAACAGCTCCGTACGAATTCACGAAATAAGCGCAACAGTTCACGAAATTTTAAGAAGCGAACTATAGCCAATTTTTAGAGACCATCTCAGACAAAGCCCTCAAAAAAGTAGTCGCGAATCCCACAGAAACTGGAAATAGATGTGGACCGAGTACAGGGAATTCAAGACAGGCTACGAATTTATAGAAATTTTAGGAATTTAACAGACTATACCATCGGATGCCCTTAATAGGACTTTCGACCAATACTATGAAAATTTGGACCTGCTAAGCAGAAGGAGGGAATGTGGAGGTCGTTAGTCCTCGTACAAAAACGCGGCAGACCTCAAACCCCCTCATGCTAGGGTGACAGGGCGCCACCGCTACCCCAGAACCGGTCCACATTGTTTCCACGGAAAGAAGTGTCTTCCACCCTCGACTACTCCTCAAAGTCATCAAGGTATATGATAAGGATAGACAGATCCAAGACTTCAATCATCACATGTGACTCATGCAACAACAAGTAGTCGCAAACAATTGGCAAACAATTGGTCACAAACAAATTGATTGAGATATAAACTTGACAAAACACTTCCGAGAAGTGGCTCCCCGACCGGTTTCGATCACCGCCAGGTGATCTTCCTCAGGGGGTTTCTTCCTCCATTCTCACCATGCACAGGACTGTCTGCACAGCATATGCTTCCCACCATGCACAGGACTGTCTGCACAGCCTATGCTTCCCTACCACTCAACCCACCTCCGTCGCTCTCGGCATCCCGGAAATGCCGACACACGCCGTCAGTCCCGAAAGAGGGTTACGACAACATCAATCAATGCTTATATCTCGTATGAATTCTACTGCTACGTTGACCTGGTCCCAGTTCGTATTGCTACCGGTCCACTACAGCCAAACCATTCGTTAGTTGAACCGGTTAGTACCTGGTCCCACCCACCCAAACTTACAGGCGGGACACCTCTTCAACAAAATCTAAACCAATACGGTACTCGAACTCCAGATCACAAAGTTAACACTGCCGAACGAATTGCCTACTGCAAAAAAAGTCTAAACCGACACGGTATTCGAACTCCAAATCTCAAAGTTAATACTACCGGGCAAGAGGCCTACTGCAAAAAAAAAAAAAAAAAAAAAAAAAAAAAAAAAAAAACAAAGTACACCACTATGGTATTCGAGCTCCTGATGTATACTACCTACAGAAGCCAAATGTATACTACCTTCAGCGAACATGAAACACCCAATACCCAAGGTTCCAGGTTGCATTCATTCTCCATCAATGCTTCAAACGACTTCACAATGAAACACCCTCTGCCCAAGGTCCCAGGCTGCATTCATTCCCCATCGATGCTTCGAACCAGTTTCACATTGAAAACGATCAGCACAACCCTGTCCCTACAGGTCACATCCATCAAAGCACTAGTCATGTATAAAACGTACTGTACCGAAACAGTCAAACTGTCAGCATCGACACAGATTATCTTGCAACCTCTTATCAAAGACACTCAAAACTCTATCATTCCTAGGTAGGACGAAACATTTTAAACTCTGACACATTATCAGATAGCTAATTGTAACCGTAAGATGTGCAATATCTCGTTGAATTATCGTACTGTATCTCGATACAAGCTTACACCCGATGCCTACACATCAACCAAACAGTAACCCCCCAGGGTTCGTCCCTTCCTCTAGCAAAACGTTTCAACACCCGGATAACGAAGTCCTCCGGGAAGCTCATGATCCTCAATTCGCGTGCCATAGTAATCACACGGCTAGAGATTTCTTCCCTTGCCGATGTATTCCGTTCGATTCTGTACAAGCGACTCATGATAGCAACGCTTTTTTGTGCCTTACTTCCCCAAGAACGAAACGATCGTCCATTTTTGAATTCTAGAAACTCATCTTCCCAGATCCTTTTCTCGTTCTTAAGCATCTGCACACAGTCAACAGTTGACGTCCCATTTTCGATTCGCAATTCACATCCCAAGAAGTCCCACGTTCCCTGATTAGTGTTTGTACGCTTCAAGGTAAGATTGTCTGGGTAACAGTTTTCGAAGTCCTGCCAGATTTTTTGCACAGATACATCATCGAACCCAGACTTCAGCACAAACAGACTCACGTCATCAATCAATCGGATCCCCAGTACCCCTTTCCGCAGGTGGCCCAGACTCGATAGGAAATTGAATTCAGTGTGGGCGCACATGATGCAGGCTAAGGGAGGGCTCGTACTCTTTCCCATCGGGATACCCACGATTTGTTGTAGCAGAACATCCAATGCATAAGTATAAGTGTGTTAAAGTTCAAACCGAACGAAGTCCAACAACTCATCAAAATGAATCATCCTCCAATGGTCATAGCTGATTGTCAGGCCAAAAGTAGCCCCTCTTCCACGTGTATTAACACAGACAAATTGCCTTCCCTTACGCTTATGGAAGTCGATCAGCCATTCCACCGTGAGGATAATGTCGTCGTGTGGCAAACGACTAAACATATCCTTAATATCATACGATCTTGCCAAAATTACTGGCTGCTTTTTCATCTTCGAGGCTCTCCTATTAATCGCCTCCAATCTGTCAGTCAAACCGGTTACATCCTTCAAGTTGAAGTGCCAATCTTGCGGGAGCGTGTACAACAGGTGATTCAGTGCCTTTGCAGCCGCCCGACAACTCATCAGCGTTGGTTCAGAATACGTGGGGCAAATAGGTCGATAGCGGTCCAGTTCTTTGTGTTTCGGCATAACGTAAGCGTATCCAATGCTGCCTTTATTGTCCCACTTGGCGAAAGTCTGCAGGCCACTCATTTTTATCTGTGACTTCATTATCTTCAAGATCTCGGCCTCATTCTTGTCGCAAGGCACATATCCCTCATTTCGAAGGAACAAGTCCCGCATCCCCTCATAAAACAAAACCGGGCAGATAACTAACGTCTCACCAGGGTTACGATCTAGAGGGGTGAGTATCAAACCCCTGAATCGTTCCCTGATCGTCAGGACCTGGCTCTTGGCCAGATAGCCAGACTCAGAATTTTGACTCACCTGCATGCACTTCTTCACTTCCCCCTTATAGCAGACGACCCTCGGATTCTTAATATTCGCCCAAGAACGAAAACCTGCACTGATCTCGTCATGGAGTAAGGCCAGTCGATCATATCGTTGAGCCTTGGGTACGTTCCCCGCATTCCACATCAATTCAGGGATACCCTCTGCTTCGTGTAATCGGCATCAAGCCCCACAGTTACAGGGGAACACCCCTGGCCATGACTTCGTCGAACCCACAAGTTATGCTGCACTGACGGCATAACTCCCCAGGCCTCAAGCTCCTACCCAGGTTACAGAGCCTCAACTCCAACACCGACCTGAGTCGTCCCAGCAGAATCCTCCTGACCTACCAGCCATAACCAACCATCCAACCACCTCGCAGATCCGGACCACCCTAAACCGATGCACCATCCTGAGGGAAGACAAAACAGATTCGAAATTTACCATGATCGAAAAACTGACATTTTGTTAAAACTGACATTTTTTTTTAAATTCACGAAAGTGGACTTAGTCAAAATTCCATTGCTCATTGGGTGAGAAATGGTTATCTCACTTTGTCCATCTGATGTACCTTAACGTAAAGTACCGTTAACATACACCCAATGATCAGATCATCGGGCGTTGCCACGACACCCGATGATCAGATCATCCGACGTCATGGGGACATAAAAACACTATAAAATGCTGCTTTTTTGTATGCCCAATTTCGCGAATTTAGAAAAAAATATCAGTTTTAACGAAATGTCAGTTGAAATCAATTAGGTTTGCAGGCACAGGTTTCGTCAAGTAGAAATTAGTCAAAACGAAGATTAGGGAAATTAGGAACTCTTATCTAGAACATCTCTTTGCAGACACAGGTTGCGTCACGTAGAAATGAGTCAAAACGAAGATTAGGGAAATTAGGAACTCTTATCTAGAACATCTCTTAGAAGTTTTAAGGCTTTATGAATTTAAAAAACGAGATTTATGAAATCTATCTCTAAGGTGTCCAAATTGGACTCATGAATATCTAAAATCAAGAAGATAATCCTGATCGTGGTTAAGATCGTTGTTAAGAACAACAAAATTACGTCAAGAATTATGAACCTAACAGAAAAAGATCTTGATTTACGATTTTCAATTTAACAAGTGAACTCACAGGATAAAAAGTATTATGAGGATAAGATCAAAGAAAACGATCAGAAAACAATCGGAGTACAATCATCAAAGAAGCAATCAGAAAACTATCAGAGTACAATCAGACAATTCACAATCAGATTGTTAAGAAGTTGCGGAAATTATCTCAAACTGTAGATTTCAAATTATCAAGAAACCAGGCGACGCGTGGGCAGAATCCTAATCCACTAATACCAGATTCTCGTCCCTTCTTCCTCAACTCAACCACTTACCCCACCTCTCAAACCCTACCCCCGCATCTTTGGGGAAAGAAGGACTACCTCCCTCCCACTGCTAGCATCTGGGCTCGAAGCAAAGCTAACACCAAAGATATAAACGGCCATCTTCAATCCCTCAAGGGAAATGAAAACGGTGTGACACCCCTCGCCAAACCTGTCAACGAGTTACCACAGGGGGTTCAAGCTACCCTAACTCTAGCTTTTCCATACTGTCGAGGAAGGGGGACGGATATATGAACACAAGACAAGAACAGCAGGCCCCACCTACCTCGCTGCCCTTCCCCCATCACCGAACTCTCATGTGCCTTACCTTCTCTTGCCTCGTGTCCATGCGTCTTCACCCCTTCACGTCGCCTGACTCTTCAAATCAGATAAGATATCGCTAAGGATCTACGCGATGGCCAGTCTTAACCTCCACACCGTTCACCAACTCAACCTGTACGCTCCCTCCCATCACTGCACCGCACAGCCGCAACATCGCGCCGCCCTGTAAGGCAGCGACACCTACGCCCTCAACCACGCAACCACAACGCCCATCCTACCACCTCCCGCCAACCATCGCCGCGCGCCAGCACCACCATGAACGACAACTCGCTCCCACATCGCACCCTCGACCGCCACCGCTCCGACCAGTCCTACGCATGCGGGGCGCAGCACTCCCGGCAGCGCTGCGCCCCCGCCGGAAGGCACCTTGATACCTACGTATCTTTCTTTTGAAAATATGGGAAAAAGCTTTGGCCAGCATTTGTTTCTCGTTTTTTGCAATTTTTTTGATTTTTTTAGTCACGAAGAACTAGTAAAAAGGTGTCGCACCATAGAGGTTTTTTTTTTTTAAATAATAAAAAGACTCTTCTGGCTATACTAACACGGGTGGTGTGAGCCTCCCCGTATACTAGTCAGGTTGGGTCACTCCCATCTTTTGGTGGGGAGCTGCACCTGCTGGAAAATGGGTCCAGCGTCCCATTGAGTACAACATGAACAGAGTAGCGGGAGGAACCAATCCTGAACTTGGGCCTCTTCACCCATGCCAGGGCGCCCGACGTAACTTTTCCTAACTACCCCTTACTTCCTATTTCTGAGAATGAGTTCCTAATCTGCTGTCTGTTTAAACCACCAGTACTTCCTAGAGTCGTGCCCGTTAACGCACTACGATTTTAGGAAACGTATGGGCTACTACAGGAGTGCCCAAATTCATCCGACTAAATACGTTTCTACTCCTTTTTTTTTCTGCGGCCAATAGATGGTCCAAGTACTGGTGGTTTAACATTCCGCTCCGCCTTCCGATTCAGGGGCATTCCCTCCATACCATGACAGTGGGACAAAAGCATTCAGGGGTTCAGGGAATCAGGGGTAAAGGGGTAAAAGGAATAGACTAGGAAACTCTTGAACAGGGCTGAGGGGGATTGTTGGGTCCGCGATCATGGTCATACCTCCACCGTAAGGTGCATGTGGGACATGGGCCCAGGGGTTGGTGGCATGCTTCTTGTTTCTCTGGAGTCTCCTGTCCTGTTTTTTTTTTTTTCTTTTTCTTTTTTCCCCCCTCCCTTTCGCTTTGCAAATGCTGCAGGACTTGGCAATGCTCATTCTTTCTTTTCGTTGGACTGCCACATTGAATTTCCGCATAGTTTAAACCACCAGTACCTTTCCCGGCCAACTTGCCGAAGCGCGCCTGTTAACACAGAGGCTGCACATGGCCTCAGACGGCGGCCAGATGCGCCGCCAAAACTCGGCAACGCAGGGCCCGCAACCCATAGCTGGGAAAGCTACTGGCGGCTTAACCTGATGCGTGACTCAAAATTGTTCTTTACCGAACGTGATTCCCGACATTGGACACGTTTTCGGATATCTATGTATTCTTTTGTATTTTCAATGGGATGCTGGACCCGATTTCCAGCAGGTGAAGCTCCCCACCAATAGATGGAAAAAAAAAAAAAAAAAAAAAAAAAAAAAATTCCCGACATTGGAGTTGCCAAACAAACCTCTGGCATCAAAGGCTGGCGTTTGGCTGAAATTGGCTCTCAGCCCCTTGTCATGGAGATCATTGCAATCCAAAGGCAGGGACATCATTTAAACCACCAGTACTTGGCCCATATATCGGCCGCGGGCCTTAGCGTTAATGCTACGCGAAGTTCACGCTTCGGGCAACCGGACCTGGAAGGCTGGCGCCGCCAGCCTTTCCGAAAACCAAAATCGAATTGGCGTTTCAGCGGGAAACGGCGCGCAGGGCACTTCCATGCTTGGCTGCGATAGGTGGGCCAAGTACTGGTGGTTTAATGCTTGCAGCAGCTGCCCTGGGCCTTCCTGAGGCTGCCATTGCACTGCCCCGCCACCTCCTTGTACGCAGGCAGGACTAGGGGAGGTTGTTGGGGATACTGGTGACTTTTGCCTCCTCTTTCCAGAAAGCTATGTTCTATACACTATCTGACAATCTGTAGAATAATTATCTTACCTTAAAAAAAAACAAAAAAAAAACAAAGAATAATGATCTTGCAGTGCAGTGGCTATGTCAGGGACTTCAGCAGCCATCAATGAAGGACGACTGTCGACTTGTTGCAGAAAGGAGCTCCAGGAATTTTCAGGAATTTTCAGGAATTTTCGGGGGTTGCCAGGGGTTCAACACGGACACACAGGGTCGAGATTACTTACAAATATAGAACTAACTCATAAACGTACAGATTGTACAGTGTTGATTAAGTTCGAATAAATCCATACAGACATTATACAAGTAGGGGGCTGCGGAATCGCACTGGGTCAAACAAGGGAGTTGGGGTCCCGGACGGGATGGGTGACATAAGCAGGTCCATGGGAGAACGGAGCCCCGGGGGTAGAAGATGATTGACTGCAGTGCTTAGGTAATGACAAACACTCAGGCGAGGATCTGAGACATGCTACATTGGATTGTACATGGACGCTGGACTTGGTTTCCAGCTGCAGATGATGCTGTCCACAAATAGATGGTACACAAGACTACAAAGCAGCATACTACTGGGGACAGGAGTCTGTCCTGGAGGTACAACCACAGCCAAGATAGGCACACTTACAGCAAACAAACTCTTATAAAGGTCTCAGCTGATGTTATGTTTGTATAGGGTCGCTGGACCCGTTTTCCAGCAGGTGAAGGCCCCCACCAATAGATGGGGCCTCCCCAGAAAGAAAAAAAAAGAGAAAGGAAAATTTAAAGAAAGAAAAAAGATCTTGCAGTGCAAGTTCTCACAGATGTTCCCATGAGTACCCAGGGCCCCCGGGGGCAAAGCCGGGGTAGGGGTTTGACCCCCGGCCCTCCGCCGCGCGGGTGCCCC
>BFEA01000513.1:531353-544918 GCA_003427395.1 Chara braunii | reverse complement strand
TTCTTCCTCCTCTTCCCCCGCCCCACCGCGCCTGTTTGCTTCAAGCTGTTACTTTTCATTTTCGTCGTTGTTTTTTTTTTTTTTTTTTGGGGGGGGGCGGGGGCGTTTTTTGGGGACTACCGGTCGGCGGTCGCACTCCGGTGGATACCCCGCGCGACGCGGCGCGTTAACGGCCGCGTCGATTTTTCAAGTAGGGAGAGGTACTAGTGGTTTAAGCCTCGTTGGATGACTGACTCTATTGCAGCTGTAACCACTGTTAAAGATGCTTTACGTCCATGGGTCGGGCAAAAAGGAGTTAGCCTGTATGGACGGGCTATTGTTCTTAACAACTCTGTTTTTTCTACATTATGGTATCAAAGAGCGGTGTTCCAACTCGCAAGGGCAGGGACAAAAGGCCGCTGAATTACAAGATCGTATATAAGATTTAAAAAACCAATTTTTTGAGCATGCAGGGTATCAATGGCAAGGAGCCCTGACAAGGGCAAGATTATCCAGATTCTCCACTGGGGGGATGATGGATTCTCATTTCTTCAGCATGGCTAAAGCACGAATCTCGAGAACAACAATTGAAGCCCTCTACGAACCCAAAGCCAAGGATGCAAACCCGACCATAACCACAACTCGCTGTACTAAGATAACATATGACTTCTTTAAAGATTTGTTTTCCTCACATATAGATAAATCAGATGTTCCACGCCACGATCAATTGGTAAGTGAATTCTTGAAACCCATGAACAAAGCCTTGACACCTGAACAACGAGACTCTCTGGAAGCCCCCCTCTCCAAGAGCGAGATATGGACTACCCTCTTTCAAATGAAGGAGGAAAGGGCACCAGGGATAGATGGGTTCCCAAAAGAATTTGGGGAGACCACATGGGACTTCATGAGTCAAGATATAATGGACTTCTATGACGAAGTATGACTCAGAGGGGGAATGGGGGAACTGGTGGGGCAAAGGATACTAACCCTCCTATATAAAAAAGGGGATAAGATGGATATCAGGAACTATAGGTCAATCACACTTCTTATAGTTGTGTACAAAATGTTGTCCAAGACCCTCGCAAATAGGATGATCCCAGTAATGGAGGACATCATCCACCCCGCCCAAACGAGATTTATGGAAAATAGGAACATACAAGAAAATATCCTGCTAATCCACGAGATCCTCCAGCTTACGAGACACTAGCGCCAGAATGCGGCCCTGGTCTTTATCAATTTCGAAAAGGCGTATAATCATGTGGATTGGTCGTTCTTGGACAAGTGTCTAGAAAAAATGAACTTTGGACCGGACTTCAGACGTTGGATACAAATATTGCACCAAAACGCCACGACGTGTGTCCAAGTCAACGGGAGTCTTGCACCACCCATACGTTTACAACGCTCGGTCCGCCAGGAGGACCCAATTGCCCCCGTCCTCTTTTTTATCATTATGGAAGTGTTAGCTGCCAGCCTTCGGGCTAATAAAAATATCATTAAAATTAGAGTTACACACATCCTGGAGGATGCGATCCCAGTGTGCTCCCTGTTCGCAGATGACGTGACAATAATGGTGGAGGCCACACATCATAACATGGAGGAAATCCACTAGATGATGGAAAGGTTTGCGAAAGTATCTGATATGAGAGTGAACTGGGGGTCTAAGACACAAGGATGGTGGATTCACTACCAGGGGGGCCGCCCGCCAAAATTACCGCGCATTGCATGTCAGCCACTAGATGCCCCGATGAGGATCTTGGAAGTATCTATGACTACGGAGGGGCGGCCTCCAATAAACGACGAATGGATAGGCACCCCGACCAAGCACAAACCAAATTTCTCGAAAAATAAGCACACATCCCTCTTCGGACATGCCTTGGTGCTAAACAATGTGATTTTTGCAACTCTATGGTATAAATCCCTTCCGTGGCCCCTGAGCAAACCGGCCTTAAGAAGCCTTAAAAGAAAAGTAGCGGCTTTCTTATGGAGGGGGGATGGAGAGCTGGCCAACGCAATCAGCCGTGTGGTTTGGAACTCGGTCATACAACCGAACACAGTGGGAGGTTTGGGGATAATTGACCCCGGGATGCAGGCGCAAGCGTTGCGAGTCAAATGGATTAAAAAACTCATTTTCGCCCCCCAAAACCCCTGGTGCGTCTTAGCTCTGGAACACCTAGCTCGACTAGCCCCAACAGCCCCCCATACGGTCCACCCGTTGACCTGCAGTGGCTGAAAGATCGTTTTTTGACCATCCCGCACAAACTCCCACGTGGAAGGGCGGGTTCAGCAGAGGGAGGGCAGAGGTTGGATAGCTTCTGGCCCTCCCTGCTGCAAACCTGGCAGAAGCTGCCCCTCCCGGACAAGGTCTACCCCGACCGATGGGAAGAAATCTATTGTCAACCACTATTTGGGAATAGATGGGTGACGGATGCGAGGGGCTGTGTCATAACAAGCTCATCCCCGCCCTGGAAAAGCTGGGTAAAAAATGAAATACTTAGAGTAAGGCTAAGTAGACCCATGTACGAATACGGGCTGTACATACGTATGTACGGCTGTACGTACCGGCTCATGTGGTAGTAAGGGCCGTACGTACGAAAAAAAATAATAATAATAAAAAAAATCTGAAAAACAAATATGTTATGCAAAAAAATAAACTGAAACACTTTTGCCTCAGGGTCGTACTGAAATTCGTTACCAAATTTGAGATAAAAAAACAAAACAATTATTATTATTATTATTATTATTATTTCCGTATGGGGCTGTACATACGGCCGTACGTATGACCGTACGATAAACCCCCTGTACGTCGTACGAAGTGTTACACAGGAGTAGGGGATCTTTGGGACAAGGATAGGCAAGATTGAAAAACAGGGGACCAACTGCGAGGTATTTTAAGATACTGTTATCATGTGAAGGAATCACTAGAGAACATTATAGAACTTATTACGCTGGACTGATACCGGATCCTCAAACGAGGCCCCACCCTGAAGGAAGGAGACTGGGTGGTAAGTACGGGGGCCCCTCTAAGTATCGGCCTAATTCACAGGGTTTCACCCCAGTTAGCCTTGGTTGAAGACTATGCTCGAACCAAAACGGGTATTCTCCAGCGAAACAGGGCACCTTTCGTTTGGAGAGATAAAACAACACTACTAAGGGTAAGGGTTCTAGAAGAGAAGGGCCAATTTGAAAGGGTTGCTTTCCAAACAGGAAGACAAATTCAGGACTTGCCTTTTGACCCAGTAGAATGGATTTGGCAACATCCTCAAACAAGAGGAGTCGCTTGAAGAGGCTATACGAGCCTGCGCCAGATATCGGCCAAATCTGCCTACAAGATGCTCAAACCAAAAAAACACTAAGTCTTGAAAGACATCATTAACGACAAATGAGCTAGGCACCTGAACGTGGACCGTACCCTCCTTTCTCCGATCAAATGGTTTAAAGAACAAACATCTAAGCCTATGAAAATCACTTCTCTACAGTGGCAGATCGCCCACCACTGTCTTCCAACCAATGATTGGTTAACGGGCCGCACAAACCTCGAACAAAGGAGGTTACTGCTCCCATGGTGCCAACGATGCCAGAGTCTTTTCCCCTTCTACAAAAAGGTAGAGACCATTGAGCATATTTTTATGCAATGTCGGATAGCGCAGTTCATGTGGAGATGGTGGGACCGCATATGGCAAAAAATGGAACCAGACACCCCCTGGCCCTGGACATTGCAGGCTATACTGACGGGCCATTGGCCGCTAGCAGCAGGGCCACAACCTTTGTAGAAAATATGTATAGATTAGGAAGGAGGGCGGTGATATGGACACTCTGGTGGCAAAGGTGCATTCTGCCAGTGACTATGGAAAAAGTACGGGTGGAGGGGCCAGAGATTGAGGAACAAATTCGACAGCAGATCCATATAAATTGGATAGGAAGGGAAAGAGAAGGCTGGATAGCAAAGATGGAATGGAGCGGGGACAGAAGAGAAGAGACAAGGGAGTTTAAAGAAATGAGAGATTACTGGCTGGTTTTCAAGGACTGGACCGATATAGAACCTTCATTTCCGCTATGCCCCTCCTCGGACTTCCAGGACTCTTTCCCACCACATGCCCTGTCACTGGCTGAAATCCTGTCTTAATCTATCTTGAACTGTCTTGAACTATAGCAAGAGGAACCCTCCCTGGTGCCCCCTGGGGAAGGATCCTGCTAACCATGACAACAATCTTCGAAGTGGTATCAATGTTTCATGATTTATCTGGCGCCCCCTCTGGGGGGTGAAGAGATATGGAGGACAAAGGCTACATTACCGGACAGCTTGACACTTTTGATACATCTGCTCAGTAAATCCCTTGGGAGACGGGGCGATCAATGCTGGCAGACCCCATAATCATGTTTCTCATAAATTCTCAGAAATTTTGTATATGGGACGCTGGACCCGCTTTCCAGCATGTGATGCTCCCCACCAGTAGATGGAGCCTCCCCCTAGGTGCTAGTGGTGACTGCTCGTATCAACAACACTTGCACTGACAGGGGTGGTGTTGTTTTAAAAACAAAAAAAAAGGCGGTGTCCCAACTGGATAAGTGTTGGACACCACAGGACCGCGGAAAGGAAAAATTGTGCCGCAAAACTGTTTTCAGGACCCCACAGCCTCCCGCAAATGTTCTGGAAAAGGTGAAATTTCTTCCGCAAACCCTTTTCCAGGACCCCACAGACCAAAGATTGCGGCTTGGAAAAACATCAATTTGTGTTTTCACATAGTCCGCGGCCTGGAAAAGTCTCACGAGAGGATTCCTCGCCGAAATTTTGTGCCGACTCTAGAGGGTAGGGGGGAGGGCATGTCTTTCCTGGAAAAGTCTCACGAGAGCTACGCCTGTACTGGCTCCTGAATCTGGAGGTGTTTTACGTCGAGATGCAGAAAAGCAGTTCAATCCTGATTTTCTGCACCTCTCTACAAACACATCCAGATTCAGGCATTCGACATCCTCTTTGCTAGTGGGACCAGGCCCCAGGGGACTCTTGCAAGCATAGCTTTCTACCTCTCTTCGTGCCATTACCTCTCGCCACCAAAAGAAAGAATATAGCATAGTTACGAATTACAAAAGAAAAAAAAAAAAGTTGTCTTTTACCAAGAGGGCGTAGCTCAGTTGGTACACCCTTGAACTGTTGAAATACAGACTCAAGCTCGAATCCAGATGCCTTCACATGAAGAAAATAAAATTATTCTGGAAGGATTGAAAAAAGAAAGCTTGCCCCGAGGTGCCTTGTGTAGTAGTGAAGCTCATCCTGTTTTCTTCCGAACCATTTGTTAGGGCTGGTTTTGAATGGACATATTTCCGTCCATTTGTTAGGGCTGGTTTTGAATGCATCCAGACATATTTTCGTCTAGTAGGTGCATTCAGAATCTTGACGGACCAGGAGTGTTGCAACTAGGCCCTTGGTGATTATAGTTCCTGATGTCCTAAAGTCAAGTGGACAGGCTTTTTTTTTTTTTTTTTTTTTTTTTTTTAACTATGTTCTTCTCTCAATTTCACCTCACACTACCTACCTACCACTACTCCTAATTGTTGGCATACACGGAACCCCGTAGCAGCCAGAACCGTGTTCACGAGAGAACATGTGGGGGCTGCTCCCGACCTACAGGTGGGCGATACCGACTAGGGAACAACCGGTAACATCAGGGACCATGCCAATTGGACCAATCCCTGTGCCTCCCTTCAGGTCCCCTCCCCTACGAACATCAGCAGACTCTGCTCAATGTCGATCAGGGGATCCAGTGATCTATCTCTAGGTGGCGGGCGCCAAGCATGCCCAGGAAGGTACATGAGGCCAATTGGAATTGAACCCGCGACCTCCTGAATGCCACTTGCGTGCCTTGCCAACTGAGCCTACCCTACTTGCCATGGCCAAGAGTTTGAATGCATCTGGACAGTCAACCCGTCCAAATGCATTCGAAGTGTTGACGCATGGTGAATGGTATCCCCCGAGAGTCGGCAGTGAGGGGTGTCGAAGGAGTGGGTGCCTAAAGTTGCATACCTTGGTGATAGTTCCTGATGTCCTCAAGTCAAATGGACAGGCTTTACAGAGCCTACCCTACTTACCATGGCCAAGAGTTTGAATGCATCTGGACAGTCAATCCGTCCAAAATGCATTCAAAGTGTTGACGGTGAATGGTATCCCCCGAGCGTCGGCAGTGAGGGGTGCCAAAGGAGTGGGGGCCTAAAGCTGCGTAGTAAGCATCTAAACTAGGGTCCCGCAACACCACTGTCCACTGTCTGTAAATTTTGCATAGTAGGCAGAGAGTTGTCAAACTCTCTGAAATAGGGTTTTCCCATCACCTCTACACTTAGGGCCCCACCACACCACTATCAAAAACACGATTTTCGACAACTGCTCTTGGCCACACAGGCTGTCAAAATTGGAGACGGAAAGAAAATTCGCAAGTTGTCAGAGAATGTTTCTCGACACTTCCTCCTGTCGAAAGTTGTTGAATCCCCAGCCTGCTACTCCGATGCAATGCTTTCTACAATCCTCAGTTGCGCCATCGAGTTGACTTCTCTTCGAAATTTGGTGAGTGGGCGTGAGGTCGGAATGGACTAATGTTTGTTATACCCTCAAGCGTGTTAGTTCGTCTTTTTTCCATCTTGCATTGCATTCACAAGTGTGTCCACTCTACACTGCTGTGTGGCTAAAAGGGGGCAAACTGTCGAATGAAAATTGTCAAATTTATTCTGACAGCCATCAATTTTTTTGCTTTTCGACAGTGGTGTGGCGAGACCCTTAGGCCATGGTGCCACTGGGCTGGAAACCGGGTCCAGCATCCCATCTAATCTTCTCTTCCCTAGCTAACCTATGGCCTGGACTGGTGATGGGGGGAGAGCCACCGGGGGGCACCAGTGAGGTCCCCCTCCAACCCCGAGCTCCAACCATCCACCCGATACCCTCATTGGCACCTGCAGTAATCAACATAGTAAGAGAAGCAGCCCCTACTGGAAGCCGGGTCCAGCGTCCCATCCATACAACCGTGCTGAGAGGGTCGCATACTTCTAGTCACATTGACCCTTTTTTGGGAAAAAAACTTGGGTCAAGGCATCTGTGGACCAAGCACAAATCCTTATTGAATGCTACACTGTCACAAGAACAGGGCAGTTACAAGAGAGTAGACAACCGTTCATCTGGAAAAGAAAATCAGAAGTTTATCGCATTAGGGTAATAGAAGCGGGGAAAGGCTGGAGGGCGTATCGCCCAATGACCCCGATTGAGAACCTCCCCTTTGATCCCTAAGAATGAAAATGGTCGTGGAAAGGCAAGGGAAGGCGGGGACGGGGGGAGGAAATAACGGTATTGTTAGTTGCCCTAAAAACGAAGTCGGTCTATCGAATGCTCAGACCCAAGCATAGGCTACGAGACGTGGTTGAGAACAGATGGCAGTGTCATCTTAATGTAGACAGAAGCACACTCAAACCTATCCAATGGTTCAGCGAGTATCAGAAAAGGCCGGCAAAAATCTTCGTTCTTTTATGGAAAATTACCCATCGATGTCTGCCGACCAACAACTGGCTGATTGATCATATGCAGCTAGAACAGCAAGGAAGGGCGCTCCCCTGGTGCCGGGGTTGCCACCAAAACTTCCCTGGAAAAAAAACGCCCTGAGACGGTTGAGCACATTTTCCTGCAATGCCCTGCAGCTGTCTTATTATGGCGATGGTGGGATAGGATCCGACAACATTGTTCCAGGTTCGTCATGGCCTTGGGACTGAAGGGCAATCCTGCTAGGACACTACCCCCAGTTTCGTGACAACACCTTTGTAGCGAATATGTACTCTCTGGCAGGTGTACTGTTCTATCGGCTATATGGTGGAGAAGATGCATTCTGGAATTGGAGGGGGCCAGGGTGGAAGAGGGGGAAGTCACATAGCAGATACGACTTCTTTTCCAGCATGAGATCATGGCACAATGGCAAAGGGTTAAGGAAAACCTGAATCAGGTGCACAGCAAGGCAGACATTAAAAAAATTATCTCCCGCTTTTGTGAAGACTGGCTGGGGGCGAAGAGGGAGGGTTGGGTCGCGAGTGTGAGCTGGACACGAGACAGGCTGGACCGGCAGCAAAACAAAGGACATGGAGAGGAACAAGAGGGCGATTTGGAAAGAAACTATCAGCTTCACTTTAAGGATTGGACAAGGGTGGATCCCAGAGAGCGGCTGAGACCTGCTCAGGACTTCGCTGATCCCTTTCCCCCTCACCCACTGGCCCTGGAGGAATATATGGGGGCCTAGAGACATTTGGAATTGATGACGAATTCAGTGGGGGTTTTGAGTACCTGCATAATAACCCTACAGCCGCAGTTTATGTCGAGCCGGAACCTATATCAGACCAGCCTATATCTGGTCACTTCATCTCACTCAGCCCATTCTATCTCAATGTGACCCAGAGAGTTCTATTCTCAGACCTTTCTGAGATCCATCAGAACTTTTCAGTTATTCAAATTTTAGACACTCCTCTAGACATTCTTCAAAGGAAAGTGCGGTGGTGTGTCCAGGAAGGTGGGCCGCGGAACAAACAGGGATCACTAGTGCCCCCCAGTAGCCCTGATGGGCCCAGCCCCTGGGTCTTGGCTTGTAAAGTACAGGATAGTTAGCGAGGGACGCTGGACCCGGTTTCCTGCATGCTATCTCATGATTCCTCATGATCCTTTTCTCTCAAAATGTAAGGTACGCTGGACCCGGTTTCCAGCAGGTGCTGCTCCCCACTAATAGACGGAGCCTGTCTGGGGGTGCTAGAGGTGGCTGATTATATCAGCACCTCTAGCATCACCAGGGGTGTGAAAAAAAAAAAAAAAAAAGAGAGAGAGAGAGAGGAGCGTTGCGCCCCCGTGGTGTGGTCGCGCGCTGCACGCGCATTTCGGTTGAGGTTTGGTCGAGGCGGCGTGGCGGATGAGCGCGCGGGATGCGAGAGGGGGGACGGGGTAACGAGTGGTGAGGGTGCGATGAAGTGGGGCGACGATCTGTGAGTACGAGGTGATGGTGGAGGGTCGAGGCATGTTGTGGGTGCATGGTAGTGTTGTTGCCTTACAGCCCAGGAGGAGGGATACTGTGAGAAGGAGGGGAGTGGATAAGGGGAGGTTTGGTTTTTCCACTCGGCTCTTTTTTTTAGCGGTTGTGCCACCAGAAGATTATGAGTTCGATCACTCACATCCCTTCTTTCGGCAGACGTCCAAGCGCAGATCCTCTCATGCTGGTCTTCAAGGTTTGTCTACGGTGCCCGTGATAAGGTGAGTGTTCCTTTCACTCTTGAAACTGCCTGTGAGGGGCTACTGGCGGGTTCAATAGTTGGGACTCACAACGTGACGTGGTGAAGATGGTGAGCTTTTGTCACGGTCCGATAACTTCATCGTTCGACCTGATGTGGTGATGGTTGTGTAAGACCAAGACGCGGTCGAAATGCGAGGAGCCGAGGAAAGGGGAGCCAATGAAGAGGGAGGTGAGGTTTCGAGGGGAAAGGGAGGCGTTGATTGAATAAGGCGAAGTAGGAAACACACTGGCTTGCCCGTTGGTGTTGGGTGTCTTCCCCCGTTTTTTTGACTGATTTGTTTTTCTAAGGTTTTTCTAGCATAATTGCGGTGGACTATGGGTAGCTGGAAATAATTCGTAAATCTTTTTCTCGACTGATTTCGGATGTAGTTTGGAAACATTTTCTCAATTCCTATCTCGAAGATTTGCTAAACGGTTTTTCAACGATGGTATCCTTCGATTCATTCTTTCAAATTTCTTAGGATTGCTATCTTGATGCTTTGCAATTCGTACTTTCTGGTTAAGATTTCTAATCGGAAATCCTAATTATGAAACTTCATTACGTTTTCGATTGACTTTCTGATTGATTTTCAAAAGTGAATTTTCGATCGGGCGGTCGAATATTCAGTGTTCATAAGTCCTATGGGACATCTCAACAACGATTCTCATTTTCTGATCTTGCATAATTCGACGTTCGTAAATCAGAGTTTTGTCTCTGATTCAAAAGCAAAAACGATTCTTATCTATTTAGTCTCTCAAGGGTCTTGCATGTCTGTCGATCTTCGTAATTTAGTTTTATCAAACTTCCAGTCTAAATTTTGAATGAATGTGATACTAAGCCTAAAAATAGTTTCATCATATATGCAATACGAAGAATTATCTGATTTTGATGCTATTTAGTTTTACCTAGTAATCAGTCTCGGTGAAGAAAGGAGGGGGGGATTAAAAAGGGGAGGATGGGAGGAGGAAAGGTGGTCTTCAATCAGAGGATAGATGTCGGTGAAGGTGAGTAGGTCAGGAGGACGAGGCTGGGATGACATGGGCCGGTGCTGGAGCTTGGCTCTGTGACCGGGGGGGGGAGCTTGAGGCCCATGGAATTATGTCGAGGGTGGAAGGCATAACCAGATCGTCCAACACAAGCGGCGCCGGGGTTCTGACCCTGTAACCTGTGTAGGGGTTTGTCGCTATGGGAATTGTCGAGGGAGGAAGGCACTTCCTATCCGACAGAACTAGGTTGGTCGATACTGGGGAAGGTTGCGGTGCCCTGTTACCTATGCAGAAGGGGGTATGAGACCAAGTGTGTTCTGGTTCGAGGACCGAAAGTCGAGACCGACGGCTCCTTTGTTGAGGGGGGGACTTTAGGATGGTTGGTATTTAGTTTTGACCTCTCCCCCCTTTTTTAGATGGCTGTTCGGGGGTCTTAAGAATGCTTTTGGGCTCTCAGGATCCCTGGCAACTCGTCTTAGGTGCGTGTTGATGCTGTTATACTCAGGGACCTGTATGGCTGCTCGATGCCAGAACGACGCTGGCCGGAGCTGGGGTGTTACCCTGTGACCTGCTGATGCAGGAGCACGAGGCCTGGTAGAGAGATCTGGGGATGCTTAGGGGTGGGCATCCTACGGAACAGCTAAGGGTTGCTGCTGGGACGACGCTGGTCGGAGCTGGGGTGAGTTGTGTCACCCTGTAACCTAGCAGGATGTGGGGTGTGAGACCTGGAAGAGCTCGGCAGGGAGTAGAACAGTGTTGAAAGGCCTCGAAAGGGGCGTTAGGGATTCCAAGGGCTTCTAAGCATTTGTAGGACCCGCCAGGTCTCTTTTTTTATGTTTTCAATTACGAGTTTTCACTTAGTTAAATCCAGTTCTCAAAAAAGGGGGTAGGCTGTTCTGTCCTTAAAATGTCTTCTGGATCCTGGGGTTTCCTGGCAATCTCTTCTAGGTAGTCTCAAGGCTGTAATACTCAGTGACCTAAGGCTGTTCGACGCCAGAACGACGCTGGCCAGTGCTGGGGTGTTGCCCTGTAACCTGTTGACGCAGGGGCATGAGGCCTGGTAGAGAGATCTGGGGGTGCTTTGGGGGGGCATCCCACGGGACAATCAAGGGTTGCTGCTGAGACGACGCTGGCCGGCGCTGGGGTGAGTTGCGTTGCCCTGTAACCCAGCAGGATGGGGGGTGTGAGGCCTGGAAGCTCGGCAGGGAATACGACAGTGTTGGAGATCCTTGGAAGGTTCTGTTAGGGACTTTGCGGAATTGGGGGTTTTTTTAGGACTTTTGCAGTCTATTCCCGTACCTTTTGCTGAATAACAGGAAGGAAAGGGATCGAGAGAGAAAGGTATCACGCGTCCTGATAGTGAAGGGGCTAGCTGGTAGGACAGAAATAGGGCATAGCAGCAGTAGAGATGGTAGCTTTGCTGCAGTAAGTCTTGCCGGAGTGGGGTGAGGAGGACTGTTGGTGGATTCCCGAGTCTTCTTCTGGTTTTTTATTATCTCGGAAGTCCCTTACAAAAAAGCTCTGAAGTAGCTCTAAATTCCCTCAATTGGACTTTTTCAGTACATCCTTAGTTTCACGGTCACGAAATTTTCTGATGAACGTACKCATGGGACGCTGGGCCCRGTTCCCAGCTCGTGCCAATTTGAGAGGATATGGTTGTATCTATGGGACGCTGGACCCGGTTTCCAGCAGGTGCTGCTCCCCACCAATAGATGGAGCTCGTGTTTTCCTTTTAAAAAAAAAAAAAAAAAAAAAAAAAAAAACCAAGGAAAAGTAGTCTATGCTGGAAACCGGGTCCAGCGTCCCATACATCATCACAATGAAATGAGCAAAAAGGGAATTTCCAGAAAAACAAGATGGCCTCCAGTGCGCTGCTCAGGTCTTGGGAACGGTACCACCAGAGACAAAGGGTGAGGGGGGAAAGGGTCTGCGAAGTCCTGAGCAGGCCGCAGCGGGTTGCTGGGATCAATCTTTGTCCATTCGCGAAAGTGAAGCTGATAATCCCTTGTTATTCCTGACTGCTGTCCCCTCTGCAGTCCTTCCTCCATATGACGATGATCCTGCCCATCCTCTGCCCAAGTTACCCTTGCTACCCATCCTTCCCTCCTCCCGCCCAACCAATCCTCGCAGAACTGCGAGATAACCCTGTCAATATCCCTTTTGGTGTGCAGCTGCCTTAGTTTTTCCTTAACCGCATCCCACTGGGCCGTAATCTCGTGTTGAACCAAAAGTCTTAGTTTCTCCGTGACTTCTACCCTTGCTCCCTCTATCCACGCTCCTACTCTCCGATTCCCGAGTTCACTAGCAGACATGGTGACAGTAGATGAAGACACAGTGTCATCACCGTTTTGGCCGCCCAGATTCCTGGCACACTCTCCAAATTTGATTGTCATTACCGTTTCCTCCGCCCAGACTCCAGGCACACTCTCCAAATTCGAGGTCCTACAGTGAGTTCCTCAAAGGTCTATCTGTGTAATGAATTTTGCAGGCTGGGCACTCTCCGCCCATGGAGAGTGCTTTTCTATGATGTGATGGTTTCTGAGAGGTATCCGAGGTTTTTTGGGTGGTGGAATCTGATAGTTAGAGTATACTCACACTAGGCCCTCAAAATCGTAGACCGGCCAGATTGAGTTCTCCTTTTAGAAGGACTTGATCTGGCCACTGATTTTGCAATTCTGTCTGCGATTTTGAGTGCCTGGTGTGAGTATGGGCATACTCACACAAGGCCCTCAAAATCGCAAATCACAAAATGAGTGGCCAGATTGAGTTCTTGTAAAAGGAGGACTCGATCTGGCCGCTCATTTTGCGATTTTGAGGACCTAGTGTGAGTATACTCTTAGTGCAGGCTGAGCCATGAAAAACTCTTTGAAATAGGGAAGACTCAGTGGAGAGTGGTGCAGCAAGACCCCTAGACACACTGGGCCTTGGTGCACAACATTTGAATGTATCTGGATTCTGGACAATGGTCTCGACAAATTCAGAATGTTGGATCAGCTGGAACGTATGCGATTTAGTTTTACGTCCAGGTACATGTAGAATTTTGAGCACCGGAGGCCCACTGTTAGCATGGGATGGGAGGTGCAGTTCGATCTCGCAAGTCAATCAAAGATTGGCAGGACACCTGTTTCTCCACAACGGCTGCTTTCGGGCATGTGATTGCGTTGAAAGGGGTACTCGCACAAAGGTTGTACAGGAAGTATCTGGCCACTTTTTACGACCAGGTTTTGTCCCATTGGTCCAGGTGTCAGTTCGGTCTAGCAGGCCTTTTCAATTTTTATTTTTTCATTCTTTTTCATACACACACACACACACACACACACACAC
>BFEA01000513.1:517955-528639 GCA_003427395.1 Chara braunii | reverse complement strand
TTTTTTTTTCGGAAGAACAACCCGAGGCTGTGATAGGGGTGCTGATAAGAGCAGACACCTCTACCACCGTCGGGGAGGCTCCATCTATTGGTGGGGAGCTGCACCTGCTGGAAACCGGGTCCAGCGTCCCTAAACATCGTGTTTCCTGTTTTACACAGACCTTTGAAACTGGCAGCAGTAGGTGGATGACCCAACCCTTTTTTTTTTTTTTTTTTTTTTTTTTTTTTGGGAAATCGGGCTGAACTGCTAGGGGTGGTGATGAGAGCATCCACCACTAGCAGCCCAACTACTGGCTCAATTCTATTGGTGGGGAGCTGCACCTGCTGGAAACCGGGTCCAGGGTCCCTTAATACATATAAATCTGTTACATAACTTGTATAAAGTGTCAAGAAAATAAAATCTGCCTCTTCAGCAAAAACTTAGGGCGCCAGATACTTCTATTTAACACTAGTAGACCTATCTCCTGACTTTACTTACTCGTGCTAAGTCGAGTTTACAAAACGTATCAGAAACTGAAATCTTGACTCTCTCCAAGATATCATCATACTTATAGATATCCAGAGATCGAACCTGAAGAGAACTCATATTTGTTTTGGGATTTAACCATATTACATGGCATACCATTGCAAATCAACTAAAGCCAATTCTGAGGGAGGGAAGGGATCAGAGAAGCATTCTGGTGACTTGAGAGAGGCTCCTGGAGGAATTGAAAACCAGTCAGTGAAGCAAAGATGGAAGTCCCTCTTTAGGGGTTTCTCCTGTTTTTCCTTTCCTGACCATTTCACTTCTCCCAAACTTCCTCCTTCGGTTCCCCCCAGCCATTCCTGATTAAATTTTTGAATACATTTGAAGATATCTTTTTTTTGGCGGAGTAATTGTATCTTAGATCGGAGTTTTGACCAATGTGCCCGTAGTTCTGTCTGCAAAAATTGTATAATCAACTCAAAAAAATCCTTTCCTTCTAATTTTACATCTTTTCTTTCATGTACACACCTTTTATACCACAATACCCATAAAATAGTTTTCCGTCCAAACTCAAAAAAATTCATCTGAAATTCTGAAAGTTGTGTTTCCATTGGTACCCATTGACCCAAGAGAGTGGTTTTTCAATCCCATGGCCAATCTATTCCTGTTAGTCCTCTCCATATACAGTCCCATCTTCTCCAAAGTAGGATCGTTCCTGGGCATTGAATGAACACATGTTCAATTGTCTCCCTGGTCTTCTTATAGGGGAAAACGTTGTTCCAAATGGGTGTGCTCAATGAGCCAATCATTAGTTGGTAAGCAACGATGCAGAATTTGCTATTGTAAAGAGGAAAATTTGGCTGGTCTTTTTTTAATTTTATTGAGGAATTTAATGTTTCTGATACTTTGTGCGTCTATATTCAGATATCTGGTCCATCGGTCTCTTATTACAGACGACACTTCCACCCATGGTCTTATCAAACGATATGTTGCCTTCACCGTAAGAGATTGTCGAGTGAGTGGTTTACTCATTTTCCCCGTTTGCCATACCCATTCGTCTGGATCTATGGGAAGATCCAGAATTGGGCATTGCGGTTGAAATACTCTCCATCCAGAGGTTGCTGACATAAAAATAACTCTAATTCTGAACATTTCCGTGAAAGGAAAAAACTCAACTTGATTGGTTGATGAAGGTCGGAGAAGGTGGTTAGTTGTCATTGTGAATAGGGTCGTTAAGGCTCCTTCTTCTAATAGACTCACTATTTGTCCTACCTGCCAACATGATGGTTCATGTGTAATCCTTATAAAGTCTCATTCCTGAAATTTTACTCCTTTTCTTAATTCTCTAACCCATGCCAGTGGAATAGAACAAATGATGTAATCCAGATTTTGATCTAATCTGTGCGCGTATATAATTGTTTTCTTAAGTTGATCAGTAGACTTCCACTTTTTTTTTTCCAGATCCCAAATGTCTTTAACCCGTATTATTCTTTTTTTCACCCATTGAGACCAGGGAGGAGTATAACTATTGTACACACAATCATTAGCGCTCGTTATCCTTTTATTCCCAAATAGAGGTTGCCTCATGATTTCTTCAAAGCGTATGGTTGCGGGTTTATTAGGAAGAGGTAGCTTTCTCCATGTCTTTAGTAGGGACGCCCATAGGTTATCTAGAGGAAGATCCCTACGGGCTGCTCCTCTTTCCCCTTCTAATCTTGAATGGGTAGATGGACGAGGGATGTTCCAAAATAAATTCTCTATCCAAGTAAGGGGATGTATTTCCTAATTTGTTATAGAGCCAAAGGTTGTCAAGGCTTGTCGATACCTAAAATGAGATCAATTACCCATTATAGTGACAAGGCTTGACTTTGTAGGGTAGGGTCCAGGATTCCTAACCCTCCCCTTGATTTTGGTTGAATGAGGATGGACCATGCTACTCTAGGAATAACTCTCTCTAACTCATGATTCCCTCTCCAGAGGAAGACCGTCACCTGCTTTTGGAGGTGTTTGATTCGTGGTTGACTAATTGCCCAGATTCCTGACTTGTGCCATATTGAAGCAAAAACCACATTTTTTATTACTAGTGCTCTACCAAAAAGTGAAGTGTGTTGATTCTTCCATAGGTTCATTTTTTGTATCGCAGGTTTTGAAATTCAGTCGTCATTGGATATAGGTTTACCAGCGGCAGACAAAGATACTCCCAACACTCTCAGTGGGGCCTCTAGGGGTAACCATTGTACCTTGGGGACTTCAGGCGGCCGAACACCATTTGAGTGGATCCACCATCATTGCGTTTTATTTCCCCAATTAACCACCATGTCTGAGAGTGTCAAAAACTTACTCAGCAGATTTTTGATTTCCTCCATATTTGCCTTTGAGGCCTCCATTATGATCGTTAGGTCATCTGCAAACATTAAGGGTATCGGTATTGCCTCTTCTGGTATACCTGAGATCGTTAAACATTTAATATTATGATTAGATCAGAGGTTGGCACCCAGGGCCTCCATCACAATCACGAAAAGGAAAGGGGCCAAAGTGTCTCCTTGTCTAACTGATCTTTGTATATGGATTTCTGGAGACAGCAGCCCATTCACAAGAATGCATGTAGTAGCATTTGTATGGAGAATATTAACCCATCTGCACAAATTTGGACCAAAATTCAACCTTTGTAAACAGGCGTCTAAGAAACGTCAATCGACATGATCATATGCTTTTTCAAAGTCTATGAAAACCATTGCTGTATTCTGCTTAGATTGTCGCGCTACTTTAACCATTTCATTAATTAATAGAATGTTATCTTGTATGTGGCGATCATTTATAAAACCTGTTTGCGAGGGATGGATTATATCAGCCATTACTGGAATCATACGATTTGCAAGAACTTTCGCTAATAATTTGTATACTACCGTTAGTAAGGTTATTGGTCTATAGTTTCTAATGTTTGATTTTTCTCCCTTCTTATATAATAACGTGAGTACTCCTTGACGCACTATTTTGCCCATTTCCCCAGTCTCCTAAACCTCTTTAAAGTACTGCATTAAGTCGTGTGAAAGGATGGACCACATGGTTTCCCAAAATTCCTTGGGAAGACCATCCACCCCCGGGGTCTTCTCTTCTTCCATTTGTATTAATGTCGTCCAGATTTCATCTTTGGTTAGAGGTTTTTCAATACTCTCACATTGTTCATCAGAGTTGGACTGGAACAGTGGTTCTAAGAAGAGACGAGTGGTTTGGTCATCTTCCAGAGTCCGAGTAGGGTCTTTTGATGATTTGAACAGGTTTTTGAAAAAGTTATAGGCAACTTTCAGACTTGCAGCTGAAGATACGGATACTGAGGGATCCATATAAACATCTTGGTCACATAGGATATTTATAGAGGAACGTTTTGCTCGTGATCGAGCCATAGCAAAAAAGGATGTGTCAATCTGTCCTTCTGTTGTGAATTTCGACAACTTGTCTCTGATTAGTTGTCCTTGCCAACGATGTTGCGCAAATGACAGGAGTTGATTTCTGAATTCTTGGATATTGATAGTTTGCGAAGAGTCATTTAAATAAATCTGAGATTCGTAATTTAAGATTTGTTCTTGAATTTGTATTTCTTGTAAACGTCTATTTTTTGCTTGTACTTTAGAAAATTCATTACATTTTCTGGCAAGAAAACACAACCCATTGTTGAACCAAGAGATGTATGAATCCTGTCTTTCTAACGTTGAGTGTCAATATTCTCATACATCTGCTAAATACTTTTTAAAATTGTCATTTGATAACAGAGATGTATTTAGTTTGTATACTCCCCTTCCCTGATCTGTTTTTTTTTTGAGAGACAGGAGGACTGAACACATTTTATGATCTGCCCCGGTCCATGGGCTTTGTGGGAAAATTGTTGCCCCTATGAAAACTCTCTCTAGGTCTTCTGACATGAGGATGAGGTCTATTCTAGATCTGGATTGAAGACGGTTACCTTGATTTCGTATGCACGTGAATAATCTTTCTCGTGGGAAAAATCTCCGGTACAAGTCAAACAGACATTCATTTTCGGACAAGGTTTGAATAATGTTATCGTCCTCTTCTATATAAGGAGGACATGGAGAGGGGATCGTCCAACGATCCAACCATCTATCCGGAGCTGCATTGAAGTCCCCTGCCATAATTAAAGGGATCCCTTCCGGTATCTGGCTTCTTATATCTTGAAAAAACTTGATTTTTTCTTCAATTTCATTGGCCCATATACATTGATCACACATATAACATCTGGTCCAATCGTAAAGATGGCAGATATCCACCGTCTCTGCTCTTTATCTGGCACCCATTGGACTACTTTAGCTCTAGAGTCTGGTGGTATCCAAATGGATGTACTTGCTGACCCATTTCTTGATGTTGGTGCATCAAGCTTATCGAACGGCCATATCGTGTTATGAGCCCTGATATGAATGGGGGAGTCGGTGAGATGTGTTTCATGTATGCATATGATGTCAGACCACGATCTACCTCCCACACCTTTCAGTTGTTCCAATATAGTTTTTCTTTTTATTGCATCTGCCGTAGCAAGATCATTTACATTCAATGATCTGAGATCCAAGTCTGTTGTTTTGATTGCATTCTGCCAGGATGGATTCTTTCCATAATAAGCTTGTATTGCTTCCATCTTTTTCACATTTTATTATAAAAGAATCATCTTCCTTAGTGTTTTTTAGAGACGTATCAAAGAACCGTTGTCCAAATCTACAACAGTCTGTAGGATGCCTCTTCGCAGCAAAATGCTAAGGAAAGCAAGAATGTCTGAGGCTGACCACACCAAATTTGCTTTAATCTTAAGACTCTGTAAATCAAACAAAGGTGTGTGAGAAAACCATCTCAACCCTGCCTCTTTCTATTCCTCAAATCTAACAAACGTATCTCTTTTCGCCATATGAGCCTTGTCACCTGTTTCTGTAAGGGTTGCTTGTGGTCCAGGATCGTAGTGTTTTAACAGGAAATCACGCATATCCCGTTTGAACGTACGATCCCCCATACTTTGGTATTCGACATATGTTGACCATCCTCTCAGAGTGACCCCCCCATATTGGTCTTGACCTATTGGTGAGAGACTCACCTCCCATTTCCCACATTTTTTCCTAACTGGTATGATGAGATTGCCCTTAGGAGGTTGAGGTCTTATCATCTGTTCTCTTTCCAGCACATTCCTCATTTTTTGTCTTTTGTCTGGCTCTTGCTTTATCAGTATAGAAGAGGAATGTGACTCATCATTATGGATTATCCTTGGACTCGCATTCATGTGAGCTTATTGTGAAGACGGTTGAACATCATAAGTTGATTGCGAAGTCATCATATCCTTTTCCTCTTTATTTGCTATGACTTCCCTCAGAGTATCTTCTTTTTGTACTCCTCCCTCCTGAGATTGTTCTTGTGCAGACGTCTCTTGGTAAATTATTTCTTGGTCAACTTGCGTGGGGGGTAGGCAGATGCTTTCAACCTCCATGTCATTAGTGTTGATTGTGATATCATTCGTTGCTATTGTTTGTGATAATATTATTTGTCCATTAACATCACCATCTTTCTCTTGTCTTGGAGCTTCCACTTGGCTGTCAGTAAGAGAGGGAGACTGAAGAGCCGCCTGACCATTATTGTCTACATAGATTATATTATCTTGTATTTCTTTCTTGTTTTCTTCTTCGATGACAAGCTGTCCCTCTGAACTTGTTTGTAAAGATTTTTTAGATTGCGGTTGAGAGGGCACCAAAGCTATTATCAACTCTATGCTCTTTTCCTCCTTACTTTCCTCTGGTGGAGGAGTGGGAGGTTGAAACATGTTCATTATTGCCTTGAACATACGATGACTGACTATTGTCCATTTAGCTCCTTGTGGTAGTCCATCGGTCAATACCCGTTTCAAGGAAGGACTGACATTCATTAAGTTAATAAGTTGTTCATAGAAGGCATCCCAGAACTCAGTAGTGGCTTCCCCATATTTTTCCTTTAGTTGCTGGAGAAACCATTCATATATCAATTTTCCCCTTCTTTCTCCTTTTCCTCTTCTTCCCCCTCTCCCCTATCTTTTTTCCCTTCACTTCCTTTTTCTTTCCTTTCTCCCTTGCTCCATCCCACTGTCTCCTGTAGTGAAGGAAAACACTGCTCATACTGAGATAGCATCGATCTTTGCAGATTTGCAATGGGATGAGTTAGAGAGTTGTGACCTTGTCAATCGATTTCCAATGTATGTATCACACTGTTTGTTCCTTTCATAATCGTATGATTGGTTTCAACCCTTCCTCCCTCTTCCCCATACAATGGATTAGTCACCATGGCCTGGGATTGGTGACTAATGTTCTCCCCACCACTCCCCATTCTCGAGGAGATAAGGAAGCCCATGGGAGAGGAGTTGATCTGCTGTTTTGTGGCCAATGCAGAGTTGAGAGAGATCTGAAATTCCTTTTGTGTAGCTCGCTCTTCTTCTGTTAAGACTTCACCCTCTGAGGAGATCGACATTGGCTGAATCGTTTTTGTCAATGCGGCTTGTGTCCGTTTGCCTTGCATGACTTGTTTAATTGGTGTATGAAGTTGTCTGGTTGCCATTTGTCTCATAGCCCCTCGAAACATCATCATTGAGTCCACATGTCGGTGGACCCTTTGGTGACGAATAACGCGGGTCATATTGATATGAAGTCTCCCCAATCAAATGAAAACCCGTAAGATGAAGAAAAATGTTAGTATTCAAACACCACTTTTTTCTTCTTGATATTTATAATTATTTAATTATAATTCCTGTCTCTTTTACTTTTTCTTTTTTTGGTTGGGAGGAACCACTCCGGAAGCAGGGAGTAGAGAATAGGACAGGCGAGGAATGGGAGGGAGAGACGAGGTGCTTCACTGTAGTGTCGAGTGCCCTTGTCCGCTTCCTCCTGATACTCTCTTCTTTCTCTGTCGAATCGTGTTGAAAGCATTTAGCCACGTGGCACGCCCTTCATGTCTTGAGTTATCAATCCTTAGCTTTCACTTCTCCGGAAGAATTACTGCACCCTATTGGAGTAGCCATGATACTCACCCTATCAGAGTAGCCACTATATTTCTTCTGACAGGTGTTTAATTAACACCACCTCCCTGTTCTTCCCCAAAACAGCCATGAAGGAGAGAGAGAGTCAATCCCACTCCTGCATACTCTGTCCCCATACTCTCTGTTCTTCCCAACACAACCACGAAAGAGGGAGAGAGCCAACCCCTCTCCTGATTACTCTGTCCCCATAGATCGCCTATCTTCAATGCCAGGGGAGTGATCACCTAATCGAAGCAGCCACGATAGTCCACGTTGCATCCAATCATATATATAATTTTTGCCCAGCAAATTTACTTGCAACGTATGATAAGCGTAACCAACCCCACGGTAATTCTCCCACGCTCCCACTCAATCCCACGATCAGTCTCCCTGATATTGATCTTCACGAAAACCACATTTACTTTCTTTTTCCAAGCGCTGCTCCCGGGGAGACACGTGACAACTCACCTCGATCTTAGTGTTTCCACTTGGATGTGATGGCTCAATCATTCGAAGTTGTGATCTCCTTCCAATCGCTGTTCGTTTCCTCTTGTTCGTGATATCTCATTTACTCAAAAAGCGTGATATCTTTTCAATCACTGCTTATAGGGAGACACGTGGCATCGTGCCTTAATCATAGTCATAGTTTCTCTTCTCTGAAGGAGATTGCACATTTTATCCAAAGTGTGGTAGCTGCTGTAGCATTCCAAATCTAACGTGCGCTATCGTTACTCATTTGGGTTGACGCTAACATTTCCTCATGGGCAAATTTACTCGCAACGTATGATCAGCGTAACCAACCCCACGATAATGCTCCCACGCTCCCCCTCAATCCCACGATCAGTCTGCTTGATATTGATCTTCGCGAAAACCACATTTACTTTCTTTTTCCAAGCGCTGCTCCCGGGGAGACACGTGACAACTCACCTCGATCTTAGTGTTTCCACTTGGACGTGATGGCTCAATCATTCGAAGTTGTGATCTCCTTCCAATCGTTGTTCGTTTCCACTTGTTCGTGATATCTCATTCACTCAAAAGCGTGATATCCTTTCAATCACTGCTTATAGGGAGACACGTGACATCGTGCCTTAATCATTGTTTCTCTTCTCCGAACGAGATTGCACGTTTTATCCAAAGCATGGTAGCTGCTGTAGCATTCCAGATCTAACGTGCGCTATCGTTACACATTTGATAACATTTCCTCACGGAAACACTATTACTGTGTATTTGCCCGGTAAATATTTTTTACTATTTCCAACTTACTAAAGCGATCCTTCTTGATTGCTTTCTCCCTTTCGTACTTACAATCTTAGCGTTTCCAATCGAACATGCTATAGCACTCGTATTGTAACTTGCGCTTGTGTTCCCCTATGTGCTCATGATAGTGCTCCCTCGCGATAGCACTATCATTTGAACACTATTATTGTCTATTTGTCCAACAGATATTGTTTGACTATTTCTGACTCACGGAAGCGATCCCTACTTGATTGCGTTCTTATCAATCTCACCCCAAACACATTCTCCTACGACTCTGTCTTACGTGGCTCCCGTCTTACCACTAGGAATTCTTACCTATTGTCCACGTGTCCCATTGACGAGGATTCTTCCCCCATCATTGCTTCCACATCGACGATGAAAATCCGAAATGCAATCTCACTTCCTAAATGCAATCACTCCGTCAAAAAAGAGTGCTCCCTGAAACTCGGTCTCTTTAGTTTTGTTGATGGTTTGATTACGTTCTCACCAATCTCACCCCAACCACATTCTTCTACGACTCTGTTTTACGTGGGTCCCATCTTATCACTAGGAATTTGGCCACATGTCGCATTGACTAGGACTCCTCCCCCATCATTGATTCCACATCGAAGATCGAAATTCAAAATGCAAACTCACTATCAAAATGCGGTCACTCTGGTCAATAAATAGCGCACCCGAAAACTCGGTGTCTTGTAATATCAGCGCTTCATTTCGCCCACGATCATCACTCTCTATAAAGAAGAGAGCTCAAAAGTTGATGGCTCTGAATTTTCCTGGTTTCTTCTGCTCACGTATGGAGGCACTTCTTTAATTATCCTTCATACTATTATATCGCCACAATCGATGATGAGGGTTCTCACCTGCTGCGACGACCAACCTCCGACAGTGATGTGACGACCAACCTCTGGCATCGCTCTTATGAGGTAACTCTGCCAGGCCATCCTACGTGGCTCCCATCTTAGCATTAGGAATTCCTATAAATTGGCCATGTGTCATATTGACGAAGACTCCTCCCCCATCATTGTTTCCACAACGAAGATCAAAATCCGAGATGCACACTCACAACCAAAATGCGGTCACTTCCGTCTATAAAGAGCGCGCACCAAAACTCAGTCTCTTGTTCTTTCTGGAATATCAGTACGCAGCTGTACGCCATTTCTCCCGCGATCAACACTCCTTATAGAGAAGAGATCTCAGTTCTTTCTGGAATATCAGTACGCCATTTCTCCCGCGATCAACATTCCCTATAGAGAAGAGATCTCAAAAGTTGATGGCGCAAACATTTCCTGATTTTTCCGGCTCGCATATGGAGGTACTTCTTCAATTAACCTTCAGGCTATTCTATCGCCACAATAGCGGACGAGGACCCTCACCTGTTGCGACGACCAACCTTCGACAATGATGTGACGACCAACCTCTGGCATCGCTCCTATGAGGTTACTCCGCCATTGTTTTTGAAAAGAGCTCTCCAGTAGAGGCAGTATTGTCTCAGCATGGCTACTCCACCCGTTCTCACTCGGAGATACCACCATATTCCGCCCCTAGACCTAACGCTGTCCATCCGGCGACACCATCGCCACCGTGATGCTGCTGACCGAGGACGGTGTGTTCTCAGTCAGCGACCGCGGACGAGGGCCCGCAAGCCTGTTGCGGCACCCAGCCCTCGACAGCGCTCCCACCAGCTCCCCCTCGGTGAGGAATTACAGATCGTGAGTTAGGCCACACGCTTACTCTACGTCCTTAGCCATTTGCCTACCGGACTCCACAGCCATTTTTTGGATGTCTTAAATGACCAACTTTGTACAAAGTGACGCTGGACCCGTTTTCCAGCAAGTGACGCTCCCCACTAATAGATGGAGCCTCCCCCCAGGTGTTAGTGGTGTCTGCTCTTACCAGCACCACTAACACTACCGGGGGTGTGTTCAAAAAAAA
>BFEA01000513.1:489732-509694 GCA_003427395.1 Chara braunii | reverse complement strand
GCACGAGAGCGCGCGCCCGCGCCAGAGAGAGAGAGAGAGAGAGAGAGAGAGAGAGAGAGAGAGAGAGACCCTTAGGTGGGCGTGTGCCACGTTCCACTTCTGGCGCAGGGTCGTTTTCCAATCCAACCCGCCTCCGGCCAGAGGGCGAAAATGGGAGGACGGGTACCTGCTCCCAGGCCAGTCCACAGGAAAACGACCGGTACCGGTTCTGGTACCTCCCGTTTTTGCCAATTGTTCAACTGGCAGGCCGCCAAAGGCATAACTTACTGTTTTTTCTGCAGTTTCGAAATGTTCTCAGCCCGAAGTTGCAGTGTATTGTTATTTCCGCAAATTTGGAACTCTGCACCGGTCACAGGTGCAGTTGTCTCTTTTTTTTTCCATTTAACAATCTGAGAATTAAAGGAATTCAAGAAATTTTAGGAAAAGCCATGGACAACTACTATGAAAAGCCATCTGCCTATGATCAACCCTGAAACAAAAAAAGTCGAGGGTCAAAATTGAACTCACCTGCTATCCAAACCTTCCCCCTTCAACAGACAAGACTCCGGTCCAGGCTTTCAGTCCTGGTACCAGAACTCTCTTTTGCTAGGGTAACAAGGCACCACAACCTTCCCCAGTGCCAACCTAGTTCTGATAGACAGGGAACACCTTCCTCCCTCGACATCTCCCTTAGCCGCAAGGCCCTGACCCAGGTTACAGGGTAATACCCCGGTGCCGGCTACGTCGGACGATCTGGTTATGCCTTCCACCCTCAGCATAACTCCACAGGCCTCAAGCTCCTCCCAGGTCACAGAGCATAAACTCCAGCACCGGCCTGTGTCGTCCCAGCGTTGTCCTTCTAACCTACTTGCCTTAGCAAACAACCCCTCCCCTGTTGAAAGCCCCCTTACTACCTCCCACCCACCAGTTCTAAATCCCCCCCCTTCCAGACTCCAACCATAGGCTAAAAAACAGCTAGTAATCAATTACTTCAATAGACTGGGGAGAAAAGGATAATAGCCCTCTTTTAAAAACAAACAGCCAGGATCCCACTCTCCCTCAATTCAACCCTCTGTTCCTCCCTACCCCCGCTGCAAGGAGCCACCATCTCCTATCAGCCCCAATTCATAACAGCCCCCTTCGGACACCCCATGCTCCCTGAGTGATATATACAGTTCCCCCTAAAGTATACCATTGTAGAGCCGAGGTTCCCCTCTCCCCCTGTCCCGCCTCAAAGTAGCACAGCCCATCCTGTCTCTCCACTTGTTAAAAACAACACTAACCCATTGTCCTCCCCCCCACCCGTCGTGGGTGACCGGACCAAATCAGCCCAGCCCCGGGTGAGGACACACCCCCTCAACCGCCTCTCCCTCTCCACGAAGCTGCGCCTCCCACCTTGTGCAGCCTCAGCGTGAAAAGCTTCAAACCCTAGAGGGTGACCCCAGCGTCACCTGCCCTACCTTTCCCACCTTTCCCCCACCTTTTGGAGTAAACCCATGAGGTAATTAAACGAGAAATGGAGAGGAATTCGAAGTATCTTTCACAGAAAATCTTCAGCGAAACTACCTTAGACTTAGTACCGAAAAGCAAAACAAGATTCAAAGATTAGAATGCTCCTTGGTGAGGGCTGGAAACGAAGAGCGGTTGGGGCGCCATGACGACAACTTCGATGTGAGGATGAGAGTGCAGGGTGAGAGGTCAGCAGGCGGATGATGAGGCGGGAGAGGGATCATGATGCATGGAGGAGCAGGCTAGTGGTGTCCGGGCGTTGCTGCAGGTTCTCCTGTTTGCTGTTTTTGTTATGTGCTTGCTTGCTTGAGTGGAAGAACACGGGGGCAGTGTATCTCATATGAAGGTCTCGTTGGAGAGGAGGAATGCCGGGGGGGGGGAGTAAGGGGAGGCGGGCAGGGTTTCATGGGCTAGAGGAAAAGTATTACAAGAAGGAATGGGCGGAGTAACACGGGAGTAAGGTCTTTTATAGGCGGGGGACGTCTGCAACGATGACACCCCTTCATCTCTTTGGGCTACCTGCGAGGGGCGGCTGACAGGCTCAGCGGTCTAGTCTCGTGATGTGGTTTGGAGTGCTATGATGGTAATCCTAGTTGCGGTTTTGTTATCTTCATCGTTTCGTCTTTTGGGATGGTTGAATAGTTGTCAACCACAGGCAACCGAGTGCTTGAGAGCCGATGAAAGAGGAGGTGAGGTTTGGAGAGAGGGGGGGTGCGTTTAGGAATGTCGAGGCTAAGTTGTGTTCTTCCTCTTCACGTTTTGTAGTGGTGATTATGTGATGACCTTGATGAGATTCTCAACAATGTGATTCTCAGATAGTTTTGTCTGATTCAATACCTATTAGTCCTTCTAACCTTGAATTCTAGAAATGCAACGAAAATATAACTAATAATTTTGATTCTAAGGTTTGAAAATCAAGATTAAATCAAGATTAATCCTGACCTAGTTTGGTTGCCTAATTCTGACTTAGTTTGTTTGCCTATTTCTTTTGAATTTCATATCTTTATCCGTGTCGACTGTCGTATGTTTTATCGCTGAATTATTTCATGGGCAATACTCTTAGCCTGCGATTCGTTAAATCAGAGGTTGGGCACCTCTGATTTCTTAAAAGTAATTTTCAAATTTTAACTCAATCTCGTTTGATCTTCTGATTTGTCTTGACGCTTATTGATACCCTCCATCCGTGGAGGACTTTTCCCAAATAAAATCCTCAGTTCGATTCCATGGATTGGAATTCCTGATATTGATATTCGTAAATTGTTTACCTAGTCCGTGAACCTGATATCTAATTCTTAGATGGATTTCCTGATGTTAAGGGTCGAAAATCAGAATTTAATTTCGATATCTAATTAGTCTTTCTCATTGGGTGAAGTTCTCGAAAATTGAACTTAGTTTTAAAGTCTAAATAGTAAATAGCCATTCCTATGCATACTCTGACCTTTGATCGTATCCTTTGGTGTTTCCTACTCTATGTACTGGTAGTTCCAAAGTGATTTCTAAGTGTTCTATCTGTTGCTGGAAATTGCTCCTATTCGTTTTTTGTTATTAAATCTTCTATTGTTTTGAGATTCTAAAGAAACATATCATAATTGAATCTCAGTTGTGATGAGGGTCATAGGTGCTGAAGGGTATTATCTCCTTTAGGGTTGGAGCCCCTCCCTGTGAGGGTTACACATGGGGGGTGGTGTAATCTTTGAGAGGGAAGAGCGGTATTGAGGGTTCGTCCCTTTCGGGGCCATGCTGATTTTGGGTCGGATCAGCTATGGCGGTTGGTGAGAGAGGACAAGGGGTGTTGATGCCAGCATGGTGAGATGTTGAAGGGTTGTTTCACCTAGAGGGAGTGGGGCAGGAGGGGAGGGGGATCTTCGGCTCTGCGGGGCATACTTTAGGGGGTACTGTATGCGGCTGGGGGAGCAGAAGTGGTATTTAGGGGGTTGTTTTGAACTGGGGCTAGGAGGTGAGGGGGCCCCTCCCCGCGGAGGCAGTGAACAGACAGGGGGTCACTTTTTAGGAAGAGGAGTAACCCGCTTAGTTTTTGTGAGCCTTGTACATGCAACTGACAATTGAATAGGCGCTGGAGTTTCCATAGGGAGAGAGGGTGTTTTTTCCCTCCCTTCCCCTCTTCTTGCGGGAATAGTAGGCGCCGAAACGTGCATATGGTTTTATGAATCTTTTGATTTCCTGATTTTTTTTGTCAGAATTTTGAACAGGGGCCCCATGGGATGGTCAAGTGGAGCATCTTGTAAGCTCTTGGGGGATTTGTTTTGACGAAGGGGGTAAAAGACATCAAATGATTCTTCGCAAGGACGGAGAGGGGATGAAATAGGGCTCTCCGACGGGTACCGGCTAGGGGGAGCTTTTATCATATGCGATTGGCGTTGGGTAGTTTCGGCTATCCAATGGGTACCGGCTGATGAGGGCGAGCCTTGGCACGATTGGTGTCGGGTAGTCTTGTTTCACCCCTTTGAGGACAAAGACTGAAATTCTTCTGGGGGCAAGGAATTTCAGGGTGATGATGGTGCCCCCCCTGCTGAGACGAGGTTCTTTGGACTCTTTACGACGACGGAGTTTGGGGGGACGAATGAGGTTCTTCCTTTCGATGATGGACGCATGATTGTTCGGGCTGTCTGTTTCTGTGGTTGCCTGTTTTCCTAAATTTGTCCTATTTTTGTTAGTGTTTCGTTAGGGTCTTAACATGGGCCCATTGTCGAGCCCCGGCCTCGGGGCCCCGGCGGGGCTGTCTCTTATACACATCTAGATGTGTATAAGAGACAGCCCCTGGAATCCATAACAAAACACTCTAAAATTCTCTAACACTGTCTTATTCCCTGTGCTCCTGCTATCAACAGGTTACAGGGCAACCCCCCAGCACCGGCCAGCGTCGTTCTGGCATCGAAAAACCGCAGGTCCATGAATATAACAGCATCCAAGAAGCCTAAAATGAGGTTGCAAGAATTACCCAGAATCCTAAGGCATCAAGACCGCCAAGAGCAACCTTTTTTTTTTTGAAATAACAGCGAGGGTGACTGCTGCACAGTTTGGAATTCGCAGGAATAACAGTCCACTGCAAGCTTGGGCGAACACCAGTTCGAAACTGCAAGAAAAACAGTAAACTGTGCGTTCGACGGCCTTGGCAAAAACGCTTTTTTTTTTTTTCCTCGTCTGCGACCTTTTTTTTTTTTTTTTTTTTCCCGCGCCTGCTTCTACCACGGCCGCTCTGTCTAGGCGTCCACAAAGAACCCTGATAATGAATGTATACAAGATATATTTCCGGTCAAATTCGATCCCTTTTTTTTTTCGTCTTTTTTTCATCCTCGCGACAGGTGTGCCCCGCGTAAGAGAGAGGGGGGGCGCGTGAGACAGGAGGGGCACGTGTGTGTGTGTGTGTGTGTGTGTGAGAGAGAGAGAGAGAGAGAGAGAGAGAGAGAGAGAGAGAGTGTGTGAGAGAGAGAGAGAGAGAGTGTGTGTGTGTGTGTGTGTGTGNGACTGCTAGTTAGCTGTCCCCGAAAATAAAACCCAGGGGTCTATGATCTCTACAATAAGGATACGAGGTTGGTAGAATATAGTGGTGCCTAGCGTTCTATGGGCTTCCAGGGAAATTTGTGCCCTACCGCACCCTGCTCAGTCAATCCTCTGGTGATCCAGAGTAATCAATGCTGGCAGGCCCATTGCTTTCCTTGTTCTGATTCATTTGTACTACTCTGTATCAGGGCTGTCTCTTATACACATCTAGATGTGTATAAGAGACAGGACTTGGGCCCCGGGGATCCCCGCGTGACAACCCTGGCCCTATAGGATAGTCAAGTGAAGTATCTTGTAGGGTTTGGGGGGATTTGTTTTGAAGAAGGGGAAAGGAGCATGGAATGATCCTTTGTAAGGACAGAGAGGGGGATGGAATAGGGCTGCTTGACGGGTACCGGCTAGAGGGAGCTCTTATTAAATGTGATTGGTGTTGGGTAGTTTAGGCTGTCCGAGGGGTACCGGCTGATGAGGGCCAACTCTTGCGCGATTGGCGTTGGGTAACACTATTTCACCCCTTTGAAGACGGAGACTGGAGTTCTTGTGGGGGCAAGGAACTTCGGAGTGATGATGGTGCTCACCCCCTTCTGAGAAGCGGTCCTCTAAATTTTTTTACGAGAACGGAGTTAGGAAGGGTTTTTCCTTTCGATGATGGAGGCAGGATCTTTTGGGTTGACTGCTCCAGGGGTTACATGTTTCCATATTTTTCAAATTTGATCTATTGTCGAAGGGCGTCCCTGCTCAGTTAATCCCCTGGTTTCCGGGGCAATCAATGCTGGTAGGGGGAGGTCGTCTTAATTTTTCTTAAAAAGAGGTGAGCGGAAGAAGTAGATGGTTGGATATTAAGCGCCCTACTAGTGAGGGGGCTAGCTCGTAGGACGGAAATAGGGTACAGCAACAACGGAGATGGTGGCTCTGTTGCAGTAAGTCTTGCCAGAGTGAGGTAAAGAGGATTGATAGGGGGTTTCTGAGTCATTTTCTGAACTTTGCTTATTCCTGAAGTTCGTCGTAGTAATTTTGCTAAGTAGCTCAATTTTTTCTTAGCCAAAACCGGGTAATGGCCCCGGTATCTCAAATTTTTAAAATTATATGTAAATTTCCATATGGGTTGCTGGTCCCGATTCCCAGCACGTGCTGCTCCCCACGAATAGATTGAAGCCTTGTTCCCATTAAAAAAAAAAAAAAAAAAAAAAAAAAAAAAAAAAAAAAAAGGATTATGGGTACTTCTTGCAACTCATTTTAGGCATCTTTGATGCTGTTATATTCATGGGCCTGCGGTTTGCCATAACGACGCTGCCCGGTGCTAGGGGGTCGCCCTGTAACCTGTTGATAGCAGGAGCGTGAGGCTTGGTAGAGAGATCGGGGGATGCCTTGGGTCAGGCATTCCAAAGGAAAACCAAGGGTTGTTGTCGGGACGACGCTGGCCAGAGCTGGGCTGAGTCGTGATGCCCTGTAACCTAGCAGGGTGGGGGCATGAGGCCTGGGAGAGCTCAGCAGGGAATTAGACAGAGATCCAGGGAAATTTGTGCCCTACTGCGCCCTGCTCAGTCAATCCTCTGGTGATCCAGAGTAATCAATGCTGGCAGGCCCATTGCTTTCCTTGTTCTGATTCATTTGTACTACTCTGTATCAGGGACGCTGGACCCGATTTTCATCAGGTGATGCTCCTGCAGGTCGTTTCCGACACCGGAGAAAAGTGCCTCGGAAGTACTGGTGGTGTCGGCCGGTCCGAGCGCCTAACACATGCGCGCTGATTACCGAGGCCCTTGTGCATGTCCACGTCACAGGTTGACGTGGCTTCACGCCAGTCACAGGTTTAGCTGAGTTGCCAGAGCATCTCTGCGCCTATCATACCCTCTGTCCCGCGTTGATACTCCATAGCCACCGTGAACTAAATCACGACAAATGACCCATCGCACTGGCATGTTGACTTTGACCAAGTCTGCATGTATGGAGTAGGCGGAGAAGGCCCCTGGAAAAGGGAAGTGTGTGGAAGGAAAGGAGTTTAACATCTACAATCATCAACGGTATATCGTGATCGTCATCAAGCCAGCAGCTCAAGTGTGTCAATCGGTAATGCTGGCGACTCAGACTCTTCAGTTGCTATACGAGTCATAGTGGAACGCTGACGTTAGTCGTCATCCGCTTCCGGTTCCGGAATGGCATTATTGTCATCTTCTCACCAAGGCTGGAGGACCTAGCGTCAAGTGCCCCAAATTATTCCCAATTCTGTGATTTTTCTCCTCTCCCTCTATCTGACTCTTATCTATATCTTTTTCATTATCTTGCCATATCATCATTTGGGCATTACCACATTGCCATTGATATTATCCCTCCCTCGTCAATTATAGGTTGGTCTAGCCATAAGCGTGTTAGACAATTACGTAGTCAACACTGTCCATTATTCTCAATTCAGTTTCATTCTCCCCCTATCGGTCTCCTCTTTTCGCACCATCATCTCCGTCACATCATAGGTGGTATTTATGATGCCAGTGCAATAGAGTAGGGCATAGTACTTGCCACCACATTTCGTACTCATGGGCCTCATCATCATAGGTCAATTTTGCTAAGTCAAAACAGCTCAGTTCGGGACAATTTTTTTCCATTGTTTATGTCCCCATCTCGTCATTAATAGGATGATCTGGCCATAAGCGTATTACATAATTACTTGGTCTATGCTCTCCATTACTTTCAATTGAGTTCCTTTCTTCCGTTGTTTGTATCTTCTTTCCCGCCACATCACAGACAATTTTTCACGTTGTCAATAAAATAGAATAGGACACTATATTTCTCAACACATTTCTTATAAAGAGGACACGACATTACGAAGGAAGGAGAAGAAAGGAGAAGTGAGAGGTAAAGAGGGGTTAGGTAGGCTAAACACAAGGTACCCAACAGCCTGATATATCGAAGGTCGTCGGACAACAGTAAGACATTGCGAATCGATCAGCAGTACAGACTACATCGCAGTGGCATGAAGAAGACGACCATTACAATTCAAGACTCCTCGGTTGTGGTATGTGCTCCCTAACCAACTCATTGCACCTCTTATAACCTCGCCCTACTCATATCCTTTGATTTCCCCTATACCCTTGGAATCCAAGCCAAAAATTGAAACCACAAATCTGCTCACGGCTCAAATCACATTCAAGAACTACTATAAAGGCTCGTGGATCATTACCGAACCTTTTGCTGATTAGGGTCTTTCTGTTTCTATAAGGCACATCTTCTCAGTCTCGTCTCTTACTCTCAACTTTACAATGAAGCTTAGTTTCAAAACAGCGAAGGGGCCTGGCTCATTGCTCTTTTATCAAGGAGCAATGAGACACGCGATGTTTAAACAGATGGGCGCGGACCCGTATGCGAGACCGGGGGTGACAGCGACCCCTGCCCGCTGCAGCGGAGGATTGTCAGGATTCCTGACAAAGAAAGGGAGAAACCTCCTCTCCTCACAAGGGACTATCCTCAACTCCCAGTCACAGAATCCTGCTTTGCTTATGTTGGGAAAGGAAGCAATGACACAATCTGCTCAGCAAACAAACCAGGCAGACAACTCATCTGTCCCTGCCTCCTTCCTCTCTTTATCGCATTTCCCGGCTCTCCCTTCAACACAGGAGACAGTCCTGAACCCCCAGTCACCTAATCCGGCTCTAATTACACAAGGAAACAGAGTAATGACACAATCTGCTCACCAAATGAACTATGTAGACAACATCACTATCCATGCCTCCTCCCTCTCTTCATCAGCCAACATAACAAAACAGTCTTCGTCTGATTCTGAAATGCGGGATTCGATTATGCATGATGGAAATGGAGTAAACGAAGAAAATGATGATGAAATATTGACGAAGGATGAAAAGATGCAAGAAGACTCACACTCTCCCCAACAGACACAGACGAATAATACAGTCAAGGACGCAGTCCATCATCCATCGTGGGCACGTAAGGTAAGGGAGTCTCTGCAGGACAAATCACTGACCATTCAGAGACTGTCAATAGATCCAGTGGGAGGAACTCCAGCAGAAGAACTGAAAGACCCTCTCAGGAATTTATCTTCTACGAGGGCTTATTTTTTGTCTCTGTTCCTTCTCCCATCAGAACAATTGGTAATAGATCAGGGGGGGAGGAAAACTCTGATGAAAGCATACCCTCCGGATAAATTACCTCAGAGAGATATGATTTACACGAAACATGCATCTAATTGGATCTTCTACGATGATGCGGCTTTTCGATCGGTTAATGATAATATTAAATTTATGAGGGAGGGTCCGGATGGGGTCACTGAATTTTTCCTAATTCAACCGATTACGTCGACAGTGTTCACAATTTTGAGCCTTTTCGACAAAGATAAGGTAAGAATGGATGCATGAAAAAAAATATTTTGGGACCGCTTCGAAGTTAGAATTTATCCATGGTTGCCGAAGAAAGTTGGACCAGAAGAATTGAGGGAACAAATGATGAAGGATTATTATTGGGCCGAGTTAAGGCGCGTCCCAATTGAGATTCAGGCTGCATTCATTTACGATTTCGACCAGCAATATCGAATAGTGGACTTTATTAATCCGCTGCCCTCTTATGTCGCCAAAAGAGACGACTACCTGACGCTAGCCATAAATCTACCAAAAGATCAAGTCTTCTCGCTTGATGATATTGTCCCGTTTAAAATGGGAGGACGAGTTTTCCAGATTCATACCGCTCACAAGTTTAGGCCATGGTATTTTGAGTGCAAGGCCTACGGACACCTTCACACAGATTACACCTGCTCCCATCACCCCCAACATGCGATTCACCCAGATCAGCGACTTAAAAAAGACCCTCAAAGACCCAACAGGTGGGTCCAAGTGGTAGCAGGGCATGAAGGATGGGTCTATAGAGATGATGTGAATCAAGCAGGGCAGCAAGTGGGTTGGGTGTGGGAAGGGAGGAGTGACTTCCACAAAACTCCCCGTCCCCCAGCAAATTGACTTCCTCCTCAACAATCGCCTCCACAGACACACGACCACCCAAATAAACATGGAGCTTCCTCCAGAATACCAAATGGACGCTCAAGGAAGACTGAGAATAAGGAACAAAGTAATCAGAACGTGGGAGAAGGGAACAACCAACAAATGGAATCTGCAGTAATTGACAAGGGGGGAGAAAGAGACAATATTCATAGACATAAGTCTTCCGTATCCTCCCCTGTGCCACCTGGGACAGATCTCTCATTGAGTCTTAAAGCTAGGGACTACATCCACAAGAATGGCACAAGTTCAGAATGGCGGGAGGTCACAAGGAAAGGATTTGTCCAGCAGAATGACGATGGTATCACAACCACAGACCAGGTGGCTTGGTCCACTCGGAGTAAGGACTATAAGAACAGCAAGGGGAAAAACAGCAAGGAAAAGGACAATGAGAAGGAAAAGAACCCAGGAAAAGAAATGCCCAGTTCAGATACTGGCATAGTTCCCATGGATTTAGATCCATTCAAGGAAGCTTTCGTCCCTGAACCAATGGAAATCAAACTCCTTCAGGCCTGTGTCCCACCGCCTTTGCTGAATCCTACCGAAGACAACATGTCTGCGGTAACGATGGAACTGGACTCAACTGTCTGTAAAATTGCAGACTGGCTTTTATATAACTTGAAAGAAAAGCATCATGCTCTATCTTCTCATCACTGGACTCAAATTTTCAATGAATTAATAATTCTACTAGAAAGTAGCAAAAGTTTGAATTCCTTTTTGGAACAAGGACCCACAAGAGGAGTTACGTGGGAAGACATCAGTGCTAAAAGCTACACACCTTGGTGGATCTCAGTTGTTGTCAAACGTACACAATCGGTTTCTACCTTTGCTTTCATTGGAAGATGAGTCACAGCAAGAAAAAAAATGAAAATCCAGTAAAGGAACAAATGGTTCCACAACAGAACGAGCTCCAGGTAACAGAGCAGCAGGAGGAGTTTCTGGAGGACGAGCAGCTGGGATCGGACCCGGTCTCAAAAATATCTTCCAATAATAGTAAAAAAGATCAAACCCTGGGGGAAGTTGCATCTATAGGTTCTATTCAGTCTATCGAGTCAAGCCCTTCCCACAAAAAGATTATAGAACCAGAAGACATGATCAGGAACACTGCTAATGCAAAACAACTGCAAATGCAGACTTGTCTGAATACACCCGGGAATGGCACCCTGACGTGTTTCAGAGAAATTATTTCTGACCTCACCGGGGAAAAGAAATTTTTGATCATTAATCGACAACACCATACCGCTGTTCAAGGTAAAAACAGTCAAGGGTTATTAGAATGGGATCCGGGGTCTGAGATCCCCCTCTCAGTGTCATCATCGGCCAGCTCTCATATTGATCAGGGACAAATCTCAATAGTCAATGCCGATCTTCGATCCGAACTGTATACAGCGACAGTGAATACCGTCAGCGGATTCAAACTGCAGATATTGGCACCGAACTCAGTTGCTTCTTATCCCAAGTCCGAATTCAGATCCGAACTGTCAACAGCGACAGTGAATACAGTCTGTGGATCCGAACTGCCTACATCGGTAGTGGACTTAGCTTCTTCTGATCATCCCTCCCCCCCCTTCAGTAATGGGGGGAATCATATGATCAATAATTTTGAGAAAAATGAAAAACAAAAAAATAATTCAAATAACGGTACAGCCGAGACCTCTGCCGGGGGTACTCAGCCAGCAGTGCTGGGTAACAGTGGCCACAATAGAGAGGAGACTAAGGAAAGTAGGCACCAAGAAATAATACTTTTTGATTCTCTCTTCTTAGAAAAGGTTCATATGGTGCCTCAAGTGGAACAACAAAGCTCGCAAGTAGTGGATCTCACAGAAGATCTCCCGGAAAATCATGATCAGAGCCTCACTGACTCGTCTTTTTCTCCCATACCTCTATCTGATCTTGAGGTTGAACTTACTTCTAAGAGGCAGAGATTGAAACACCGCCTGGCCAAAGGCCAGGGAGTGTTGTCCCCTGCAAAAACCGGAATTCTCCTTTTACCAGTTAGGAAAAAAGATGATATCTGGGAAGTGGGATTATCTGTTCCCCAAGATGCAATTTATGGTGAAGTGACCATCCCGGGAACCACATCCCCATTCCTGCCACTCTCTACAGAGACTAGTAGATTAGCAGGGGAGCAGCTTATCAAACACGAAGTACTCAGATTTATCAAAAACGTCCTTCCCCACCGGAAGTACAACATCTTTGATCATAACGGGGGGAGAACAACGTTTGGCTGAGTGGGATGTGTTTCTCAAATATAAGACCGGTAAGCAGACCAATCTGAAATGGCTAAGTCAGAATCTCCTCATGGATCTACAACTGATGAAGGTCAAAGCGAGTAGCTTCTGGTCTGAAACAGATGTAGGAAGATTATTGGTGCGTCTCCTTAGCCAACAGGTTTTGGCGCCGGGGGGCAGGCTGGACTTAGGCAAGTGGCTGAACCTTGATAATAACACAAATAATTAATTATTAATTATTCCTTAATTTATTTTTGGTTTTCTAGTGACTTTTGTTATGATGGATAAATATCACTTAATTGACGCTCTATATGATAGGGATAGAGTGTGGAAACAGACCAAAAGGCAAGCAGACTTAGATCTGAGATCACTTAACGTTAACGGTGTGGCCTCCGCAAAGTTTGATAAAAAACAAGCAATCTACGATCAACTTAAAGGAATAGGGGGAAAGGATTGGCCTGACGTTATCTGTATCCAGGAAACTCATCTAATGGACACTATAATCATTATCACAAACGGATATGGCCCCATACAGCTTTCCGGGCTCATGCGCCTCGATCAGGGAGTGCTGGAGTGGCAATATGGATCCCACCAGGATCCAAAGTAGACCCAGTCTACTGGAGGTTAATAAGGAAGAGGAGAGATGGGCATACATACTTGCGATGCTAAACCTTGAGATTGTGGTTATCTTGTGTGTATATGGACCAAATGAAGCAGGTAATTGACAACGCTTTTTCGGGTATCTCATTCCCAAACTCCCAATTGGTATTTCAGTGATTATTGCGGGGGACTTTAATGCTGCCCCGGATCGCTCATTGGATTGATGACACATTTCAGATCCATGTCCGGACTACATAGCAGCTGACGAAGCAATGATGGTTAACCTCACCCAGTCTTTTAATCTTTTTGACTCGTTTAGAAGATTAAACCCCACACTTCGCACTTTTACATGTTATAGTAAAAAATAGTCTAAAACAACTTCAAAATCACGAATTGATCTGATCCTCTTATCGAAAGATCTGGAAGAAGCTGTACAAACAACTGAATTTTTTCCCTGAAGCCCTCTACCAGGATTGGACCATGCTATGTGCGTTATCCTCCTGTCATTCTCCAAAAAAACAGACCAAGGTAGAGGCTACTACAAGCTAAATACATCCCTGCTAAATATAGAAAGATTCAAAACTTACCTCAAGGATGTTTTGAATTTCTGGCGACAACAGAAGACCCTCATCCAAAATAACATAATTTGGTTCAACAACCGTCTACTTTTTCTAGGTCGTAAATGCAATGAATATTCCAAGCTTTTAGCAGCAGAACGCCATTCCAATGAAACTTTATCAACGTATCCATGAGTTACAATCACAGGAAAACAATTCAAGCAATGATGGAGATGATGAATCAAGTGCACAGAAAATTCAGGAATTAGAGGATCGTTTCTTATCCCTCATGGAATACCGATGGCAAGGGACCAAGATCAGGGGAAAGCTCTGAAAGATGGCTACTGAAGATGGAATGGATGCAAGGTTTTTTGCCATGGCGCGAGCAAGAACAGAAAGAACGGTAAGTGAAGCCCTCGCATACCCACAATGACAAAACGAACAACTAGCAAATTCTACGGCAGAATGCACTAAAATTGCTAGAGAATTTTTCAAATCCCTCTTCCTTTCAGAAACGGCAACTACCCCGGTCAATCAACGAATCAAGGACATTGACGATTTCTTTAAACCATTGAAAAAGTTACTATCTGAGTCTCAAAGAAACACTCTCGAAAGCCCGCTAACAAAATAAGAGATATGGACTGCCCTAATGCTCATGGAAGAAGAGAAAACCTCAGGCATAGATGGATTACCAAAGGAATTCTGGGAATCTCTCTGGGATTTTATAGCTCAAGATTTAATAGATTTCTATCAGGAAGTGTGGACTTCAGGAAGATTAGGAGAGATAGTGGGGCAAGGGGTCCTAACGCTACTGTATAAAAAAGGGGACAAATGTAATATTCGAAATTATCGCCCATCACCCTCCTCTCAGTTGTGTATAAACTCATCTCAAAAGCCCTCATGATTCGCCTTAATAAATATATAGCAGATATAATCCACCCTGCGCAAACCGGTTTTATTCAAGGGAGAAATATTCAAGATAATATCCTCCTCATTAATGAACTGGTCAAACTATCTCGCCAATCCAAGCATAATGTTGCCTTCATCTTTATTGATTTTGAAAAAGCTTATGACCATGTGAATTTTTTTTTTTTTGACAAATGCCTAGATAAGTTTAACTTTGGTCTGAACTTCAGGAGGTGGGTAAAAATCCTACATGAGAATGCATCAACAAGAGTTATGGTCAACGGAAATGTAGCCCCTCCCATAATGCTACAAAGATCAGTTAGGCAAGGTGATCCCATTGCTCCACTCCTCTTTGTAATTATCATGGAAGCTTTGGCAGCCCACATTCGCCATCATAAAGACACCAAGCACATCCAAATCACATCCATACCAGAGGACGCCATACCGGTACAATGTTTCCTCTTTGTTGATGACCTATCTCTCACGGTTGATGCCTCACATGAAAATCTTGAGGCAATACCACGGATTATGAATGAGTTTTGTAAACTATCCGACATGAGGGTGAACTGGGGAAATAAAACCCTAGGTTGGTGGATCCACTACCAAGGAGTTAGACCACCAGAAAGACCAATGATCAAATGGCTCCCAATGGATTCCCCAGTGAGGGTTCTTGGAATTTCTCTTTCAGCCGTAGGCAAACCAGCATCCAATAGTGAAGGGATTCTGAAACACGCACTCTCAAAACTTGAATTATGGAAAGATAAACATACCTCATTGTTAGGAAGATCTCTAGCAATTAATAATGTGGTCCTTGCCTCTATTTGGTATAAATCTGCCGTTTGGGCGCTTGATAAAATATCCATCAAAACTCTACAGAGGCAATTGGTAGCATTTCTTTGGCGAGGCAATCATGAGTCCAAAAATGTTCTCAGTAGAGTGGCATGACAATCAATAATTCAACCTAAATCCATAGGTGGTTTGGGCAGAATCGACCCTACCACCCAAGCGAAGGCCCTTTCAATCCAATGGATTAAGCGCCTCATTTTCAATCCCCAAACACCGTGGAGTATCCTAGCTTGTGAGCAGATCAGACGCCTTGCGCCTCCCACTCCAGAAGAGGTTGACCCCCTAATGTGGTTGGAGAATCGCGCTTGGCCGCTCCCAAGGGCGTCCTCATTAGAATCTCCAGACCTTGATCTATCTGACCGCCAAGCGGCCAGAATAGACCTATCCCGGGATCCCTTCTGGATCGACCTACTTAAAACTTGGAAAAAACTACCCATCCCTTACAAAGTAACACCGGAGAGATGGGAAGAAGTTTGTCAACAACAATTATTCAACAATACCCTAATCAGAGATTCCCATGGTTGTACCCTGAACTGCACAGACTCCCCCTGGAAAGGTTGGATTAAAAGGGGAGTCACGCGCATTAGGGATATTTGGAACAAGGACACCAACGATTGGATCGACCCCCTAAACCTCAACTACAAATTGAGATACTGTCACCACCGAAAGGAAGCATTGGAGCAAATAATAGATATTATTCCCTTGGATTGGGTCAAAATCTTGAGAAAAGGACCTACTCATACTCCAAATGATTGGGTCTCCATTCATGACCAACCAGGAATGGTAGGGAGGATTAATGAAGTGCACCCCAATGGAGATGTGTTAATGACAGTATATAATCTAGGGGAAGATGGTTTCCTCAGAACTATCCCGCATAAGAGCATGGGACTAATCCAAAAAGACAGATTATTCAGGATTAGAATCTTAATGATCAAGGATAGGTGGCTGGCCTTCAAACCAGACACACCCATATCCCATCTCCCACTAGATCCAGTTAGTTGGTCCTGGTCGTCCATGGTATACCAAGGTTGCTCCCACACGAGGGTTCTTCACACGCTATCGGTAAAATCCACATATAGGATGCTGCATCCTAGGATAAATATCAAGGACAAAATTGAAGAACGCTGGATGAGACACCTGAATGTTAGTAAAGAGGAATTGTGGTCAGTTAAATGGTTTCATTCAATCAAGACTAAACCAGCAAAAATGACATCCCTATAATGACAGATTTCTCACCGATGCTTACCAACCAATGATTGGATCATCGACAAAACGACACTGGAACAAAGAGGAATAACCCTTCCTTGGTGTAAATTCTGCAGATCTGCTTTTCCGTCTAAATTAATTCCGGAAACCATAGAACATATATTCCTACAATGTCCAGGGTCGGTATGGCTATGGCGGTGGTGGGACAGGATTTGGAATCAGATTGAAACCTCCCTACCGTGGCCAGGGAGTTGGAAGGCTCTCCTCCTCGAAACATGGACCCCATCATGCGGAGATAACTTCACAACTAATCTATTCACAATCGGAAGAAGGGCTGTCATGTGGGCCATATGGTTTCGCAGATGCACATTTGAAATGGAAAATGTCAGGCTCGACGGCCCGGAGTTCACAAATACTATCAAACAACTAGTCCAACTACAGATTAACTCTAGATGGGATTCACTGAAGGAAAAACTTAGATTCTTAACAACAGAAAAAAGATATTAGACAACATATAAAAACATTCAATCAAAACTGGCTTGGAGGGGATCAAGGTGGTAAAATAGCGCAGGCTAAATGGTTTGGAATGTGCGATGATGCTCACGATGAGCCCCAAAGGAAGTACCACTTACAATTTAATGACTGGAGTAATGTTGATCCTTCCATCCCCCTCAACACTCTATATGAATTTCCTGATCCCTTCCCTCCATCCAAGCTGGCCTTAGTTCCTGTTTCATGGTTTGGGCTTGAGTGATCAACTGCATCATGCTATTATGATTATGTGTGGAGTCCAGTTCTGATAAATACTTTTGGAATGTTAGTACTGCTAGGTGTAATTGCATATCTGGCGCCCGGGTAGGGTGAAGAGGCACATCTTAGCATTCCCGGATCTGAAAGGTCGCTGGACCCACTTTTCATTATCAGACTTGATTGACTGTTCATTATGATGATGTAAGGGACGCCGGACTTGGTTTCCAGCAGGTGCAGCTCCCCACCAATGGAACGGAGCCATCTATCCATCTAGGGGGTAGAGGGAGTGTCTGCTCTTATCAGCATGCCCTCTACCCCCCCCTATAGATGTTTAAAAAAAAAAAAAAAAAAAAAAAAAGACAGTGTTAGAGAATTTTAGCGTTTTTTGTCAGGGAGTCCAGGGGTTCTGAGCATTCGAAGGACTTTTGTCGTAATTGCTGCTTGAGTAACCTGGCAATAGGTCAACAGTTATCCACGTTTGTCCTAAATCTTCCTGAAAATTTTTCATAGTTTTCATATTGTTCTTAGCCGCAGCCAGGTAATGGCCCTGGTATTTCAAATCATATGTATATTCTACATGGGAGGCCGGGGTCGATTCCCAGCACGTGTTGCTCCCCACGCATAGATTGGAGCATTTGTCCCCCCCCCCCCCCAAAAAAAAAAAAAAAGAATAAAACAGCTGGGTCAGACGAAGCAAGAGACAGAGAAATAGAGGCAGAGGTAGGAGAAGAGAAAACCCAGGACATTCATAGCCCTCCCTCTCTTCGATATACACGCTCTCTCTTCTTTCCACTGTAACCCCAACAACGCACCGTCCTTCCTACCATACACCGTCCCTCCCCACCATACACCGTCACACCAATCTGCCTCGCACCTTCCCCCACATGGCATCCACCACACACACCCCTCCTGCCTCGCCACAATGGAAGTCCTGCAATGCGCCATCGCTGCCCCCCGACAGCTCACGCTAATCACTTTGTGGCTTTCACCCCAACGCGGATCCGCTCTCCGTTGCTTTGGCCCAGGTGGGCGCAGCGCGTCGCCAGCGGGTGCATCTATGGGTGGGCTGTAAGTCTCTCTGCCTGCCTCCAACTACCTGAACGAACTCGAACACACAACCTAAGCCATGCAATCTTCCATAGAACATACTGAGCTGCTGTGGAAACTAGCTGATTTGTGCATAATGCTGGACCGGACGACAAATGAACAATCGTCCTCGTGTGCAAGTACCCAGAAAAAAACTGTGAACCAAGAGCAACAGGCAAATATCTCATAGCCCAGATCCAGCATACGAACAACCGCGGACTAAGACCCTTGGGTGGTGTGCAGGCAGTGACTGTAATATCCTTACCTGCGACATCCCGAGGGGGGTTGCAATTGGCTGTACGTTATGTGAATATCTGCCGGTGTCCCTGCGCATGGGTGCGGAGTTTTGAACCCGCAACGTCAGACCACATTGAGTATTTCCAACCGCCGGTCCCCTAACCACTGAGCCAAAAGCCATCCGCCATTTCTTGTGTTGTTTGGCGAGGCCCATACTTCAACTTTTCTTTTTTCTTTTTTTTCTCTCTTTTTTTTGAATAAACAGCCAGGGCTGATGCTAGGGCCCAGGGGTTTTGATAGGAGCGGGCACCCCTAGCACCCCCGGGGAGGCTCCATCTATTGGTGGGGAGCAGCACCTGCTGGAAAGCAGGTCCATCATCCCTGAACATTGAAATTGTTTGTTTGTACAAGCACATGACTGAATGACTGACATGACAGCAAGCTGCAGTGAGTACCCAGCAAGAAGAGAGTTTGTCAGGCAGAACCACCCAGCAGCCTAAGTTGATTGCCTGCATGATAGCGTAGGGAAAGAGGTAGTAACCACAGGTCCCGTGGCTACTTCTAAGAGAGGAGGGAACTGATCCTGAGTGCTCTGCTTCTCTCCTTTCGTTCAGCGAGTAACCCCTTGTTCACGGGGTCCTGGATCCTGGTGCTATCTCCTATGCTTGATCCCTAGTTCATGCACGCAGACACACCTCCCGTTCCCCAACCACCACCCTTAAAGATGATGCGCAATTTCTGCTAGTCCTGTGTTCTGATTGTTTCCGTCCTGCTGAGACCCTGCCTGGTCAGTTGGACTCCTGTTTGTCCTGATTAGCCCACCCTGCGTTTTGGCCGGTAGGAGTCTGCTTAGTGGGGAGCTGCACTTGTTGGACAACGGGTCCAACGACCCTGTACAAAAAGAATCATTCAGGAAACAGGGCAGCCCGTCAGCATTGCTTACCCCAGGTAATCCCGGGGGATTAACTAAACGGTGGGAGAGGACATGGGGACAGAAGAGCCTCTTCAACCCTAAAATAGGGCGCCTGAACTAGCTCGAGATGTGTAGCGTCCTGTCTGTCCTGGTTGGCATATTTCGTATTTGTCTCTCTCCCATGGAGTGGCTGCCCTGAGTGGATGTGGTGGTGTGATTTGCTATCACAGTTGGGCCTCTGCTTGAACTCTTCGATCTGCCTTGATCCCTTTGGTTGCTAAACCTCTGCTAGATCTCTGGAAAAGCCGTACCTTCGCCCCTCGCAAACAGCCCCATCAAGCCTGTTCAGCTTCAGTTTTGTTTTAATTTGTAATTGTTTCCTGCCTACTCTGTCCCTCCCCCTTTAGGTGGCTATGCTGTGTGGATGAAACATTGTCCTCCTCTTTGCAGTTGAGGCTCTCGGCTTGCTGGTTGCCTTGGTCGTTGTTGTGGCTGTCTCCACTGGTGTTGCAGGTCATTGGTGCATCCTGGGTCAAGCGTCTGGCTCCAGGGTTTGACACACGGTTACTGACTGGTTCCTTCCTGCTGGGGGGGAGGGATGGGAGGGATGGGAGGGATGG
>BFEA01000513.1:456723-485483 GCA_003427395.1 Chara braunii | reverse complement strand
TGTGTGTGTGTGTGTGTGTGTGTGTGTGTGTGTGTGTGTGTGTGTGTGTGTGTGTGTGTGTGTGTGTGTGTGTGTGTGTGTGTGTGTGTGTGTGTCATCTTTTCATTTACTTGTTTGTTGGACAGGTGGTATATGATGACGAATCGAAGATCCTCCCTACTCCTCTTCCCTCCTCTTCCCTCCTCTTCCCTCGTCTTCCCTCGTTCCTCCCTCGTCCGTCATCGTCATAGTCTTTGTCCTCCCTACTCCTCTTGCCTCCTCTTCCCTTTGTAGGGACGGCGAGTGTCAACAACGACGACAGGGGCTTGCTGGAAAGATGGACGGTACCGGTAAGGGCATATGGGAAACTTTTCTGCTGTTTCTCAACAGGCAGCCGGTAGAGGCATACTGAAAATTTGGTACCGGTACCGGTAGGGGCATATGAAACATGTTTGAGGCCCAAACGACCCCAGGGGTTTTCTGGAAACATCATTCGTCGTCAGAGGGGCACGACAAGGTAAGTCGGTCGTCAGAGGCGCACGCCGCAAATAAACGCAAACTTCAGGGGCATTTCGAAAATTTTCCCAATTTTTAAATTATCTTATTCTAATTCTTTAATCCCAACCAATTCAATTACCTGTCAAATCTGGACAGGACGGCCTTTCAGGCCTTTTTTACTGTCATTATAGTATTGCGGGGAATACCCGTAGCAGCCACATCCGTGCTCAAGCTCCAACGAGGGAACATGCGGGAGCTGCACCCACCAGCAGGTGCGATACCTGCTACAGCAGGTGGGCGATACCAGCCAGGGGTCAGCCGGTAGCATCAGGACCGAGCTTCTTCGATGGGCCAGTCGTTGTGCCTCCCCTCCGGTCCCCTCCCCCTATGAACATCGGCAGTCTCTGCTCAATGCCACTCAGGGGGACCAACGACATATCTCTAGGTGGTGGGCGTCCGGGCCAAGCTTGCCCAGGAAGGTGCATGAGGCTAATGGGGATTGAACCCAAGACCTCCTGAATGCCACTTGCGTGCCTTACCAATTGAGCTAGGCCGCTGGATGCAAATTATCTTATTCCCTACTTCTTTTCTTATTTCTGATTTATTTTATTTTTTATTTTTATTTACTATAAAAGTTTGAATTTTGTTGCGGCACCTTTGTATCTTGTTAGGACTTAGTTATTTCTGTTGTCGGCACATAATTTGACCCCAAAATTTGAATTTTGTTGTGGCACCTTTGTATCTTGTTAGGACTTAGCTATTTCTGCTGTCGGCGCATATTTTGACCCCTTGGGGGTAACGAAATGCTGCCAAAATTTTCTCTTTCCGCCCGACTCTCCTCTTCGAGCACATTTTGACTTCTTAGGCCTAGTGAAGTGCTGGCAAAAATTTCCATTTTTTACTTAGTCATTCTTCTTGACTGCACACTTCGACCCCATGAGGGTAACGAAATGCTGCCAAAGTTTTTTTAAATTTCAAAACTTAGTTTTCTCTTCACTCTCCTCCACCTCCCCATTTCTTTATTTCTTTATTTATTTTTCTGAAATGTTTAATTGGTAACATTTTGAAACTTAGTGTGCTTCTCTTGGTCTCTCCTTCCTCTTGGCACATTTTTTACCCCGTGGGGGGTAGGGAAATGATGCCGAAAATTCAAAAAAAAAAAAAATTATTTCTCTCATCACCGTCTGCTTATTTCTTTATTTATTATTATTATTATTATTAATATTAACAATTGCACTATTTATTGATTTTTCTTTCCCCCTATTTTTATTTATTTTATTATTATTATTATTAATCTCAACAACTGCACTACTTATTTATTTTTCTTTTCCGCTCCCCTCCATGGTTGTTATTTTCTTTTCTTGATTAGGTCATCGCTACTCTAGCCTAACCCCCCAAATTCCAGTTAGGGCTTTCTTAGGGTTTTTCTAGGCCTTAGGGCTCTCCTAACCCCCCTCCTCTTCCGCCTCGTCCCGCCGGGCACCCTCGACCCGAAAGGATCATCTCCCCTCGACCAGCTTCGTGTCATCCTGTCACGTGTGACCCGCTGGTCACGGAGCGTGCCGACTCACAACTACCCACTCTGCTCCCGCGGTCCGCTCCCTCTCACTGGTGGACCTTTTTCTCCTCACACCAACTCATCTTTTTCCCCACCTCCTTCTCCACCTCCCGCCATGTCTACTCCCATCCATCCACCGCACATGGACAAGAGAACATCCGATGAGATTGTTGCAGCGCCATCCATCTCTCGGGCGCCCATTAAGCCAACAGTTCTTAGTCAGGCCCCTATGGACCTAGAGATCGTCCTCATGGCCCTCCTTGCATCAATGTGAGCGCGCCTTGATGCGCTTGGACCCATATAGGTGCAACTCGCCCTTGACGTCAACCGCCTCAAGGGATCTCCCTATCGTTCACCCCACCGCTCCCACACTTCATCCTCTATCGACTCCCAGTCTGGTTCCCCATGACTCCAGACACGAAAACGTGATGGTTCCCCCTTCTCCGCGACTCAAACCCAACACCCACCCTCAGCAGTGGTGAGTGACGTTGCCGCTCGGACTACCCCGTCTGTTGTGACACCTTTAGCCGTGTGGCCGCAGAGAATCAGTCGAAGACCATCTTTCAATCACACTTCGACCACTATGATTTCAGGGTGATGCCATTTGACCTTACCGATGCAACCGTCATCTTCCAGACGGAGATGAACGATATTTTCAAGGACATCCTTGAAGAGTACATTCACGTATACCTGGACGACATCCTGGTCTACAGTCGTACCTTAGATGACCATATCAGACACCTCCACGATGTCATGCAATACTTTCCGCCATGTCCTACAACACTTTCACAAGTACGACTTTTACACCCAGCTTAGTACTGGTCGTTTTACCAAACACGAAGTAAACTTTCTAGGACACCATATGACCGACCAGGGTTTCCATGTAGACGGCGCGAAGTTATTGCTATCGCGGAATAGTCTGTCGCCTCCTCTGCTAAGTAGCTTCGCAGTTTTTTCATACTTACTCGCTACTACAGTACCTCCGTCCCATAATACACCAGATACTCCTACATCCTTACCTCCACCCTCCTCTGGAAGAACCCGTCATGGTTTTGGACACCCCTCTGTGAGGATGTCTTTCGCGGTCTGAAAAGGCGGTGACTTGTGCATCAGTTCTTCACCTTGCGGATTTTTATCAACATTCATGCCTCAGATTTTGCAGTAGGAGTTGTACTTTCCCAGATGTTTTCCACTACACTTGATTCTCTTTATCCCCCTATTCCCTATTTTCCTCCCCCTCATACAGACATTGCTTCTCAACTAACGTCTACCCTTTCACCCTTTCCCTCCATTGACACTCCCCCTATTACTTACGCTCCGACCATCGTAGAGGATGAGACTATCGAGGCTCGCGCTGAGGATTGTCTGAGCGCTTTCTGCTCTCGTCGGTTATTGTCTGTCGAGATAAACTACATTGTTAATAAATGTGAGGTTCTCGTAGTAGTTTGTATCACCCGACACTGGTGTCATTACTTGCACGGGGCGCCCTTCACGGTACGCATGAAAAACTTTATTATTCGGGTTTTCCTCACAAGGCGCAAACTTTCCCCTTGACAAGCACGCTGGTGGCACGACTTTCCGAGTTTAGTTTCACCACTCAGTCTATCAAAGGTGAACTAATCGTGTCGCCGATGCCCTGTCTTTCCATCCAGACTACAATCAGGAGCAGATTCATCTTGATGTTTGACGAGTTTCGCACTCAGTACCGTCACTGCCCAGATTAACGTAACATACACACTACATTGCTCATCGTTGATCGCTTTACGAAGCGTGCATGTTTTGTCATGTTCCGCTATCGCATTAACGACCATGAGAATGTCGACATCGTCCTCGACCGAGATCACGACTTACCTCAGAGTATCATCTTTGATCGTGACCCGCGCTTGACCAAAATGTTATGGCGACGCTTACACGACGTGTATGGATCTCAACTACGCTTCTCGTCGTCTTACCACCCTCAGATGAATGGTCAAACTGAGACCACCAACTAAACTCTCTAATTAGTAGCAATATCAGAACCGACGGCGTGACGGATGCAACATAGGTTGAAGAAGTGACACATGAATTTGTGAAGCGTGTCCGCTTCGAGATGCAAGTTGCGGGCATCGACGAGCACATCGTCACCAACTTTGAATGAATGATTCATTTGTGATCGGTTCGCTCGTGCGGCCATGCGAGTCTGGGAGATAGCAATACTCCTGTGTTCGTGCTTCATAAGCGTCGCTGTATGTGTGACTCATGCGTCAAGCACGGGACAACGAGTGTCAACGTGCAACCGTGACGATTGCATAAAATTCGCGGCTATACGAGGGTGGTAGCCAAGGTCGCAATAAAATGACGATATCCCCATTGCTCGTGAAACGACGTGGTTGTAAGCAATCTCTGAGTGGGCTAACTGTAAGTCAAATTGTCAGTCATCGGCTTCTTTGTGAACCAGTCTGATTACCTTCGATAGGCTCATGTACACGATGTTTACTACATCTCTTTGTTGCGTCTTTATCGCAGGCTATCCAAGTGATTTGTCGGTCCAATGTCGGATGCCCTTATGAGCGTCCTCCATCGATCTTGGTGGACGGTCATGATCATGGTTTTCGACATTATATCTCGTCGAGTTACCGATAATACCCCTCCACGCATAGAGTATGTTGTGTGTTGGAAAGGGTATCCTGATAAGCAGTCTACTTGGGAGCCCCTTGAGCACTTGCAGCATGCCAAGATGTTGGTGTGTGTATATGATCGTGCATGTCGTGTTGAGACGTTTGCTCCTGCTCGGCCGACTGACCCTCTTCCTCCTCCCCTGGTTAAGGATATCGTTGAGGACGAGCATGCCCCCTTTGAGGTTGTCCTTCAACAGCAGACGAACGCCTCCGCGTGTCCACAGCGCACTCGTCCACGCCCTTGGCGTCTCAACGACGAACACTCTTATCCCCTACCTTTCTCTTCAATGACTAACACCATCAGATACTTCATGATCAACTATTTCAGGATGTCAGCGTTTTATGGCTCTGCTTCGACATCGGCCTCGATTCCTACTTCATCAATGTCATTAACTACCTTGAGAACTTGAGTTACTTCATCATCTTCGGCTACTTTGGACGTGACTACTTCATGCCCCCATCCTACCCTGTACATTTCACTCTGTGTGTCGTATAATGACTCTCATTTAGCTGATTCTCCCAGAGTTTGACTCTCCTTTGGTATCACATAGGCATTTGGACCGTAACATTATCTTGGCTTCCGTTCTCCCAGATTCAGCTTTATCCCTCAGCCAGTGAGTTATGTGCATGTTTCTCTTACCCACTACCTTCATCATCCAAGTGTCGGTCATTGTGTGTCTTCAGTTCGGCATATCCCTCTATTCAAGACTCCCCTTTCATGGTCGACTCTGCATGATGTCGCCCCTTTGCCGAGCATTACCTGCCTTGATGGTCTATCTGTTAGAAGCATTGGTTTCGTTTCGCTACCACTCCCCCGCCCTGAGCCTGATGACCTATCCCACCTTTGTGTGTGACTGCCCCTAGGAGTTTCGATTTTAAGGTTGCATTCACCCCCTCTGAGACCATCCCACTCTCAGTGGTTCAGCGACACGACATTATCTTGAGTAAATTTGTTATCTTTTCCTTTCAGCACTGAGGCAATCGCCTCTAGGACTTTAGGATTGTATCACGCTACATTTCATTTCCCTGCTTCTACCTAGGATGTGCATATCAGACATTTGCTTTCCCTTATGACACTATGTAGCTTAGGCTGCATTGCACATACTCCGCATAGAGCTTGCTCTGCACCCTGGATTTGTCAGCGTTATTGTTTGCAGAGTTCCACTGCTTTTGGGGATAGCATATTTATGGCTCTTGTGATCCATTATAGGCCTGAGGATCGTGCAGCGGACCTCTAGCTACCCTGGCCTATCGCCAGTGCTATTTGCCTATCGGCCTGTGAGACCAGGTCATTGGCCTGATCTCACAGGCCACGTGGATAGTCCAGTCCTGCCCGGTACCACTGTTGGTACCAGTCCAGTCCAGTCCAGTCCGCTGGGGGAATACCCCAACTGCAATCTGTATTTCCATTCATTCTTCATTTGGACAATTGGAGCACGTGCATATTGTGTCTGCTTTGGAGCTACGCTGTCCCCTCCAGCTCCATCTCCATCTCCTCCTTCCTCATCCCTCCACTTTGATCCTGGCAGACCGCCATCCCAGCGGGTCCGTCACAACACCAATAGAACAGAGTCATCCCCATTAAGATGATGAAGAAGAAGAAGAACATGAGCTACACTCTTCTTTTTTTTTATAACTGCTCCAGCATCCCATTGAGCTTTTGTGATACACTTGACGTACCTTAGCCGAAGAGGTCGACATTAAACAATCTGAATGCCACAAGAAGTAGATACAGACTCTTTGTGAAATTGAACGATTTGTATTGTGCACTTGGAGCAATCTGCATGCCACAGTTACACAGTCGTTGTGAGATAGAACAAGTTCAGATTCGTCCTTCAGGACATCCGTTAAAATTGGCACAACGCAGAGAAAGAACATAAGCATGGCCCCTACCGAAGGATGGCATGCATAAATCGAGAAATGATCTAAAATGATGGCAAAATCTTGAAAAGAAAAAACAAAACAAAACGAAAAAGAACGAGTTCAGATTTCTTACCCAGGAGTGAGATCCCACTACCGATGTATGTGGATTAGTGTTTAAGATGTGTGACTGTCAGGCACGTGGATTCGGCAGGAAATCAGCGGTGGCCTGTTTTTGTAAATTAAGCCCGGGAAAAGGATGTTTTCTTTTGCTCTCCCATTGGTAGGTTTTTCTTTTGTTTTTGTTGTTGGGGTTCTGTGGCTGTCCCAAACGTGCGTGAAATCAGAACCAAGTTTTTTGGTTCATGAAATCACACACGTTTCACTCACGGCGAAGGCAAAGACGAATGGCTTCATCGATGGAAATTGATTGTGCTTTGGGAGGTGTTGGGGAGGGTTCGATCCCCTCACCTACAGCAAATGGTGTATGGAGTTACTCTTGCCCTCCTTTGCCAAAGAGAAGTTCTGTCAGAAAAACCGAACAGCGTGCACTGCGGCCTATTTCAAGGAAGCCTCAGACTATTGTCAATGAATATGGTCCGTATGCCCACTCACATGCAGTCGTCTTGACTGCCACAGACATGGTCAGTGAATCATATACCCTGACATCTAACACCCCGCCTGGAGCAGACACCATCTGTGAGAAGAGCACTTTCTTTTCTTTTTTAGCAGTCTTTTCTTCATTTGTTTGGTCATGAAATGTTTTTTTTGCATTTATTTCCCCTATTTCACGCTGCCACCCACATGTCCCCCAGCCGTCCCACACCCGTCACACTAATCCACATACATGGGGCAGGTGCAGCTCCCCACCAATAGATGGAGCCTTCAACGCTGGGACCTACTTCCCGGGGATGCTCTTATCACCTCCCTTAGTAGGTTTCCCGTATACGAAGTTCAAAAAACATAAAATAAAATAAAAATAAAAAAAATCCACATACATGGCTAGTGGGATCTCTCTCCAGGTCTCCATCCGTTATCTGCTTATGCACACATCTGCTCTGCTGTTGATCGAATACACAGATATTGCAATTCCTTTTATTCACTCATAATTTCAGAAATAAACCCATGAACACTTGAGAACATCAGACATGCATAAATTATAAAAAAACAAATAAATAAATACAAGGAAACATTCCCCATGTGACTGGTGCATTGAAAACCTGCAGGTCTCTACATCTCCTCCTCCTTATTACACAGCAAGGGGGCCACATTATTACCTCATTATTATGATATAACAAGAAAAGCGCCCCCAACAAGTGTTCAGACAAACTGCAATGGCAATCAACGGTAGTGAGCAATCATATGTGCACTCTAAAGTGTAGAGTTTTGCAAACACTTGTGCCTCCCCACTGACTGTCGGCTGCTCAAACGTGGGCAGGGCAACCCTCCTGACCGTCAATCTGCTGGCAGTGAGAGTTCAGCAACTGTCATGCATTGGAGGAAGGACGAAATGCACCTGGTCATGTGGGACAGATGCACATCACATAGCCATCCATCCTAAGGGCAAACTTGAAGGTCAAAAGGCCCCACAGATTTTCAGTGAGTTGGCATGAACATTACCGTTTCTAGGCCCAAATTCATGCTTCCTGAGCACTGACATAGGACCACTAGACCCTACTTAGCCCTACCATCAACCACACAATAACAAGCCTCTAATTTCACTTCACAATTTTCCCCACCACACCATCTCTCCCTCTCCTCAGCTCTGTCTTCCTCCACTAAATACTACACAGCCAGCGTGGGTCCCTTCCACAGACGTTACTCCTTCCTGCCCTTAGCTCATGCATGCACACAGTCTTCCCTTTAGCAAGGTCCCACTTGCCTGGAGTCTTCGTTGGTTTCTCACTGTTGATCTTCCTCATCAACGGTTAGAATTGCAGAATTCAGGACATTGTAAGAAGGGACCTCGGCACAGGTGGCGTTCGCCTATGGATGGCAGGCCCGTCTTTCATCCTCTTCTCCTCACATAAGAAGGTGCACTGCCCTCAGCAAAACCAAATGCCTGCCCTGCACTACCACACGCCTCCTACCTGATTTTGCTGGTTTCTTGTTGATTTCCTTTCTTTTTTTCTTTTTTGGAAAATACTAAAATAGCCCTTGTGATATCCCTCTATCATGGGGGTGGTAAGAGAACCATCAGAATTGAGGGCTTGTCTGTCGGGCTGCTCCACTCCATCTATTGGTGGGGAGCGGCACCTGCTGGAAACCGAGTCCAGCGTCCCATCGAATGGTCAGGGGTGAAGAATTCATGTAAGAAGGGTTCTCACCACAGGTGGCGTTTGTGGATGTATGGGCAGGCCTGTCTTTCATCCTCTTCTTCTCACATCGCAAGGTGTGCTGTCCACAGCAAAACCAAATGCCCGCTCTGCCCTTACCACAAGCCTGCTACCTGTGTTTCTTTTGTTTTCTGAAGAAAGGAGGACGGCCTTGAGCATCAAGATATCAGGAATTCAACTAGCTCCACCTCAAGTACTCTTTTTTTTTTTTCCTTTTTTAAGGAAAAGTCCTCCAATCTTTTTTTTTGCCCCAGGAGTCCTGCTTAACGAGGTGATAAGAGCATCCTCCTTAAGCAGGCCCCAGTATTGAAGGCTCCATCTATTAGTGGGGAGCAACACCTGCTGGAAATCGGTTCCAGCGTCCCTATACAACTCAATTGTTTGGCTTAGTGTAGTTATGCTTCGCCCAAGGCGTGAGCGTTGTTCAATGTATCCTGGCTGAAATTACTCCTGTGTGTTCTGGAGATCTATGATCTATGATTTCTATCTTTAATCAGTCACCCGGCGCCATTGCCGTTGTGTATTGTCTCAGACCTGGACTGCAATCTGGCCTGCTGACCCAGCCCATTGTGTGCATTATATGGTACTGTGACCATGTCGGGTAGCCGTTGGCCACCTGCATTTGCCCTCTCTCCAGGGATCCCATCTGCTATGTGTATGGTGTGTAGTGTGTGTATGGTGAGAGTGCTTGTGTATTGTGTATTTGTGTGTTTGTGTCGATGAATCTGTACGATCTGTATGATCTATGCTTCGTGTGCCTGTGCTGGAAAAGGGTTCCATATGCCGTGTGCGACAGTGTTATACTGTGGTGCTTTTGTATCCAAGTCGTGTAACACGATGTGTGATGTGAGTGTGTTGAGTGTGTTGAGCGTGTTGAGTGAATAGTGATCCACGGTGGATTTGTGGTAGTCAGTGGGCTGAAGAGATCCTTGTAACCAAGTGAGCAACTTGTGTAACCATATTGTGACCGTGTGAGCATACACCGGTGGACTCCTTTGCCTTCTCTGGGGGCTTCTTATGCGAGCACGTAGTCCCTCCATTCTAGAAACCTTAAAACATAAAAACCACTAAACCCCTAAACCCTTGACCTCTGGTCAACACTCCTTCATGCTCCCCCTATTGTTCCTCTGTTGTTCCTCCGAAGGCCCTGGCATTGTTGAAAATCTTCCTGGTATGAGAGTCCACACTTGGCTGGCATTTTAAGCAAAGGGTAGTTGGGTATAGTGGAGGGGAGGGCGGGAGGGGGGGGGGGGGGGGGAGGAAGAAGGGAAGAGAAAGGTGGAGGTTGAGATGTCTCCAACTCCGGTATCAGAGGTCGGGTATTTCTAGTCATAAAGAAGGGTGAAGTTAGGCATTTGAAAGGGGATGGTGAAGTTGTTGATCGGAAGCCTAAGCCATTGCGCTTCTGTAGCCAGCCACGACTTCCATCGTAATTGGTTTTTCTGGTCCAATTCGCATAATTGTCGTTTTCCATCTGTCCAAAGGGATCGAAAATTCTCCGAGAGATCATTCCGTTTGGTGAGATCCGATTCTGTGGTCAACATGAATTTGAGCTCTTTCCATGCTGCGTGCGTGTTTACAGTTATGGTCTGCATGATTGAGGCCTTGGCCTCCACGAACCCAAACATGTGTTGCTTGGATCCGTGCGCGCATCTCATACGCCATGCCGCCATGACAATTGGCAGCCGAGTGATGTTGAAGAGATTTGTCATAAACGAAGACCATAGGTTTGCTTGCGGTGAGATTTCTCCCAACACGATTGTCTTTAGATCCCACATCATATGTGTGTCCGTTAGGTGGTGCCATGTTGAGTCCCACCATCTCCATAGCTGGGCTACCATCTGACAGTCAAGAAGACCAATGTCGCCCTTTTCTTGGGGGAGGCATTTCCATAGTAAGTGCACAGGGGGGACAGCAGGCCCCGTAGTTCCAGGTCTGTTCTAGATGCCAACCAATCAGGTGTCGGTAGGCATCTGTGTATGATCTGCCACTGCAGGGCTGTAAGGTTTGTGGGCTGTATTCGTGAATAGGCTGTCCACCTGATATTGTGAAGATCCTGTTTTTTTAAGGGGCGAGTCTCTTTCTCATCAGGTCGTAATGGGGTCCAAAATTTGTACCCTTTTGCGTGCCTGTCTATAGCCCTCTTTAACTGTGTATTGTCAGATTGGAAGCTTGCGCTTTCTCGCCATGGACCATTCCCATTCCTGGGGGTCGAAAGGCAGGTGGGCAAGAGGAACTGTTGGTTCATAAGCGAAGGGTCCCTTGTCACCTTCCTGAAGCACTCGAACTCTGATAAAATCGTTTTGGGGTCTGTGGTGGTCCAGTTCGTCGTGCCAAGTTAACTTGGACCATCTTTCTCTTGGTAGGTGGGGCCTGTGCGCTTGCAGTGAAACATGATGAGTGAATATTGATTCCACTTTGTAGATTGCCATGGGGAGTGACCAATCCTCTTTTGGGATTACTCAGTCTCCTTGTTTGATCATCGGTTCTCGTTTGAGTTCCGCCACCCATGCCAGCGAGATGGCCTCTTGTATCTCGCTTAGCCCTTCCTCAAGATTTCTAACCCGAGATAATTGAGGTCTGAGATCCACTTCGGTGTTCCAGGTTGTGGTTTGGCTGTTCCATAGGTCTCCAACCGTATATATTCCTTTTTTAGCCCATGTGAGCCATCGTGAACCATTATGGAGGGAGAGGGGGTGGCTTGTGTTGTCTAGTATGTGGGGGTTCCCAAATATCGGTTGTCTGCTTATTTCCTTCTTTTTTTTTTTTTTTTTTTTTTTTTTTTTTTTTTTCTTGAAAGGGCCCAGTGCCCAAGACTCCAATTATGAATTTGATTACAACACTAAATCCACACGCTAAATCCACACGCCTCTTCCCATTAGGGCAGGAAGAGCCTCAGCCACTGCTCCCCTGGAGACAGCTTCCCTGCAAACCAGTAGTATAGTAAAATCACGGGGCATTGAGTGCTTCCCCAGTAGGGAAGGATTAACCCCGCGGTGTGCTGAATCAGACTCTGCCCTGCTCAACTCCTCAATCATCCACTGCAATCTTCTGCGCACTGAGGAGCAGGGGAGATGCAAATAAGGCAGAGATATTGGTAACAGGGCTAGCTAGTTCAGCAGTTTGTCGATAATCACGATGAGCTTCCCCCCAGGGTTGTAATTAGCCACTGACCACTCAAGTGGGGAAAGTTCTATTCAAGTCTGTTGCAGAAAATTCAAACCGGAATAGCCACGTGGCAGGAAAGGAATGTATCACATCCTCAGTCCTGGTGCGTACCACCACTATGCCTCCTGCCCTGCCACGTGGCGGTAACCCATGTTTATATTGTCGATAGTCACGATGAGCTCCCCCCCAGGATTCTAATTAAGCTCTGACCACTCAAGTGCGGAAAGCACTATTCAAGTTTGTTGCAGAAAATTCAAAACGGAATAGCCACGTGGCAGGAGAGTAATCTATCACATGCTCAGCCCTGGTACGTAACACCACTATCCCTCCTGCCCAGCCACGTGGCGGAAATCCATGTGGCAGGAAAGAAGTCTATCACATACTCAGCCCTGGTGGGTAACACCACTACTCCTCCAGCCCTGTCACGTGGCGGAAACCTGTGTGTTGCTAGTCACGATGAGCTTCCCCCCAGGATTCTAGTTAGCCACTGACCACTCAAGTGAGGAAAGCACTATTCCAGTCTGTTGCAGAAAATTCAAAAACGGAATAGCCACGTGGCAGGAGAGGAATCTATCACATACTCAGCCCTGGTGTGTAACACCACTACCCCTCCTGCCCAGCCACGTGGCGGAGACCCATGTTTATAGCCAGAGGGTATGAAAATCGTAATACCCACTTGGCAGGGCTCAATCACACAAACAGCTCCGGTGCCGGCCCCCACGACACCCCCTGCCAGCTGGCCAAAGTGCTCTTGAGTAGGGAAATTTGGAAAAAGGCCAGATCACAATACCCACGTGGCAGGGGACAAAGCAGTCAGAAAAGAAGCCCCCTGTGGCCAGTGGCCACTTGGCCAGATTCAGATTCGGTAGAGCCATCCTAAGCCCTGCACCCCTATCGGATCTGGCATCTTGACATTTACTATCCTACCCCATTTCGCCACCGCCCCCTCCCAACTCACCAATCAACCAATCCCCACAGCTCTCTCCCCACTCAACCCCTGATGAGCGAGATAAGGAAGACAAGAGGGGAGGCCGGGGGTGGGAAAGAGAACAGCCTGTTGTACTTACCACAGCATCGATGTTGTTGGCCAGTCGTTGTCCCCGCACACCCCCTCCCAGTTTACCACTCAACCAATCCCCACTGTCCTCTCCCCCCTCCACACTGGATGAGCGAAAGAAGGGCGACAAGAGGCGAGACAGGGTGTGAGAAAGAGAATAGCCTGTCGCACTTACCACAGCTTCGATGTTGTTGTTATTATTGTTGTTGTTGTTGTCGTTTTTCCTGGCAGTATCGTTATCTTCATTGGTTTTGGTATAGTTGCTATCTCTCCCGAGCCCGCACGACCTCAGAATCTCACCTTCCATACCTCCGTCGTGCACAGTGCTGGTGTAGTTGGTGTAGTAATTATTGTCGAAATGGATATCGTATGCAGATGTCGGTAGAGACATCGCTGACACCGTTGCAAATGCAAGCAGCGGGGACATCGCCGTCGTGTTGATTGTCGCTGTTGCTGAAGCCATGGTTGCACTCGCCGTCGTAGGTGTTCCAATCGGTAGAGACATCTCTGACACTGCTGCAGATGTAAGCCGCGGAGTTGGCGCCGTTGTGTTGATTGTTGCTGTTACTGACTTCATGGTCGCACGCGCCATCGTAAATGTTTCATTCAACAGCCTCTCCTTCAATTGATCGTAGTAATCAATTCCTTCGCTGTAGATCATGTTACAGTTAATTATCAGAGTTTCCGCCCGCTGCCAATTTACAAACGGCTCCAGTTCTGGATCCTCCACAATCTGCCAGAGGATAGTTGTCAACTGCCGGCACTTATCCTCCAGCCATGTGGACATAGTAGATCCCCCCAAATCCACCATTGACCCAGCCTGGGCCGCGGAGGCCAAGGCTCCAGCAATCTGTTGCATGTGCTGCTGCGAGTCTTCCAGCCCGGCCACCCATTTGTCTGCCTGACGTTGAAGATTCTCTGATAAATGTATCTCCTGTAGAAGCTCCGCGTATGTTGCTCCCTGCGCAAGGACGCCTTCTTCACGCTGACCACGAGATGCCACCATCTCGCCCACCCCTCCACCTGCCCCTCCACTCAATCTCGATAGCTCCATTGCTGACTGGCCTCCGAGCAGACTTCCGTGGTGAAGTCAACGTCATCCGTCTTCCTCGGTAACTCCGAGGCGTTGGGTTCCAAGACCGCCGAACCCGTCGGCCGGTTCGTTCCCCTCACGCTCGCGCCTGCTGTGGTGCAAACCTACCCCGTGGGCTGGGGAGAGATCCCTGTCTGCTTATTTCCTCCCATCTGATCTAGGGAGTGTTTTGGATTGAGCCCCTTTCTCTCCAAAGTCTCAGGAAAGAGGTCCAGAGAGGATCAAGCCTCAAATCCCATTTGGCCGCATTTGAGGGTGAGTCCTCTGTGCGGGGTCGGGGCGGGGCTGGGAGGGACCATTCCTTATTGGTCAGCCACTGCAGCGGCTGTATTGGTTTTGCTGTTGCAGTCTGCGGGGTCAGGGCGGAGATCTGAATCAGGGCATAGGGGGCCCCAGGGGATGGTGTTCCTATCAGTAATCTTATTAGAAATTCAAATATGAGTGCCTTTATTTCGTTCTCCGGGTCCACAATGCCCAATCCACCCTTTGTCCTCGGTTGTGTGATCACCTCCCATGCCATTCTTTTGATACAGTCCGTTTTTCCATGGTCACCGCGCCACAAGTATGTTGAGGCTGCTCTCCGGAGGCATTTGAGTTGTCGCTTGCTCAACTGCGGATATTCTATTGCTTATTGCCAATGCTCGTCCTATTAAGGAGGTGGGAGTCTTCTTCCACGCTTCCATACGGTGGACAGCCAGATCCACCAGATTCTCCCCATGATCTGGGGGGGGTTCCAAGGGCTGTCAGATTTACACCTAGGACCCGGATGGCGGCTTTCTTTGGTCTCCCGTCCACCCGTTGTGTGCGGGTGGGGGATTGTCAGCATTGCTAAGCCACCATCCTTCCGTCTTCGTTCCCCAATTGACTCTCATGTCAGCCGCAATTTCGAACAGATGTATAGTGTGTGCCAACGCCTGGAGGTTTGCATTAGTGGCTCTAAATAGGAAAGGCTGGACAGTAAGGTCATCGACGAATATGGATATGATCGGAATCAGATGTGGTGGTATTTTCTATACGTCGATCCTATGGATTTCAGGGTTAGCCCTGATCATCGCTGCAAGAGCTTTCATTGTGAGAACGAACAACATTGGGGCGATGGGGTCTCCTTGTCTGACCGATCTCTGCAGTGTGATAGGTGGTGCCAAGTGCCCATTCATCATTACATTGGTAGTGGTGTTCCGGTGAAATATGTTTATCCACTTCCGAAAGTGGGGCCCGAAGTTCATTTGTTGGAGGCACATTTCTAGGAAGTCCCAGTCCACATGGTCGTACGCTTTTTCAAAGTCAATGAATAAGATTGCTGCGTCAACTTGACATTGCCTAGCATATCTGAGGGTTTCGTTGACCAGTAAAATGTTGTCTTCTATGTTCCGGTATGGCATGAAGCCGGACTGATCGGGGTGGATAAGGTGTGACAAGTAGGGGAGAAGTCTACTGTTCCACACCTTAAACACGATCTTATAGGAGACTGGGAGGAGGGTTATTGGCCTGTAATTTCGGATCTCTTCCTTGTTTGTTGGGAGCAACGAGTGATGGGAACCAGACCGGCGTTCCTTTTTTTTTCCCCTTCAAAAAAGTCCAGGTTGTTTTAGAGGCTGAATACTAGACATATGACAGTCACCCTTGGTGATCGGGTATTCAGTTATCCAGATGGACCCCTCAAAAGACCCCACCCACCCTTCCTCACATCAATTGCCTTGGTGCACCCCTACCCCCCCTGTTCTATTTTTTTTTAGGAGATTACGAAATTCCGACCATCACCATCTTTTTTTTTTTTTTTTTTTCTGGCAATCTATGGTTAGCGACAACCAACCAGACATATAGATTCATTCCAAATTCCAATCTATGAGGATTAATAATTGCGTATATGTACTATATGATCGACCAATAACTGCAGATTCGATTAGATCCAGTCCCATCAATGATTGAGTGTTGTATCGTCAGAGATGATGTAAACTAGAGTGATAGCCATAGATTGGATTCAGGTCAGTGATAGCCAATAGCCATACATTCGACTCACTTTAGTGATCGCCAATAGCCATACATTGGACTCATTTCAGGGATCGCCAATAGCCATAGATTGGGTTCACTTCAGTGATAGTCAAAACAAACACGCTCAAAAAGGGAAAAATCAAATTTTGCGGTACTTCATCGTGAATATAGTCTGTGAAAATGTCCTCTATTCCCACATGCATATGCCAAAACAGTAGGATATTTAACGGATTATGGGAATGGATCTGACTGCGTATTTGGTTAGGTACATGCAGGATTGTGCCAGTTTGAGTATTCCTATGATGATTTGCAATTTGCGACCAGTCGCCTCTCCTTCATGGAAACCCTGAACCCTAAAGGTGTGTGTGTGTGTGTGTGTGTGTGTGTGCGTGTGAGAGAGAGAGAGAGAGAGAGAGAGAGAGAGAGAGAGAGAGAGAGAGAGAGGTGAGAGAGGTGAGATGGTCTGCCAGCATAGTTGCCATTTCGTCAAACTAGAGATTCTTGTGGGCTTTCCAGCCATGTTCACTTCGCTCTACACATACCTCCTTGCGCCATCTTCAACAACACTTTCCCATCGTCCCTACCACTTCAGGTCCTTTCATGATTTTCAGGATGCTCTTTATGCATTATGAAAATCATGAACAGGCCCGAAGTGGTGAAGATTATGAACGGTCTGAAACCACCCCCCCTCGGTGAGGGGGTGCTTTCATATCATTCCTGATGTTCACCACTTGAGGCCCGTTCATAATTTTCATGATGCTTTTTATGCATCACCGGGGGGTGCTTTCATACTATTCATGATCTTCACCACTTCATGTTTGTTCATGATTTTCATGATGTTGTTTATGCATTAGGGTGGGGTNCTACTATCCTACCTCAATGTGACCAACACTCAGGCCCATCACCCTACCAATATTGAGGGCAACTTGGACCAGACAGCAATGACAAGCACCAAGGTTGGGCCAACCTCCCAGCCCTGATGGAAGCGAAAGTAGACGAACCTTGCCGTAGGGGAACTTCGGACGCCAGGCTCATGCAATCTTCTACAGGCCCAATTCAGAGAGTCTTCCCAGAAGGATTACCTAAGCAAGGCAGGCCAGTGCCCGCAGACACATCCTACCGTCCTTTCCCTAGCTTACCCAAGGCTAGGTGAAACTCAGACTAGCCGGAGCAAAGCGGACAAACCTTGTCGTACGGGACCTTCGGGCGCCAGGCTCATGCAATCTTCTACAGGCCCAATTCAGAGAGTCTACCCAGCAGGATTACCTAAGCAAGGCAGGCCAGCGCCTGCGGACATATCCTACCATCCTTCCCCTAGCTTACCCAAGGCTAGGCGGAACTCAGACTAGCCGGAACGACTTATATCCCTACCCATACCCTAGAGCTAAGCCATGTGTGAGTAGACCCCGTCATATACCTAATAGCCCACCCAGCCCAGTATCGTAGTTGTGTGTATGTGTGTGTGTCAGAGGCTATGTATGTTTGTATGAGCCCATAGGGCCATGTGTTCTTGTATCCGCCCGAACGCTATGTGTGCTCTTTGTAACTGTACAGCGAGATGTATGTGCCCGAAGGCCACATATGTGTAGTGTATGTGTGCTCTGTGTAACTGTATAGCGAGATGTATGTGTCCGAAGGCCAGATATGTGCAGTACTATGTAAAGGGAACTATGTGTTCGTTTGAAGAGATGACATGCCAAGCTGGACAAGAACCCCCCCGAAAGTCCCAAGCGAGACTCGAACCCGTGATCTATCACATGTGACCTGAAGACTCTACCATTTTAGCAACAATCGCAAACGGCCCCTGTGTGGTGTTACATGCTACGTCTGCACACACGGGCCATTTTCCAGGCCCTGCGTCCCACAGGCTGAAAGCCTGAAAACCAGGGCCTACAAGCCCCGTGTCTGTTCAGCTCGAAAGCCTGGAAAACAGGGGCCTACAGACCCTGTGTCGTTTCAGACTAAAAATGGCAATAGCATTTATAGCCTGAAACGAAGGGCCATTTTCGACCGTTCATCAAAACTACCGGCCCTAAAACTCAGGCACCGAACCAGGGTTTCGGGAACAGGCTATTCTTAGCCTGTTYCCACGACAGCCTCAGCAGATGCTGCAGCTCCAGCCCCTGGCACACTTCAGCATTAGCAAGAGCAGCCTCCTCGGCCTGGCTCGCCCTGCAGGCAGTCAAGAGGCAGGCCGAGGTAGTACATAGGGACTTCCCATGCACTTCACGGGGAGACAGAAGGCAGTCGGTAATCTTCTGGATTCGCCAGCAGCACTCTGGAGGGAGCGCTGCAGAACTAGTAGTAGCGTTAGCATTAGTCTTCAGCGCTGGGCGCCAGTAGGTAGTTGTAGGCTTCAGCGTTGGGCACCATAGCTAGGATAGCACTAGAGAGAGAGAGAGATTGGGCGGAGGCCTGGAGTACCTACCTGCAGCGCCGTTGCTCCAGCTTCGTCTTTGAGGTACCTGCAGCACAGCGCCAACTTCACAGGTTAGTATCTGACTCGTGATAGAAAGAGAGTTCTTCTTCTTCCTCTTCTCAGTCCACCATCTCCCTCTCACCCTCTCATTATCTGACTTCATTGCATCAGCAGACTACGAGAGAAAGAGAGGGAGAGAGCTTGGTGACATTGGATCCAGACTCGACTTTTGGGCTTCAAACATTACGAAGAGGGATTATTTGAGACTTGTGACAAAGACTTGGTGTTGACGACATTCCCATCTCTCCCCCTCGCTTCGTCTGATCCCCTCCTCTTCGTCTGTGTGTGTCTGGACCTGGCGCTTTCTTCCTGTGTACAGCGCCAGGCTCCTTCACACCTTGTGATGGACACGATGTATGTTTGGTCTGCGTTCAAACATTAATTGGGTTAGTCATTAGCATTCTAGCATTTTGCTTTGCTATCTTATACTACGTGAATAAGGTCAGTCTCAGTCAGGTCAGGATTTGTATCTGAGTCTTCCCTGCGCTATTCAGCACCATTTTGTATGTATCAGAATGCACATTGCTTGTTGAGATTCTACTTGCATTGCGTTGTCCATTCAGTCCTTTTCATCACATTGTGGATCCTCGGTTATTATATACATCGCCCAACTAGGCATGTAACAGTTGGTATCAGAGCGCCGCACGTGAATTAGGACAACCTGATCTGACACGTGTGTGGGGACTAGGTAGCTGATTAGTCTTTATTGATTGATTAGAGCACACTAGTTAGCCCCCAAAATCACGATTTTGACCTTACTGCCGAAAATCGAATTTTTTTTTTTCTTTTCTTGGATTTTGTTTTCTTGCTATTCTATTGTGGAAAATCGCAATAGCGCAGCATCTGAAATTTCCATCTGAAAATTCGAAATTTCGTTGTTAAAAATCCGAAATATCCTTCTTTTCAAAAATTTCAATTTCCTGTTGCATTTTCCGCTACTTAGAAATTCGGAATATCTTCTTTTTCGAAATTCGTTTTTCTGAAAACGGTACGGGAAATCCCTCCTGCAGGTATTATTTTCCAAATTGGGAATACTCTCATCTGAGTAAATCCGAATACTTGTCATTTCTTTTCGGAATTTTGTTTTCGCAGTTCTACGATTCTATTAGTCAATTCTATAAATCATTTGCAGTCTGAAGCTGGAAATTTTTCTCATTGATAGTTGCGCACTTCAGGGGAGGTTGGGAGACCTACTGAACTTGCAGAACTCGAGTTTTTTATTTTTCTCGAAATTGTTTTTGCAAAGTTCAAACTTTTTTTTTTTTTTATTAGTGACTCTGTATCTGGGCGTTATCTGGGCGATTATCTCACCCACGCCTCCCCACCTATGTTGTTGCCACCCCTCGCCCTACCTTCTTTACCTGTCTCTGGATACCCCCTGCGGCGGCATTGGTAAGTCGCCACATCAGCAGGCCACGTCAGCAGACTACGTCAGCAGGCCACGTCAGCAGACTACGTCAGCAGAGTACGTCAGTAGGCCACGTAAGCCGACAGCAGTGCCACGTCAGCGGCAGGGAATACCACGTCAGCAGGCCCCCGACCTGGTCTATGCTGTTGCGTTCACAAACAGTCGTCATGGACCAGAGGTTCAGAGAAGCTGACGAGGCGAATCACGCCCGGATGCTGGTCTGGAGTACCGAAACAAAGAGACGGGCGGATGACGCAGCAACAAGAGCAAAGAAGAAGGCAGAGGACGCCGAACAGGCACGTCTGCTGGCAATTGAACAATAGCGCCAGCATGCCGAGGCAGCAACAAAGGCTGCCAATGAAGAAAGAATTCAACGTCGTGAGAAAATATTTAATGGAGAGCAGACTTTTCTCACAATGGCAGCGGAATGGCGGACCGAGGCCGAGAATGGCAAAATGGAGGATAGCGAAAATAAGATTGCTCTACTCCTCTCCCATCTCACAGACCTCCTGGCAACCTGCATTACACAGCAGGAGGACATCCACAGCCTCGACGACTTGCTAGCTCAAGTCCAAGGCCGCCTCCGGCAGCTGGAGCAGCGACCTGTCGCCGCCCCCGATGCAAGCTCTTCCAACACCTCCGATCGCCTCGAAGCATTGGAGATGGACGTCGGCTCCCTCAAGGATGGCGTGCAGTTACAGCAGACCGCAACGGAATAGTTGGAACAGCGGATCTGCATTACCACCAACAACTCGAGTTCGGAACCGCGCGAGACAGCTCCAAAGTTTGACGAGCAGAAGATCTTCTGCAACTCGACGAAGACAAATCCGATATCATGGTTCCGCAAGTTCGAGCTCATGCTGCAGCTACATTACGTCAAAGAACACAAGCACCACGCATACTTGTACTCCTGGTCGGGGGGCGTGTGCCAGGCATGGTTGGACAATCTCTCGTCCAAGTACGGAGTGGTAGCTGTCGAATTGCACACCAAGATCAGTTGGGATGATCTGAAGGCAGCGTGGCACAAGCGGTTCCAAGTAGAGCCGCCAGAGATCAAAGCAATGGACAAGCTAATGGTCTTTGAACAAGGCACGCTGTCGAGTACCGACTAGATTGCCGAGTACCAACGCTTGACATCAGTCCCAGACATCCAGATGGGCTTCAAAGTCATCCGCCACTATTTCATCTCACGATCATGTCCGACATTAAGCAATGCCCTGATTCACGTCGAGGGCACCTTGACGACAACGGCGGAACTCTTCGACAAGGCCGCATAGATTATCATCACGAACAAGGAGGCTAAGAACCTGCCTTCGTCTCCGCCAGGCCCGAGCAGGGACCAGCATCGGCCAAGACTGGCCGTGGTCGCGGCAGCAACGCCGTTTGACCAAACTAGCGAGGCCATGTCTACCAATGAAGGGGACAGACTCGCAGCCGCCCGGGAAGGTGGCCGCCCCGGCAAAGGTTGAGGACGCGGCAAGACAAAGACACACATCGCATCTAGCCCCGGACCTGGCGCAGCAGCTCCAGCCCCATGGTCCCAATACGGCATCTTCGAGCAAGCATTCAAGGCGCACACGAGATTCCACTATTGCCTATGGTGCAACAGCGATCTCCATGAGACACTGGCCTGCCCATTGAAAGGCAAGGGCAAACAGGGAAACTGAGCACCGCCGAGAGTGACTTGACGACACTCTCGACGCCCCCAGAACCGGTCTCTTCGCGAGTGACCGACCTTCATTCAGAGGCGCATGCGGAAGTCCATAGTCCTCCTCTTCTATATTCTTTTGAGGACTATGCTGCCCGGCTCGTTCCTACGCTGGGTACTCAAGGTCAAGGACAAGACGTGTGTGCGGCATCTTCTCCGTCCGGCAGCGGCAACTTATCGTCTTCAAGTGGTTCTTCACGGGATTCTGCGCGCGAGTTCAACATAGAGGTATTGGACCCGCTCACGCCCAAGGACTTTGCATGGCTTCCTCTCCCGACCACGGGCCGCTTGTCGGGACCGCAATGCGCAGCACTATGCGCTCATCTCCACACATACTTATCCTTCTATGCACCACCAACTTCGCCGATGGATGACGAAGTCGCGGTGGGGGACATCCTTGCGTATGTTACCTAGGTAGCCCGCGAGTTTCGCACGCAGCGGTACGATGACCACAACGCACCGCTCATGTATGTGCGCATCCAGGTTGGGCAAGCATCCTACAGCGCTTTGCTGGATAGTGGCGCGTCTTGCAATTTCATGAGTCAAGCCTTTATGCAAAGGGCTTGCCTTCGCGCACAAGTTTGGAGGAAGGCAAACCCGACGTCGATCAAGTTGGCGGATGGAAAGACGCAGCAACTTCTCGACCGTTACATCGAGGTCGTACCGGTGTATTTCGCACCTCATGCATGCGAACCGGTGACGTTCGACATTTTGGACACGGACTTCGACATCATTCTGGGAATGCCTTGGCTTGCAAGTGTGGATCACACGGTCAACTTCCACCGGCGGACTTTTAGTGTTCGCGACGCCTTCGGCGCCGAAGTGGCGTGTACTATTCCTCTACCACACCCTTCGATTCGGTGCCAAGTGGTAACGGCCAAATCATTCCGGGCGACTTACGCTTACGAGCAACCCGAGGAAATCGGTCTATGTTTCCTACGGACCGTCGCTGTAGCCGACTCTTCACCCACGGACTCCCCCGGGCGGTGCGGTTGCTGGACGAGTTCGCCGACATCTTCGAGTCACCTACCAGTGTGGTGCCAGATTGACCGATCTCTCACAAGATCATTCTTAAGGCCGGTGCCGTGCCGCCGAAAGGTTGCATCTATCGGATGAGCGAGGAGGAGCTTGAGGTCCTCCGCGCACAACTCGACGATTTGTTGGCCAAGGGTTGGATCCGCCCTAGTAGCTCCCCATATGGAGCACCAGTTTTCTTTGTCCGGAAGAAAAACAAGGATCTATGATTGTGTATCGACTACCGCAAGCTCAACGCGCAAACCGTCAAGAATGTGGGGCCTCTTCCTCGCATCGACGATCTTCTTGAGCGATTGGGCGGCGCAGAGTATTTTTCTACGTTGGATTTGAAATCGGGATATCATCAAATCTCGATCCGGTCGAATGATCGTTACAAATCCTCATTCAAGACGCGGTACGGACATTTTGAGTGGGTGGTCATGCCTTTTGGCCTCACCAACGGCCCGGCGACCTTTTAAGCGGCAATGACCAACGAGTTTCGTGCAATGTTGGAACGGTTCGTGCTGGTCTACTTAGACGATATTCTCATCTATAGCCGGACATTGGAGGATCATCTTGGGCATCGACGAGTGTTGGAGACGCTCAGCTGCGCCAAGTACAAGGCCAACCGCGACAAGTGCGAATTTGTCCGGCAAGAGCTGGAATACTTGGGCCATTTTGTCACACCGGAAGGCATCAGTCCGCTGTCGGACAAGATTCAAGCCATCCACGATTGGCCGGAGCCTCGAACGTCATGGATGTTCGTTCTTTCCTTGGCCTCGCCGGCTACTACCAGCGTTTATCAAAGGCTACGAAGATCGCGGCCCACTTGACCAAGCTTCAATGTGAGGATCGGTCGTTTGACTTCGGAGAGGAGGCGCGAGAATAATTTTTGGCTCTCAAAGCCGCGCTATTATCTGCGGAGGTCTTGCGCATATACGACTCGCTTTTGCCTACGCGCGTCACTACGGATGCGTCCGGCTATGGCATTGGTGCCGTCCTCGAGCAACATGATAGTGTGGACTGGCACCCGGTCGAGTATTTCAACAAGAAAGTGTTTGACGATGCACGCAAGAAGGAGCTCCTCGCCTTCGTCCACGCGCTCAAGCGGTGGCGGCACTTCCTCCTTGGTCGAAGCCAATTCCGATGGGTAACGGACAACAATCCGTTGGTCTTTTACAAAACCCACCATCGCTCGATGGATGGCTTACATCGACCAGTTCGACTTCTTTCCCGATCACATTCCGGGAAAGTCGGAACGTTTTGCGGATGCTCTTTCACGGCGTCTGGATCATTGTACCGTGATCTACTCAACCTTCGAGATTGACGATGACCTGCGGAACAGTTTCATCCGCGACTACCAAGCCGACCCCGAGTTTCGCGACAAGTACACGAATTGCTCCTCTCCTAATCCGGCGCCTTCTCACTACCGGATCCAAGAGGGGTACTTTCTTGTCCACACACGGCGGAAGGACCTTTTTTGCGTACCGAGTGATCCTCACTTGTGTACACGGCTTCTTGGCGAGTTCCACGATGCTCCCGCCACCGGACACTTTGGAGTCAATCGCATGATTGGCCGACTTCGCGAGCGATTTTGGTGGTCCGGCCTTCTCGGCGATGTCACACACTATTGCGAGTCATGCGAGGTTTGCCGACGCTGCAAATCCCACAACCATCGTCCGTACGGCGAGTTACAACCATTACCAGTCCCGTTGAGGCGAAGGGAAGCGATTGCCATGGACATTACCGGCCCATTTCCCAAGCACAAGGTCAGAGTGGATAGGATTCTCACGGTGGTCGACCGACTCACCAAGTTCGCCATGTTTTTGCCTTGTCGTTATCATGCCAAGGCACCGGAGTTGGTCGAGGTTCTCTACACCGGTTGAATTTGAACCAAGGGTTACCCCAAGGAAATTGTCTGCGACCACGACATTCGGTTCATGTCCGATTTTTGGTTGGCGTTCATCAAGCGATGGGGCTCATCTCTCAAGCTCAGTTCAGCTTGCCACCCCCAGACCGATGGCCAAACGGAGAGGGCACACCAGACCGCACAGGTTCTCCTTCGCACTCTCATCCGTCCTGACTAGAAGGATTGGGTTGAGCGGCTGTCGGATGTGAGTTGGCCTACAACTCCTCCATCCACCCAGCTATCGGGATGTCGCCCTTCGAGTTTGAGCACGGCTCGCCGTTCACTTCACCATTGGACACTATGACTCCACGAACGGTCGAGAGCGACAAGCATCTTCTTTTCTTGCGTCGGATGCAAGCGCTACTTATCAAGGCACGCGACCAGATGGCCAAGACGCAGCAACGCATGAGTCACCAGGCCAATCACCAGCGTCTTCCTTGCCCATTTCGCGCCGGCGATCTCGTTTGGGTCTCCGCCGTAGAATTCAGCCTTGAACAAGATATCTCTCGCAAGCTCCTCCCGAAATGGATGGGGCCTTGGCCGATCGTAGCACCTGCTGGGGACGCACCCGAGGCACCTTCCTTCACGATTCAGGTGCCCGCCCACTTGCCCGTGGACCCAGTTCTTCATTTCTCCAAGTTGGCTTTTTGCACGGCAGAGAAACATGACGATTTTCCCGGGAGACGTTCGCAAGACCCACCCTCTATGGACGTTTTTCAGGAGGTCGGCGACATCATCTCCCAGTGACGCTACGGCAACAGGCCAACCGAGTATTTGGTATATTTTGCATACTGCACACACCGAGCTGACCGTTGGTTGACCCGTGCGGAACTTCAAGCAACAGCTCCAGACGTTCTCGCACGCTACGAACGCAAGATGCAAGGCAAGCCGGTCTCTTTGGCTCCACGTCGCGCCCGCGTCCAGGTTCCACCTTCAGATCATCGGCTTCGCCCTCGCCCCGGCTTGACTTCATAAGGAGGGGGGGGTGTTACATGTTGTGCCTGCACACGAGAACCATTTTCCAGGCCCTGCGTCCCTCAGGCCGAAAGCCTGAAAACCAGGGCCTACAGGCCCCGTGTCTGTTCAGTTCGAAAGCCTGGAAAACAGGGGCCTACAGACCCTGTGTCGTTTCAGACTAAAAATGGCAATAGCCTTTTTAGCCTGAAACGAAGGGCCATTTTCGGTCATTCATCAAAACGACCGGCCCTAAAACTCAGGCACCGAACCAGGGTTTCGGGAACAGGCTATTCTTAGCCTGTTTCCACGACAGCCTCAGCAGATGCTGCAGCTCCAGCCCCTGGCACACTTCAGCATTAGCAAGAGCAGCCTCCTCGGCCTGGCTCGCCCTGCAGGCAGTCAAGAGGCAGGCCGAGGTAGTACATAGGGACTTCCCATGCACTTCACGGGGAGGCAGCAGGCAGTCAGTAGTCTTCAGGATTCGCCAGCAGCACTCTGGAGGGAGCGTTGCAGGAGTAGTAGTAGCGTTAGCATTAGTCTTCAGTGCTGGGCGCCAGTAGGTAGCTGTAGGCTTCAGCGCTGGGCGCCATAGCTAGGATAGCACTAGAGAGAGAGAGAGAGATTGGGCGGAGGCCAGGTACCTACCTGCAGCGCCGTTGCTCCAGCTTCGTCTTCGAGGTACCTGCAGCACAGCGCCAACTTCACAGGTTAGTATCTGGCTCGTGACAGAGAGAGAGTTCTTCTTCTTCCTCTTCTCAGTCCACCATCTCCCTCTCACCCTCTCATTATCTGACTTCACTGCATCAGCAGACTACGAGAGAAAGAGAGAGAGAGAGCTTGGTGACATTGGATCCAGACTCGACTTTTGGGCTTCAGACATTACGACGAGGGATTATTTGGGACTTGTGACAAAGACTTGGTGTTGATGACATTGCCATCTCTCCCCCTCACTTCGTCTGATCCCCTCCTCTTCGTCTATGTATGTCTGGACCTGGCGCTTTCTTCCTGTGTACAGTGCCAGGCTCCTTCACACCTTGTGATGGACACGATGTATGTTTGGTCTGCGTTCAAACAATGATTGGGCTAGTCATTAGCATTCTAGCATTCTGCTTCGCTATCTTATACTAAGCGAATAAGGTCAGTCCCGGTCAGGTCAGGATTTGTATCTGAGTCTTCCCTGCGCTATTCAGCACCATTTTGTATGTATCAGAATGCACATTGCTTGTTGAGATTCTACTTGCACTGCATTGTCCATTCAGTCCTTTTCATCACATTTGCGGATCCTCAGTTATGCCAGACTGGGGAGATCAACAGAACAACCACGAGCAACATCAGGTGGATGCTGTCAGTATCATCATCATTATCATCATCATTACCATTATCATCATTCATCACGAGGGACGCTGAGCCCGGTTCTCAGCAATTTTGGTTCAGTTACTCCGGGTAGACTGTGAGGACCCCGGCCTCAATCTCCCTATTGGTAATATCAGCCTTGGGCACTGGGCCCGTTTAAAAATTAAAAATAAAAATAAATAAATAAAAACACGAGCAACAGCCACAAGCAACCCACGCAGTGTCAAGACCCGACATACAACACCATGGAGAACCCTTGGGTGGTGCGCAGGCGCAAGGCTGCCGGTGTCCAAGCTTACCGTGCGTCAGCCCAAGGGGGGGGGTGTCCAGTCGTGCATCAATCTAACGCCCTGCCGCTGTCCATGCGCAAGGCTGCAATTGAGTTTTGAACCCGCAACCTCATACCACAATGCGCATTTCCAACGGGTGCTCTAACCACTGAGCTACATCTTGGCTGGGTGACCTGACCAGACAGAGGTTGCAGGCGTTCCTCAAGAAAAAAATACGGATTAATTTGAAATAACAGGGCCATTACCCAGCTTCAGTTGGTCTTCGGCTGAGAATTACAAGAATATCTGAGCAAAACGGCTGTGACTAAGATTCACTGGATTCCAACCACGTTGCCGACAGTAAGAAATGAACGCTGCTGCAGAGGAGCAACAATGAGTCTCAGACTGCAACTGCAACTGTACCACCATCCTACCCCAGTTCCCCCCTCCGTCCAGACTTATCAGTCACTAACAAGCCCACCATCTAGTTAGCTGCTTGCCCTCCAAATATCCTTCTGTCAACTTCTGTTTTTGCCTTTCACTACCTACTCCTAAGGCTATCTAGAGGGGACCCCTGCAAGCATAGTTTCCTCTCACTGTGAAGGGGAGATTTCATGTTGCGCCTTGCCCCTAATGTTTAGGGTATAGGGTTGGGCTAGCCCTTTTTGTGACTCCCGAGTAGTTTTCCCTTTTTTGAATTCAAAGCCCAGGGTATTGTAGAGGCGCCAAGGACCAGACCCAACGGTGATCGCTGGCAGTGGCAGTCGATGGTTGTCCTGACAGGATAGGCCACCGTCCCTACTCTTCCCCACGTTAATTCTCCCAACGCACCCCATAACCCTGCTTTCTTACCGCAGTGTTACCAGCACTCAGGACAGAGAGCGAAGGGCAAGGAAGGGGCCAGAAGACGGCTCACAGGCAATACCAGCTCTGTTTCCATGAATGGACAACACTTGACCCTGAGATTTCACTTCGGCTACTCTCGGACTTCCCAGACCCGTTCCCACCTTCTTTGCTGAGCTTAGTGGAACAGAGCTTCTTTGGGTAAATCAAGTTTCTGTTCAGATAATATTCTGGTTTCCAGTGCAATCAATGTTGGGGGGAAGCGAGGAATTAGCATGTAACAGCAGGTATCTGGCGCCGGTTTTAGGGTGAAGAGATTCTTCCCCCCCCCTCTTCCCAAATAACATGCTCAGTCAATCCCCTGGATCCCAGGGTAATCAATGCTGGCAGGATCCCTCCACAATCTCATATTCTGAAATTATACTCTAAGTCTAATCTGTATATGGGACGCTGGACCTGTTTTCCGGCAGGTGATGCTCCCCACCAATAGATGGAGCTGCTCCCCAGGTGCTAGTGGTGACTGCTCTTATCAGCACCATTATCACTCGCGGGGGTCTTTGTCTGTCTCTTATACACATCTAGATGTGTATAAGAGACAGGTGCTGGTCTACTTAGACCATAT
>BFEA01000513.1:381938-400075 GCA_003427395.1 Chara braunii | reverse complement strand
TCCCGTACAGATATTACCTGTATGTTTCGTACGGAAAGGCCCCGTACGTGTACTCTATGCAACGTAGGTTGGAATGATGATGAGGTAGAACGGAAAGAAAAGGGCCGAAGGCGGGAAAATAATTGGCAGGGAAGGAAAATTTCCCATGCGAGGTGATTTATCTTCCCATGTTTTAGAAAAAGATTCATTCTTAATCGGTACATTTGGTCAGTAGCGGATTAAAACACGTGGTTGTGACCATGGCCACCTTCGGTCTGTAGTGGTCACCCTCAATTTAAAGTAATCGTTTTCAACTCCGCAAATGTTATCCTCAACCTAATGACCACTATGCTAATTCAATTGCTTGTGGCTATCTTCTTCAGCCACGACAACCCTCATTGCCTCGAACGGCACGACCCTTACCGTCCTTGCAAGTTGATTATTGCAATGGCAAGGTTCTTGGTCGGTCATCGTGCTGAGTGAATTCGGTCATAACCTCGACTAGGTGTAGAGTAGTACTAGTTTGACCAGGCTGAGGTTTCGGCTAGGTGCGTTAGAGGTAGAATAAGGAGAAGTAAAAGTGGAGAAGAGGAAGAGAACAGACTACGTGATCGTACCGACCTTTCTTTGAAATACAGTCGCTGCTCTTGAAGACCGTCACAACCATAATTGTACATGCCGATTGGAGAGGTTCTTTCTTGAAGTTGGACCACGCTGCACGCAAAGGTGGTGCGGTTGGATCGAGGAGATAGGAGGTGGAAAAGGAGACGAAAGTGATGAAGAAAAATAGATCTGGTTGCACATTTATTGCTACGTTATTGAAAACTTTCTCGCCAGAAATTGGGCAACCTCTCCTCCAACCTTGAGCGTCTTGAGTGTCTATTTTGCCTTCCTTCCTCCCTAACGCTCTTAGTAAAACTTCTTGAGACGGAGGCGGTTAGCAGTATTCCACCCAAGCTAGATCGTATTGCTTAATCTCCGTGGGACCTCAAGAGCCCATATGATTGAGGGAACTCTGCTGAGGGTCACACGAACCTTAGAGTCAGGGAAGGACGAGGTAGACCGACTTGAGTGCGCAGATTTTTGTACACCCCTACTTATGTACCCCTCCACTATTGTGTTTGCCCATCTGATTGATTGTCTTAAAATACTATTTAATATTTTATTCAGGACTTCAACCGAAATCAACGTAAACTAATTACTTTTGTGAATCACATGTGTGGCGTTGAAAATAAATTTATTTCGTCGTGTTGTTCGTAGTGTCTTACGTTTCGTAAACCTAGACTAATACCTGAGACAAAACATATGTGGGTATTGTGAAACACTGTTTTTTTCGTCGGATTGTTTTTATTGTTCATCGCTTCGCAAACTCGACCTAGGGTAGGGACGAAAAAAACTTAGGTATTGCAAAGCTTGTCGTTTGTCATATAATTTGTATTAGCTTGAGCCTTAAAGACCTGAACCAAGGGCCAATACAGAACATGCCCAAGTATTATGAGGGATGATTTGTCTAAATTGAAGAGAAAATCTACCCTATGCAAACCCTGAACTAAGGGTTGTGACAGAACAGGTTTGGGTTTTGTAAAGAAATCTTGTATGTATGAGTGTGGATAAAAATGACATTTAAGTCGATTTGGTGTTCGTGGTGGCGTGACTCTTTCAGTCTTGGGCTACGGCTGGGATAAAATAAGTCTGTGTTTTGTGTATCATTGATTTGTGGATCAGATATGCATCTGCGAGTAATGCAATGATTGAATGTTAATTTAGCTTTTGAAAGGTCATACGCGCGTCAAACTCTGAACCCTTGATTGTTTGTTTGTTTTTATAAAAGTTTGTGTGGAACAAAATGAGATATGGGATGAATCGGAGATGAAGTTTTGATAAAGGAACCACAATGCCTTGCTTTATTTGCCTTGCATTGCGGTGTCGTTCGTTTATCCAAGTCAATTTGACAGCTCATCTATTAGAGCTCGTCTTGTGATTATGTGACCGGCAAGGAGTCGCCAAATTTTGTTATTACATTGTTTTTTCATGCTCGCTTTGCTTTTTATGCTCTTAATCCTCGTCCTTAGGGAAACTGTTGTCGTAATTTATGCTAAAACTATAAAGTTAGTCAAAATCATTAGAAACTTTTTTGATAACAGTTATTCTAATATTTGGATTAAGTTAAAATTTTGAAAGTTTTTCTCGCTAGAAGAACTGTTGCAGAAACTTCTACGAAAACCAAAAAGGTAGTTTATTTTTAGGTCTTCTTTGAGCCAGACGTTTTTTTCTTAGATTTGGCTTAGTATATATTTTGTGAGCACACTTCTTAAGGGAAAATGCGGCTCAATTTTTTGTTATTTTGATATAGTTACTATAAAATACCCTCAGTTAGTTAGGAGTGCGGTACGGAGTTGATATCCATTGACTCGACAGGTGAGGCCTGCTTTGGTTTTGTGACACAAAGCACGTCAACCAACCAATATCTTTACACGTTTGAGTTTCATCATCGTCTATTACCAAACAGTCATAGGTCGGTTTATGACTCAACGTTTACCTACTCTTAGACCTCAATCTAAAACCTTGACTCTCTAAGTTTACGGTGGTTCTCTGTGATTTCACCTGTTTTTTTTCAATGGGCATTGAAAGAGGTTGAGTGTTTTATCTTAAGGTCGGATAATGACTGAAGTCTTGTGTGCTTTAAAGAGATGAGAGATGCAACAAGCGGTAAGGTTGACCCTATTAGTGTAATGAAACGTGACTTCGTGCATCATTCAGGTTAGTTGTTGAACCTTGATATTGGTTTTTATGGTGTCATTGGGATAAATGAAAGTGAAGATGATAGAGAAGCTATATTGTGAGAACAATTAGATGTTGTACAGTCCTCTTAACAGAGGATTTATCCTTCTTCCTTCTTTATATCTTTCTTCAGGTTCTAAAATGCGCGTATATGTATGAAGATGTCTACTTTTAATCTATCGTCCACGTGTGATATATAGTTGAGAATTTGATCGTTAAAAATATAATAGGCATGCTCTTGTGGTTTGGATTATCTTTGTTCTTAAAGTTGAGACGTGCAGTGGTTTGATATTCTAGTCGACGGGCGTAGGGCCACACGTGAGAGATAAGTGCTTCAAGTTTCGGTTCGCATGCAGGTTCGATTTAGGCGTTACCTCGTGTTGCTACAGTGTATAAGAAATACTATCGGATGGACCACCTTTGCGATTACATAAAGAAGAACTTCTGAATGTGGTTTAATAGCTCGACGGGGATACAACCACCCAAAGGATGGTAATAACTTCCACGGGTGGAGGTAAGTTGTATCTCGCGGGACCCTATCCTATCTTAGGGACTTGACAGAGGTATAGTTGGCGCAGTCGGTCGGAGAAACAAAGCTCCTTGTGTTTTTCCTCAACAATAATGAATTCTGCGTGTCGTGGCCCCAAGGGTCCCCTAAGTGAGACCTATGCGCTCGACAGGTGACACCGTTGCGAGGGACTTTGACTGCCTACCAAGGTCCTTAGAGAACGAACTTGGATTTGGTAAGTTGATGATCATCGTAAAACGATAACTTTTGATTATGCTAGTCATGTTAGTGAGGTGGTAAGGTGTCTGTTATTGGGAATATGTTAAGAATACCATATTTTTACGAGGTGTGGTATTTGGTTAGAACTTAGAAGTATTTTTGTTTAAAATCTTCGTTATTTTTTAGGGGGTAGTTAGGGGTAGTGGTGTGGAAAGGCTAGAGGGCTGTGAGTTTCGATCATTTATTTATATTTTATATGAATAGAGATTAAGTTCTTACAACTTTGGTCTAGTTGTAGGGTACCACTATAATTTTTGGCTGTGAAGCTTGACCAATTAAGGTGGTGGTTAAGTACATGGTGTTTGTTCAAGAGCTAGCCTAGTTTGAATCCTTGATTTGTTTGAGCCCATCCGTATTTGTATTTGTAGGTAGGACTTGAGTCACGTCTGAAGGAGAATTCGACTCATAAAGACTGTATGCTTAAGAACTTAACCAAACCAGTGAGAGAACTGCATTTTAAGCATGCATAATATATATTATTATTATTATTATTAATATGAGTATATTGTCTATTTCTATATGTGTGTATTTATTGTGAGTTGTCTGATGTACTTGTGATGGCGCATATATGGATTGCCTTCCGTTTAAAAGGACATGTGCTTTGTGTTTAATTCATGCCCAACACGAGACAGGGTTGAATGAAGTGACTCGCCTTTGAGGGAGGGTGGTTCTTCCAAAAAGGGAGTCAGAGTTGTCTGATGTACTTGTGATGGCACATATATAGATTACCTTCCGTTTAAAAGGATATGTGCTTTGTGTTTAATTCATGTCTAATACGAGAAAGGGTTGAATGAAGTGACTCGCTTTTGAGGGAAGGTGGTTCTTCCAAAAAGGGAGTCAGTGTGAGAAGTCGGTTCTCAATGAGAGAGTTGTTACTTTTTCATCGAAGGTTAAGGAAGTAATGATTAGTTTTGAAAATGTTAGTAAGATCCACTTTAAAACGATGTTCTTGGTCCCTAGTGAGATGTTTTTACCTTCCCTCACACAAGAAAAATAACTACACTACCAAGTAAGAGAGGAGGAAGGTATTTGTAGCCTTGCGTGAACTTTGACGACAAAGTGGGGCAGTTACTGCTCAACAAAGGTAGGTCTAGAGTGACGACCTAAGCCACACCCGTGTTAGGTAGGGTCACCATATTTAGAGAGATGCGGGGTTTTTCACCTGTTGCTTCAATATGTATGAATCGGGTTGTCAAGTTGAGCTTGATAGGATTGACAAGGTGCAGATACTGGAATGAAAGGGGGTTGTGGTGAGGATTGATCCTTAGAGTGGGACTCGAGAGTCAATATCTTATACTAGGAAAATTACATTGTACATCGACAACATATGCTTCGCTTAAGAATTGAAGGAATAACACTTGTATCATTCTGATTTCTACTGTTCTTCGATACCTATATTTTCATGCTACGAAGTCAACGATATATCTTTATTTTCCTATGTTGCATTCTCGTTGCATGATTTGTTGTCATGCCGACTTTATGTCGTATTTTGATAAAGACACCCTCACCTTTCTATTATATTATTGTTAAGAAATTATGGTTAAAATGATATCAATTATCATTGCAATTCAGATTATACTATGCAGTGGTTAACGTTTGAGGCATTCACTTGTATTGTTTGTGCGCAACCTATAATGACTTTGAGGATGAGTATGATACTGTTTTTAATGTTTGGATTATTGAGTTTGTATATATATGGGTGAATATTTATAATATTATTTGAGGATTAACTAATGCAGATGTGAGTAGGATTCACTAATGCGGGCGTGAGTATATGTTCATATGTAGGTTTTCTTTGGTATGTTATCATATTGAACACTCTTCATATCTACCCGTATTAGAGATGATTGAGCAATGTTAGTGGAGGAGACTTACATTTATTTGTTCATTTACACAACTCTTTTCGAGTCCCGACCCTAAGACCGCTCATTGTTTTTTCAACAAGTCAGGGAGTCGGTAAAGCTAAAGATGGAGGGCCCTCAAAGAGTGATTAGGGTTGAGGAGCTCGTCAATCTATTGGACCGACATGAACTACAACGAGACAACCTGCCCAAAGTTGAGATCTGATTTTTTATATGTCGTCATGTTTTCATTTTTCTTTATAACTTTGAACAAATAACGTTTGATTGCAAGTGGAATGAACAACAAATCTTGAGCGAGGTCATAAGGCTCATTCACATAGATCAGAAGTGAGAAGTCGGGAGGCTGGTTGAAAAAGCAGAGTAATCCAGAAGCAAATTTTACGATGACACATGAAAGACGTATCGACTGTGCGAGGAAAAACTCATTAAAGACAACTTAGAGAAGCTAAACCAATATAGCTACGTGTCGAGGGATCGGTTTCTAGCAGAATGTGAAAGTGCTTCTTGCAAAGTCTTGACACTGTCAGAACACGATAAGTGTCTCGTCTTCCTCGTGAACTTCTCATAGGCGGAGCAACGAGACTTAATTCATGTGGCAAAATAACGACTTATATGACATAGGATTTGAAAGAATCTACTCGGAGGGGAGTTTGATCAACATCTCTGTCACCTGCTGCGAGGAACAAGAAGCAAAATAAAGTTACGAGACCCTCAAAAGGGTACGCAAGGCGTGGAACAAAATGACGATTATAAAGGAGCTAAGTGGATTCACGAGGTGAGTTAAAAGGAAAAGACAAAGTTGTGTATTGAGGAAGAAGGTGGGAAGGTTAGTAACAAAGGCGTGGCGACCCATAGCTACAAAAGGGTCATTGATGCTCAAGCCAGAAAGAGGGAAGAGAAGCAAGGAGACCAAAAGGATGATAGTATGACCCATCTGTTTCCCATTCCCAACCTGCAGAAGAATGAAGCGAGTGTTATAGCCACATCACGTGAAGGTCGAAAAACACGTAGAATAAAGAGAGGATGAGAGTATTGGGTAAAAATAATTTGTATATGTTGGGGAGGGGTCAACCATACGCCTCACAAGCAGGGTGACAAAGAGGAACTAGAAGGATGAACTTGACAAATCCGAGCAGACTGAGAGTACACTCGAATGTTGAGGAAACCCTATCAAGTGAGATTTTATGAGAGTTCCGTAGTAGGGATTGAGCATATGAAGCATCTCGGCTATGAGTTACAAATAGTTGAGGGATATGGTAATTTGTTGTAGGGTTGCATAATAAAGGTCATGATACTGGAGTGGCTACTTGACAATGTGAATGTATGTGATGACGATGGTTTAGACGACCTTTCAGTTGCATTCAGGCTAGTACATGACACTAGGCTAAAATAGTGGAGCTTGAGGACGTGGTTGTGAAGGTCGCTTTGCCAGTTGGTTGAACGTGAGGTGAGGTGAGAAGTTGGAATCCTATGAGAGTGAGGTAGTCACTGGGATGAATAGAGTATCTGCTTGAGTCACTTAAAGTAAGCTTGCAAGTTACAAGTTTTTCCACATGCATGGGGTCCAACCTGGATACAAATTTCGATTTCGAGTTGTGATAGGTTGTTTTTTCATAATTAGGTTGTATACGTGTTATGAGAGTTGATTATCCTTTTGTTGGGTTGTTTGAATCTTTTTCGGGTATAGATAAATTTATTTCATGGTCAAGTTGTATGCACATTCGATGACAGATGATCTTTGTGGGGTTATTTGAAGTTTGTGCGTGTGTGGGCTTATTTGGACTATGGGGGATATTGTATAGGGCTTTCAACTTGTTGTTGAGGCTAGATTGTGATGCCTCCAGACGAGGGACTTGTTTGAAACTTGGCGATAATCGTTTTTATATATAATTTTTATTGTCTACCGTTTGCTGATCATGAGAATTCTGGTTGTCGTTCACGTTCTCAGTGTTGTGGGTGTGTTCTTAAAATATCGTGTTTTTCTTGAGTGCACTCAAACCATGCTGATGGTGAAATAATTTTTGTATGTGATCATCTTTGTTTTTTCTATGCTTGTTCTGACTATGTCTTGGGAAAAGGAAAATGGGTTAAAAACATGGAAAGAGGGATGACTGGTTGATGAAACCGGAAATGTTATATATTTCAGGCCCCAAAAGTTTAATGGACAAGACTAACTAAACTTTGAGTGAAGTATAACGGTTGAGTTCTGAGGAAAAAACAAAGTTTTATTGTGACTTAAAGTTTTGTCGAGTGGGGATTATTCAATTGCGTAAAAAAAGGTATTCACGATACTTACGTTATTTCCAAGTCTGAGCTACTAAGGGAGTGTGCCACTTGCATTTCACAAAAATGTTAAACTATTTAGACCTTCTATTGTATATGCCTTATACATCCGCTGAGGTTGACCCTCCGTCTAATGGACATCGTCGTTCAAGTGGCTATAACGGTCCGCGAATGATTCACTTATCACAGAGAAACCGATTGATTTTGTGAGTTTTTCCCTGACTTAGTGATGAGCATTGAACGATTTTGTTTCGGGTAAAATGGTAAGATGTGAACTGTCTGAAATAACACTCTTCTCAATTAAGAGTTTCTCCATAGTCCGAGAGAGTTCATTGCAGTGAATAATTTTTTTTATGTTTGAGGTTTTTTCAAGGAGTTGATTGCCGCATGGGAAACCTATCATGTTCGCAACTTTTTGCATGAGTTGATTGCAGTATGAAAAAACTGTCATATTTGTGACTCTTGCCTGACCGTGAATAGACTCTGAGGAGTTCAGTTTGCAGCGGTGACTCATGCGTTCAAGAAAATTGTTAAGAAAATGTTGTCCAACCAAATAGCAGGGGTTTGATAACACATAAAATATCTTGAAAAACTGTGAAATTGTTATCTAATTGGTTAAAGAAAAACTTTATGATACATGATTCAAATCGGTCCGACACAACCGGAATGTCGCTTTTTGGGTCCGATAAGGTTGAAATTTGGACCTTCCGCCATACTCTAAGCCATAATACTTTACAAGTGGCCGTATCTACGTCAACAAATCCTATGCTATGTATGAGACAAAAAAAATAGTGGTGCCCCTGTTGATTATATGAGTGGTTGGATATTTTTTTCCGAATGATGTTATCAATCTATCTAGCATTGACTTAACAGTTAGCAAATCCTCATTTCACGCTACTATAAGTAATATTTGATTGTGCAGGTGATGAAGGCTTAGGCAGTGCTTGGTTGGTTGATTGACCAACGTAAAGTCGATCCTAGTTGAAAGTTTAGTAGTATAAATATCTTGATAGGTGGTAACGTCTATTCACTTGGGAACTTGCGAGTGGTCAGAGGAGGTTCCACATAGTCACACTAATACTTGAAACTCGACATAAGTTGACGGCCTACTTCGTCAGTCTAGTCAAGTAAGGCTGTCGTCTTAAAGATCGTGTGGTTATATTTAACTGCTATCAGCTTGAGACGCCTGATGTGATGGGGACGTCGCTTACCAACTCCGGAAAGATTGTCGTGACAAATTGTATTAATTTTTCAGGTCGCACAAAAATGCGCCCATGACGACGTGAGAAACGTCAGCGCACCAACGTTCGTCTGACCGCAGGCCTCAACAACCTTTGCTGCGACATAATGAGTGAGAATAGTGAGTGAGTTAGTGTGAGCGCGCATTATTGCATCGCATGGGAGCAAAAAGTCGTTGGCGTTCGCAGTAGGTGAGCTAGTTCATGAGCTCGCACATGTGGTATATGTGTAGGCACAATGACGTCAATTGGTTAGGCATGCTGAAGGTGTGGAGAGTGTCCGTTTCTCCACGATATACAGTTTCGCATAACCCCGACCATTGGGCCAGGGTGTCTACAACGATGCGTATAGGAAAGAAGATTAATGTATGCCTCTATTTTCAGGTCATTTTCAATTGATCTGACGGGTGTTCGGTACTTGGATGGGGGGACCTCAAACCGCTCTCAGAAACTTCAACCACTTCAAGTTATTTCAAAGGTTTTAGGTTCCCATTTGAAACTCTTGAAATGATCTGAATTGACAGAAGCTTCTGAAAACAGTTTTAGGTGGGGGAACTTAAAACCACTTCCAGAAGCTTCAACGACTTCAGGTCATTTCAGAGATTTCAATTCATCCCACCTGAAACTCATGACGTGGCCTGAAGTCGCTGAATATCAAAAAGCAGTTTCAGACGCCCTCATCCAACCATTTGGATAAGCGGATATGAAACTGTTTTCAGAAGCTTCAACCTCTTCATGTCATTTCAGAGGTCTTAAGACTTCCCACTTGAAACTCTTGAAATGATTTAAAGTGGAATACAAAAACGTTGAACCAAAAAAAAAAAGGCAAACAAACAAACAAACATAAAATCTGACCACCAAACCACATGAAACTCGTGAAATGGCCTGAAGTGTGTTGATGTCATTTTAGTGATTTCAAACCTCTGCTAACAAACTTTAGAATTTTTTATTCTGAAATTTCACGAGGTCTTTAACCACTTGTGGAATATAGCCTACGAATCATGAGACTAACTATTATATGACGACCTAGTTTGCGTTATTTTGATAACCTGCACAAAACGAGTGTGCGACCGGTACGTGCGTCGTTGAGATGGGACCCGGAGAGCATTTTTTTTATCCTACATCAATTATTTCTATTTTGGTTGAGTGTTTCTTCTATTTACTTGACTTCATTGCGTCCGACTAGCGGGGCTCATTGTGTGATGTTAATAGTAAAGCCCAATGCTTTATTGCATGCCCACGACGTAAGTCTCTTTCTAAAGAGCAAAGTTTGACAGCCTCGGATCTGGCTATGTGGACCCTTGGTACAACCGAGGTGCAACTTCGAAGTGTTGTCGACATAGAGTCAATGCTTTATGGGCCTTGGACCCTTGGTAGGGCCACGGTGTGGCCTTAACTTCAATTCAGTGCTACAAGACACAATGACAGACTGCTTTATATACATTTTCAAGCTCACACCGTACCTTACCAACCAAGGACCTAGCCTAGTAGGTAGAGCATATAAGCTCGAAGTAGTAGACTCGGGTTCAATCTTAGGAAACAACAATGGGAACAAAAGTGGCAAGTTGACAAGTTTGAAGGCACCAAGGGATTATTTGTGCCCCTGGTTTTACGTTCCCACCCCGCTTGGGACAGCCACAAGGCTCGAACCTGGTACACTCACAAATTGTTAAAATACGGGTCAAGTTCGAATCCAGCCGCAATAAAGTTGTGTGGGCCAATCCACAAAGTCTCACCATTGGACTGTGCTTTGTCCCTCGGGACATCCGTTTGAAATGGAACGATACAACAAAGATTAGCATGACCTCTACATAAGGATGACACACATAAATAGAGAAAAAGTCCGACGGGGGAAGTGTTTCTTTTTTGTTGAGTACCTGTTGGACCAAAGGCTGAGTTTTGTAAGGAAGGACGAAGGGGATGACATCAACAAGAAGGAGATCAAGAAAGTGACGAGGACGAGGGAGGAGATAGGTATGACGAAGGAAAAAACTCATAACGTGCTTGAGTCTTAACGAAATCAGGCAAGGAAAGATGTGATTCAATTTTTTTTCTGGTTGGGCAAGTTTGAAGGTAATGTTAGTTTTGGCGTTAGAGTAGTTGGTTGGGAGCTAGGAAAGAAAAATGATGAATGAAGAGGTCGAGAAGAAAACAAGAAGGACGAACGAGAGTTAAAAACACGTATCTCTCTTTCCCGTTCCTTCATGATATCGAGCGGGGTAAAAGGCTAGATTGACACTCATGGTCAATGGACTGCGAAAAATTCGTCGAACGGAGTAACGAAACTTGTTAATGAAAGGTTACCGAATTGACCAAAACAGATTACCGAAATCGGTGTTTGAGTTTATCGAAGATAAATATATATTTATGACTTCGGGTTTTGTGAACACCGAAAAATAGTTTTGGGATTATACTTAGGTATTTTGGGAGGCTATGTCCCGATCTGGTTTCAGTGTTTCGATACTGAAGCTTATCCCCCGAAGTGGTTTCCGTGCTTCAGTACGGAAAATGCACTTCAAGATGTCGCTGTTTTACTTAGGCATTTTGAAAGGTTTTATCCTGGCGTGGTTTCGGTGTTTCAGTACATAAAACACACTTCAGGATCTAGTTGTTTTACTTGGGCATTTTGATAGGTTATATCATCAAGTGATTTCGGTGCTTCGATGCCGAAAATGCACTTTGGGATTTCAGTGTTTTACTTAGGCATTCTGAGAGGTTATATCTAGACGTGGTTTCAATGTTTCGGTATCGAAAACGTACTTCAGGATTTCGATGTTTTACTTAGGCATTTTGAGAGGTTATATCACGAAGTGGTTTCAGTGTTTCAATACTGAAAATGCACTTTGGGATTTCAATGTTTTAATTAAGTGGTTTCAGTGTTTCGGTACCAAAAATGCACTTTGGGAATTCGATGTTTTATTTAGGATTCTGAGAGGTTACATCTCGAAGTGTTTTCGGTGCTTTGATACCGAAAATGTACTTTGGGATTTCGGTGTTTCACTAAGTCATTTTTACAGTTATTTCCCAATGTGGTTTTAGTACCGAAAACACACTTCGAGATTTTGGTGTTTTACTTAGTCGTTGTAGAGCACATCGGTGCTACAGAGGGGGACCCTTCCGACCACATCACTCAAGATTTCGTGCAGGTATTTATCCTATATCGTGGTGCAATAAAGCTTTCGTTGCCGCTCTGGACGAGTGCGCCAGCCATACCTCTCATGAACCCCAACGACAGGATAGGGTCACGCAAGGTATACCTTACCTCCGCCCAAGGGGATGTCACTACCTTTGAACGGACATATCCCCGCCGAGCTACCGAATCACGTATGAAAGCTAATCAGTTGCAACTTCACAGGTGGTCCAGTCGAGAGCGTTTATCATACGTTGTAGCATAGGGGGTACGCGTGGTCTCACCCCTCTATCGGACCCGTACGTGAACGAACGCATTGGGGGGCTGAAGTCCTAAGCACGACTCATCGTCGATCAACTAAGACACATCCTTTTTACCACGCCCTACACCACGCCAAAGCAAAAGCTAGATCACTCATACAAAACAAAACACTCCTAGTCCCTTTAGTATCTAACCCATAACCTTTTGACACAAAAATCGGTTTGGCGTCTCGCATGAGACCAAAGCTAAAACCGTGTGGACGCAGCGTTTTCTTATATTGGTTAACCATGCATGAATATGCAAACAATTGCACTAATGGCAATGATGGCATACTATGTAGTATCCATAATCACGAGGTTCTCATTGGTCTCGATGGTCACGTTCGACACTCAAGTGTCGGCTGACATGCGCCTTGAGGGGTAATTTCTTGATGCTAATCTTCCGCCAAGGCGATTGAGAACCACCCCTTCCGAGTCGTCTGCATCCTGTAGAGAGTGCAAACAGGTTCTGACAAGTCGTAACAATCAACGCTTATGGCCTTGGAGGCAAGCTCCATCATCCAGGACCTGGAGAGAAGTCAAGGGGTTTGAATGTGACGGCTGCCACAAACATCAACGTCCAACTATAGAAACCTTAAAAGTAAAAGTAAAAAGAGGTATCTTTATTTCTCTCAAAGAATTAATTTGTTTAACCCTTACGCACGATCGCAATAGGCCGCGCAAATACCCAAATTATATATAAAGATATATATAATAACTAAGCGCGGACAAAGCACGCGGTGCGGGCCATGCTTGCAAAAATAAGAAATATTGTAGGCAACCTCACACAGACAACTCACATTAACTGAGAAAGACTTAAAAAAATAAAAATAAAAAAATTACAGGGTAATAAAGAATAGCCTAAAACTGACTACGGAGTTTTAAGTTTAATTGACAAATAGCTTAGCATCTGTGGCATATGAGGTACGGGCTATGCCCGCAATTAAAACTACCGAAACAATAAAGAAAGTACCATAAATTAGAGGAGAGTGCCGTAGAGTGTCGTAGAATAAAGTAGAGTGTCATAGAGTAGAGTGTCGTAGGGTAGAGTAAAGTAAAGTGAAGTATAATAGACTACAGTAAAGTAGAGTAGAGTAAAATGGCATAGAGGAATATAGTAGAGCAGAATAAAATGTCACAGAGTAAAGTGTTGTAGAGTACTGCTGTAGAGAGTGTCATAGAGTAGAGAATAGTTGAGTAGAGTAGAGTAGAGTACAATAAGGAATAAAGTAGAATAAAGTAGGGCATCAATGAGTGGAGTAGAGTGTCATAGAGTAGATTAGAGTGTCATAGAGTAGAGAATAGTTGAGTAGAGTAGAGTAGAGTAGAGTAGAGTAAGGCATAAAGTAGAATAAAGTAGGGCATCAATGAGTGGAGTAGAGTGTCATAGAGTAGAGTAGAGTGTCATAGAGTAGACTATAGTGTCATGGATTGTCATAGAGTGTTGTAGAGTGTCGTAAAGTACAGTATAATAGAGTGGCGTAGAGGAGTAGAGTGTCGTAAAGTGAAGTATCGTAGAGTAGATTATCGTAGAGTAGAATAGCGTAGAGTAGAGTAAGTAGACTTGAGTAAAATAGAGTATAGTATCATAGACTGGAGTAGAGTGTCGTAAAGTAGATTACAATAGAGTATCGTAGAGTGTCTTCGAGTAGATTACAGTAGAATGTCGTAGAGTGTCGTAGAGGGAAGTAAAGTGTCGTAGAGGAGAGTAAAGTATTGTAGAGTAGAGTAGAGTAGAGTAGATTGTCGTACAATGGAGTATTGTACAGTAAAGTACAACATCGTAAAGTAGATTGTTGTACAATATAGTAGAGAAGAGTAGAGTAGAGTTGCGCGGAGTGAAGTAAAGTAGAGTAGAGAAGACTAGAGAGTTGTAGAGTGTCGTAGAGTAGAATGCCAAAAAGTAAAGTGGAGTGCCACAGAGTACAAAAGAGTGTCATAGAGTACTGTAGAGTAGAGTAGAGTATCATAGAGTGTCATAAAGTACAGTGTCTTAGAGTAGAGTAGAGTGTCGTAGAGCAGAGTATTGTGTCGTAGAGTACAGTAGATTGTCGTAGAGTAGAGTACAATGTCGTAGAGTACAATAACAGTTGTACAGTAGAGTGTTGTAGAGTGTCGTAGAGTAGAGTGTTGTAAAGTAGGGTAAAGTGTCGTGGACTAGAGTAGAGTAGAGTAGAATGTCTTAAAATAGAGTGTTGTACAATGAAGTGTTGTAGAGTGTCGTAGAGTACAGTAGAGCAGAGAAAAGTAGAGTAGAGTAGGATAGAGTCGAGTTGAGTACAGTGTCATAGAGAAGAGTAGAGTGTCGTAGAGTGTGGTAAAGTAGAGTATAGTAGAGTGTCGTAGAAGGGAGGAGAGTGTCGCAGAGTACAGTACCGGAAAGTAAAGTGTCGTAAAGTAGAATACCATAGAGTAGATTGTCATAGAGTAGAGTAGAGTAGAGTACAGTAAAGTAGAGTAGAGTGTAGTAGAGTAGAGTAGAGTGGTGTAGAGTAAAGTAGAGTAAAGTAGAGTAAAATGTCATAGAGTTGAGTAGAGTGTCGTAGAGTGTCGTCGAGTAGATTACATTAGAGTGCCGTAGAGGAGAGTAGAGTGTTGTAGAATATAGTAGAGAATCATGGAGTACACTGTCTTAGAGCAGAGTAAAGTATAGTAGAATAGAGTATTGTAGAGTAGAGTAGAGTGTAGTACAGTAGAGTAGAGTAGAGTAAAGTAGAGTGTAGTAGAATAGAGTAGAGTAGAGTATCGTAGAATATGGTATAGTTGAGTGTCGTAGAGTATAATAGAGTAGAATGTCGTACTGTAGGGTGAAGTAGAGTGCAGTGGAGTAAAGTGGAGTAGAGTGGAGCAGAGTAGAATGTTGTAGAGTGTCGTAGAGTAGAGTAGACAAGAGTAGGTTGTCATAGAGTGTCGTAGAGTAGCGTAGAGTGTCATAGAGTGTCGTAGAGTGTCGTAGATAGAGTCGAGTGTTCTAGAGTAGAGTGTCGAAGAGTAAAGTGTCATAGAGTAGAGTGTCGTAGAGTAGAATAGAGTGTCGTAGAGTCTCGTAGAGTGTCGTAGCCTAGAGTAAAAAATAGAGTGTCGTAGAGTAAAATAGAGTAAAGTAGAGTAGAGTAGAGTAGAGTGCTGTACAATACAGTAGATTGTTGTAGAGTAGACTGTAGTATAGTAGAGTAGAGTAGAGTTTTGTAGAGTGCCGCAGTGTTGTAGAGTATCGTAAAGTGTCGTGGAGTACAGTAGAGTGTCATAGAGTGTAATAGAGTAGAGTAAAGTGTCGCCGAGTAGATTATAGTAGAGTGTCATAGATTATAGTAGAGTGTCGTAGAGTAGAGTAAAGTATCGTAGAGTAGATTATCGTAGAGTAGAGTAGAGTAAAGTAGAGTAAAGTAAAGTGTAAGCGGGTAGAGTGTCATAGAGTAAAGTAGAGTAGAGTGTCGTAAAGTAGAGTAGAGTAGAATTGAAAAGAGTATAGTAAAGTGTCATAAAGTGGCGTGAAGTAGAGTAAAATATCATAGAGTAGAGTAAAGTAGAGTACAATGTCGTAGAGTAGAATAGAGTGTCATAGAGTGTCGTAGAGTACAATAGAGAGTCATAGAGTAGAGTAGAGTGCCGTAGAGTACAAAACAGTGTCGTAAAGTAGAGTAGAGTGTCGTAGAGTAGAGTAGAGTAAAGTACAATAGAGTACGGTTTTGTACAGTAGAGTAGAGTAACGTGTCCTAGAGTGTTGTAGAGTAGAGTGTCGTAGAGTGTTGTCGAACAGAGTAGAGTAGAGTGGTGTATAGTGTCTTAGAGTATAATAAAGTAGAGTAAAGTAAAGTAAAGTGGCTAGAGTAGAGTAAAGTAGAGTGAAGTAGAGGGAAGTAGAGAGTCTCTTAGAAGAGTAGAGTAGAGCATCGTCGAGTACAATAGAGTAAAGTGTCGTAGAGTAGCGTATTGTAGAGTTTCTTCTAATAGAGTAAAGTTTAGTAGAGTAGGGTGTAGTATACTTGAAGTAGAGCCGAGTAAAGTAGAGTGTGTAGAGTAAACTAAAGTGGAGTATGTGGAGTAGAGTAGAGTAGAGTAGAGTAGAGTAAAGTAGAGTAGAGTAGATTTGAGTGTCGTAGAGTAGATTAGAGTAGAGTATAGTTTTTTAAAGTGTCGTACAATGTCGTAGAGTGTCATAGATTACGGAAGAGTAAAGTAGAGTGTCGTAGAGTGTCATAGAGTATCGTAAAGTAAGGTATCCTAGAGTGTCGTCGAGTGTAGTATAGTATAGAGTAGTCATCGAGTAGAGTAAAGTAGAGAAGAGTAAAGTAGAGTAATGTAGAGTAGAGTGCCGTAGAGTGTCGCAAAGTAGAACGTCGTAGAGTAAAGTGTCGTAGAGTAGAGTATTGTAGAGTGTTATAGAGTAGGGTGTCATAGAGTAGAGTAGAGTGTTGCAGAGTAGAGTAGAGTGTCGTAGAGTGTTATAGGATGTTAGAGAATGTCGTAGAGTGTTATAGGGTGTTAGAGAGTGTTGTAGAGTGTCGTTGAATAGAGTAGAGTGTTGTAGAGTGGAGTAGAGTACAATGTTGTAGAGTAGAGTAGAGTGTCGTAGAGTGTCATCGAGTGTTGTAGAGTACATTGTCGTAGAGTAAAATGTTGTAGAGTACAGTTCCCTAGACTAGAGTGTTGTAGCGTGTCTTAGAGTAGAATAGAGTGTAGTAGAGTACAGTAGAGTAAAGTAGAGTACACTAGAGTGGATAGAGTAGAGTAAATTGGAGTGGAGTGGAGTGGAGTAGAGTAGAGTGTCGTAAAATAAAGTAGAGTGTTGTTGAGTAGAGTAGAGTAGAGTGTCGTAGAGTAAGCTGTTCTAGAGTGTCTTAGAGTAAAGTAGAGTGTAGTAAAGTAGAATAGAGTAGTGTAGAGTGGGTAGATTAAAGTAGAGTAAAGTGAAGTATAGTAGAGTAGAGTGTCGTAAAGTATCGTAGAGTATAGTATAGTAGAGTGTCATAGAGTAGAGTAGAGTGAAGTAGAGTAGAGTAGAATAAATTAGAGTAGAGTAGAGTAGAGTAGAGTAAAGTATCGTAGAGTATAGTAGAGTGTCGTAGAGTACAGTAGAGCACAATAGAGTCGAGTAGAGTAGAGTTTTGTAGAGTGTCGTAGAATGTTGTAGAGTGTCGCAGAGTGTCGTAGAGTGTTGTAGAGTGTCGTAGAGTGTTGTACAATAGAGTAGAATAAAGTGTCGTAGAGTTTCATAAATTAGAGTGTCGTAGGGTAGAGTAGAGTAGAGTAGAGTAGAGTGGAGTGAAGTGACGTGAAATTGAGAATAGTAGAGTTTCGTAGAGTGTCGTAGATTATAGTAGAGTGTCGTAGAGTGTCATAAAGTAGAGTAGAGTGTCGTTGAGTAGAGTGGTCGTAGAACAGAGTGTCGTAGAGTAGAGTGTCGTAGAGTAGAGTGTTGTGGAGTGAAGTAGAGTATACTGTCATAGAGTAGAATGTCATAGAGTAAAGTAGAGTAGAGTGTTGTAGAGTAGAGTGTCGTAGAGTAGGGTAGAATACGTACAATAGAGTGTCGTTGAGTGTCATAGAGTAGTGTCGTGAAGTAACGGGAGTAGACTGTCGTAGTGTAGAGCAAAGTGTTGTAGAGTGCCGTAGAATAGAGTGTGTGTGTGTGCGTATGCGTATATATATCACGTGTGTGTGTGTGTGTGCGTCTGTCTTTCTGTGGATGTGTCTGTGCCCCCGTGTGTGTGTGTGCGTGTGTGTGCCCCCGTGTAGGTGTGTGCCCCCGAGTGTGTGTGTGTGTGTGTGTGTGTG